>JAOXOE010000787.1:7370481-7399516 GCA_028565055.1 Phoeniculus purpureus | reverse complement strand
CCTCCCCTATGAGATTGGGCTGAAACAGTTTAGAGGGAATTCGGAAGGAAAGTCTCTTGGCAGGGATTTCTCCTGGAGACGTCGGGCTGGTTTTTGTTTATGAGCTGGAGGAAGTGGTAACCACTCCTGTTTGTTCTTGGGAAGAAAAAGAGAAAGCGCCAGTGTTTTCCTTTCTCTCCACTAAAAAAACACAACCCTGGAGATTTTTTTCTTCTCCTGGCTTTAAATGGATCCAAAGGGCTGATCTAGATTCACTTTTGTCACAAGAAAATATTGGAGTCGTTTTCTCCCTCCCCTCGTGCATGGGTTTGGGGGGAGAGGGGGGTGGTGAAGAAAGGGGTAGCAGATACAAAGGGGACATTTTCTGCTCTCAGGAGAAAAGATACCAATGAAAAGAGCATTCCAGAGGCCACAGGCACAGCACAGCTCCCTGGGCATGGAGAGATGCTCTTGGGGTGCAGCTGGTTAGAGGCAGCCCTGAGGATGGGCAGATAGAGAAACTCAATGAGAGAAACTCATTAAATGCACACAGGCAGCCTAAATCAAGGTTGTTAATGAGGTTTTTGCCTACACTTGAGGTTGGGAGGGAGTTGGGACCAGCACTCAAGGCTGGGCAGAGCGATGGGGTGGGCATGGACACCCTCAACCAGCTACTTGAAGGTGCAACTCACAGCTCAACGGAGTCTCTGTATAAACATCTAGTTGATTGTGGTGATGTTAGGTCCTGGGCTGGACTTGATCTGGAAGGTCTTTTCCAGCCTCAATAATTCTGTGATTTCACAGGGATTTGGGTCAGGAGAGTTTGAACGAGCACTTTGGCAAATCAATAGGAGCAAGAGGAAGGCACCAGGCATGAGTGTGAGGAGTGGGTAGACACGTTGGCAGGGATATACCTGGTGTGAAAATAAAAGATGTCAGGACAGATCCAGAACTCAGCCCCACACATCACCCCAAAGGGCAGAGGGGTGTATTGGAGTCCACAGCAGCATGAGAGCAAAGCTCATGAGCCTGTTCCAAGGCATCAGCTGTCAGAGAACCTTTACAGACTCTCTGTAAAAGGAACAGAACACACCCCCCACCCCCCCCCCAGGACCTCCTTCAACAATGGGCAAAGTGTGGCAGCTCTGGGGCTTTTAGGTGCAGAACCCAGTGGGTTCCATGGGTTCACCATGGAAACCCAACTCCAGGGCTGGTGGCACTGGGGGTAATTTGCTCTTGGCTCCAGCTCTGGAGGAGGTAGTCCGGACAGTGAAACTTTTCAGCGTGAGCGGTGCCGAGCGAGCCATCTGTAACTGCTCTGGAAGGGCTTTTCAAAGCAGCCAAACACGCTGGTTTATCCAGCAATAACTCACCCGCTCCCAGACAGAACGAGGTGGAAGTGGAGCCAGAGCTCCCAGCCCTTCTTTTCCTGGGGGAGTTGGAGAAGGGAGGGGAAGAAAGACTATGAGAAAGGGAGAGGCAGAGCAGGTTTCCAACACCTTTTCTTTGAGCCTCACAGCTCCGGGACCACTGTGTAGGTGACCTACTCAGGGCATCCCAGGGACAGCTAGGGCCAGCAACTGCCACCCCAGAAGTGGTCATCAACCTCCCGCTCTCCCAGTGTCCACCAGCACCAAAACAACGCCCTAGAGTTCCCAAATAGTGCATCCTCAGCATCAGCCCTGCCTGCAGCACCCACGTTTCCAGGTCACACTCTTGGACAAGAGGCTTTTTAGATCCAGCCTAAGTTTTCCTCAGTATCAAACACTTTTGGCTAAGACTAGACCCAGAGATGTCACATTTCTAGCTCATCCCCTATTGCCTTCACACCCAGTCACAGCATACTGGCTCTTGAGTCTGGACCTCCAACAAGCATCCCACCAGGTCAGGAGCTGCTGGGAGCCCCACAAGCTTGAAGAAACGGGGCACAGAGCAGGTGGCCCAAAGCAGGAGGGTGCCCTGGTGATTTTATTGAGGTCTCCAAGCAGCAGGCAGTGCCCTCAGTGGAGGGTCACCCCATACCTAGCACAACACCCTGGACCTTCCCACTCACTCCGCACAATTCCCAAGTCAGAATTCCCTGGATTCATCTAATTTCCAAAGAAAACCCCATTCTCCAGCTCTTTGCAGCCCCATCCAAAGGAACAGCAGAGCCTAAGCCCAGCTTTGCCAGCTCCAGCCTCCACCGGACCGTCCCTGCAGGCAGTGGTAGGGCAAGGAACCTCCTTCCCGCACAGCTCCAGCAGCCCCTTCCCGCGAAAGATCGGACCCCTTTTCCCCCGTAGAGCAGCCGGTCTGCGGGCTGGTGGGTTGCGGGACAGGCGGTAAAAGCAGCGGCAGAGAGAGCAGAGGTGATGCGGAGCCGGGCTGGGGATGATGCGGAGCCGGCGATGCGGCGGAGCGTCGCTGCCATCCAGTGGCCACGGAGCGGGGCAGGAGCCTCGGGAACCGACGAGGTGGCTCCTCTCTGCTCCGTTTTTAACATCGCACACACCAAAAGGATTTTTTTTCCAGCTCACTCTAGGATGGTGTCACCCAAGTGTCTGTACTGGGACAACCAGGACCTTCAGCAGTGGCATCGTGTGAGCGAGGGGATCCCCAGCAAGGTTTTGGATTTCTTTTTGGAGGGGGTTATTCAGCCTGGAGAAGGCTCCAGGGAAAACTTGCTGTGGCACTTCAGTGCTTGAAGGGGTCAGTAAGAAAGATTGAGACAGACGTTTTATGGAGCTGTTGCAATAGGACAGGGGGTGATGGTTTCAAACTAAAAGAGGGACATTCAGATGAGATAGAGGGAAGACATTTAGACACTGAGGGTGAGGAGAGCCTGGACCAGGTTGCCCAGAGAGGTGGGAGAAGCCCCATCCCTGGAACCATCCTAGCTCTGGTTAGACCTTGGGGCTCTGAGCAACCTGCTCTGGTTGGGGATGCCCATGCTCAGGCAGAGGGTTGTTCTGAATGAGTCCCTTCAACCTATTCTATGAATCCAACTCATATCTCTGGTAATGGAACAACCCTGCCCAGTTCAGCCTCTGCTCTCCAGGAAACAGGTCCTACTTTCCAGGACGTCTCCAGGTGTGGTCCTCTCCATACCATTCTCTCCCAGACCCAGCTGTTTTGAGCAGAGATTCACCCTGGAAATCTCCTGGAGACCAATAAATCTGTCCTGCTGCTGCCCCGAGTTGGTCCCATCTGTGGTTTGCAAGCACAGAGTGCTCCCCACAGCCTAAACTTAAGAGGCACTCAGATAAACACTTCCCACCAGCAATCCCCACCACCCCTTCTCCATTCTTTCCAGTTCTTGAGGACCCACAGGTGTTTTACACAGAGCAGGGACAAACACCAACCTGAACCCTTGCAGCTCCTGCTGTCTCCAATCCATTACGAACATCAGGGGCACCGAAAATGCTCCAGCCTGTATTTAGGTGCCCTTACGCTTTCACAGCAGTGAATCCCCAATTTGCCCTCTGGGTTAGTGCCCCCTATTTATGAAACAGAGCTGACTCCAAACCCAGCCAGCACAATGATGAGCAAGTTCTGGCTCAACCGAGTCCCCTGGACTCCAGCAGGGGCTGCACTGACCCTGTGCATTGCAGAAATCTGACCTGGCAGGGCTCTTAAAGCAGCCTGAGCTGCTTACCCAGCAAACCCAGATGCTGAGCAAGCGACCCCAGACCGCTTCATGCTTGCAGCTAGATGGGTTTTTTTAAGGCTCTGGTACAACCGCAAACTATTTGGGGAGTCCAGATATTTCAGCCCTTCCGCGGTCTCGAACCCGCAGTCTCCGGTGCCGCGGGGCACCAAGAGCCCCGGCACAGCGCTACCCGGCCCTGCCCTGTCCGCCCTCGATCGCCCCCTGCCGGCCACTTCCCACCACTTGCCCACCACTACCGGCAGGGGTCAGCGCGCACCCAGGAGCGCTCCCCAGCACCCAACAGCATCCCCCAGCCTGCGGGAAGACCCCCCCAAAGGACCTCAGAGAGGGCATAAACCACCAACCCCCCGGGAGGCTGCTGTGCAGGGCAAACTTTTAGTGAAAAAGCAACAAAAAAGGGGGTTGGCGATTTGCAGGTGGGTTTTGCTGCGTCCAAACTTCACCCTGCTCAGTGCATCAGAGAGCAAGCAGCAGGCAGAGACAGCTTCATCCTGCCACAAAGCCTCTCTCAGGAGAAGCTGAAGAGGCAAAAAAAGAAATAAACCCAAGTGCCAAGCACCAGCCTGGCCCCTTCACAACAGCCAAGGCCTGAGGTGAGTTGTGCTAGTTTGAGTAGAAAACCTCTGCCTTGCCTTAGTCTCAAGAGCTCAGCACTCGAGAGGCTGCTGTGCACCATCTCATCCCTCCTCCCTATGCTCCTGGAGATCAGGAACCAAGAGATGCAGAGGGATGAAGTCAAGCACTTGGTGCCTTCAGCTGCCCAGCAGAACCACAACCCACAGACTGAGCTCTAGCAGCACCAGGCAGATACTGATAAGGGAAGGAAATTAAATCATCACAGCCCTGCTCAGAGAGCTGGATGTGTGCAGAGAGAACAGAAATCCAGCGAGCTGTAGCCGCTTCCACTTGGGTCTTTGGGTTTGCATCTGCCATTGCCATCCAACACCAAAGAACACCCAGCTACCAGAGGGGAGGGCACACACCACATCCTCCTGGATCTGCATCCCATAACAGGGAAGCACAGGAGCTTTGCAGCTCTACTCCAGCTGCATTTAACCTGGCACAGTCCATGGCCACACTGATCCTAAATGGACACCAGCACTGACCTCAGTTCATACCAACCTACATCAACCTTGGACTGACCCATTACCAAACAGGAATGGACCAGCTCCAACCTAAACCAAAGATTCCTTCACAGGAAGTTACTTCTCAGCAGCAGTTCTCCCTTTATTCACATTTCTCAGCCTTGTTCTCCCAGAGGAAAGTTCACTGCAAGTCACAGCAGAGAACAGCCTGGACAGGGGGAAACCACAGCATCATCCCAAGTGACCCAGTCTGTGCCCCAAAAGCCAACTGGCCTCATCCCAGTTCACAGCAAAGGCCCCAGCAGCTGCCAACACAGAACCTGTGCAAGGGTCAAGGGCTGGAGGGGATCATCCTCATCACGACACATGAGATCCATGAAAGCCAGGTGGCACTAGCAGACCAGCCCCAGTGGAGAGCTGAACCAGGAACAGTGCCTTTACCTCTACAGAGCTCACACAGGGTTGGGCAGGGAAAACTCCACCTTCCCATCATGGGAATCACCAGCTCATTCTTCACCCAGGCACAAATGCCCAGTGTTTAATCCTTATTCTCCCAGGAACAGCCCTGAGCACATCCCCCTGCATCACATCCTGAGACACCGATGCTGACACAAGCATTCCCATAATCTTCTACCAGTCCTGTGCCTTCCCCAAGAAAGAGGATTTTCCATTTACATCACCCTCCCTTCCACCAGGAGCCACTCAGCTCATCCTCTGCACCCACCCGGGCACCAAGTCCCTCGAGACCAACCACACACTGCTCCCAGTCCATCAGTCAGCAATATAAACCCGGGAAAACCACCCTCTTATAAGGGATTTCCAGCTCCAATGTTAGAGCTCGGGTTAAAATGGGAGAGAAAAGCCACCACAGCTGTCAAACCAGCGTGTCCCTGGAGCAGCAGGTCATGAGATTGGGCAATTTTTTCCCCTCTAGTAGGGAAAAACATGGTTTTCCAAGAAACAAATCCCACAGGAAGGCGTTTTTTAAAAACTAAAGAAAATGACAGAGTGTTGACTCACCTGAACCCAGTGGGATTCATCCTATATGGGGATTCCTTCTTCTTCCAGAGCCACGATGCTCAGAGTAGCCCAGAAAAAGGGGACTGTAGCCACTGCTTCTCCACATCTCAGTCAGGAGATCCCACATCCCACAAAGCCAGTCCCAGTAGAAGTGGAGAAAGCCCACCAACAGCAGCAGCAGTAAATCCACCAGGCTGGGGAGCAGGTGCCTGCAGCCTTCTGGCCACGACCTTCCAGGTACAGAGGGAAGGAGCATCCAAAGCCCACCCCCAGTCCATGAGCGAGGGCTTGTGATTCCAGAGACTCCCAGCAGAAAGAAGCCACCCAGAGACAAATCCTCCTGGCTGAGGGCTGTTTGCTTGGTGGCCGGGAGATGTCTGAATCCCACACACAGCCAGCTCATCTCCTCACTTCTTAGCACAAGGATGGTCCAACAGCTGCTGGGGCTGGTGGCATCTGCCCCTTTCAGAAAGGACCATCAACCAAAACCTTCTCTTGCAGAGCATCAGGACAAGGGAAGAGCAGCAACCCCTGGCCATCGGGTTCTCCAGGTTTGCTATTTGCAGGCACCGGAGCAGATCTCATGGAGCAGGGCTGTGAAATCCCCAAACACAGCACCAAGCAGCCAGGACTGTGCAGAGAGGAAGGACCACAGAGCAGGATTTCTCAGGCTGCTGCAGAGCAGAGGTGCTGGCCGTGCCGGTGGTCACATCCCTGCAGAGCAGGTGGTGCTGGATGTTGGTGCTCAGCTGTTATTGTCCCAGCTGCTGGGTCTGTACTGGTCATGCTGGTTTCCAATGGGTAGGACAACAGCTTAAATCATCCATGGAAGAGACTCGATGATTCCCTTGCAGGGCAGCAGACACAGGCAGGAAGGTCCCAAAAAGGTGATGGTTGGCAGCAGCTCAAGGGGTCTGTGGTCACCTCCGACAGCGCTGGCAAGGAGCTGGATTCCCCTCCTGCAAGAGCATCCTCATGAGTTGCTGCCTCTCCCAAAGCTCAGGTCAGCAGCTGGCATGCTGCTGGAGATGCAGCTGAGCTCAGACCCCTCCCCACCAGCCCTCAGCACCCAACCCAGCACAGAACCCGCACCCCACACCCCTCCTCAAACCCAGACCCATGGTGGTCAGCAACAACCAGCTCTGCCTCGACAGCAGCAGGTTTGGGGATTACAGCTCGTGTGCCAGCGCCACACACCCCATCCCGTGTGCCCACAGCCCCGCGTTTATTAGCCATCCATCAGTGCTCGCTCTTCCCCGCTTCGTTAGGGCACCGCGGCTCCTCGGCACAAAGTCCGTATTTGTTTCCCCGCAGGGGTGGAAATAAAGGGGGTTTTGTGTTTTCTTCCTCTTCTCTTTGCAGGCTGCAGTGAGTTTATTTGACACTCGGGCACTCTTTGTGAGCCGAGTGCCCCGGGATAAATGCTGCCCTTAAGAGTTACTTGGCGTTAGACAGAGGGACCCTCTTCAGAGGAGAATGGGGGGCTTGTTGTGATGGGGTGGGAGGAGGGGTGAGGGGAGGGGGCCGCCCAAGAGAGCCTATGCAGCCCTCATAGAAGGGTCTCTGTCCTGGCCTCACAATAGGGCGAATTCTTCAAGATACCAGGAGCTGAAAGGAAGGAAGGAACTTTCCTCCTTTTAAAAAGGGTTTTCGGGAACAATTGAAGAAGCTATAAAAAGGGGATCGTTATTTCCCATCCCAGCTGCTGGGCAGCTCCCCTCTGTCGCTTCCTACCTCCCCTCCCTCTCTCCCCCAGGAAGACTTGACATCGACCATGAGGGCCAACATCAGAAGTGGGATGATGAGTCACCAGCCAGACTCCCTGCAAGCAGGAGATGTCCCCTCCATCCCACTGATGGGACCAGCTCCATCAACCACTTTGTCCTCCCCAGGACCAGCTGCTCTGGTGCCTCCAGGCCACAGAATCACAGACTGGATTGGGCTAGAAGGGACCTCAGAGATCACCCAGTTCCAACCCCCTGCCACAAACCAAGAGGACCTGGTCACCACAGTCATTCACCCTGCAGATCCTAAAGAGACCTTCTCTGCACTCTCTGGCTGCCAGGAGGACCTGGTCTGGTGACCAAGAAGCAATTAGGACTAGAGACAGGAACACCCCAGGATCTGAATGTCCCGACAGGCCAGTTGGAGCAGGATGTCACTGTCCTGCCAGCGACACTAAGTACACTGCGGTGCTCACAGAGACTCAGTCCTGCACCAGAAGATGGCCCTTCCAGAGCTGGACCACAGCCTGTCCACTTCTCTCACATCGGCAGAGACCTGCCAGCCAGCTTGAGGGGAGCAGCTCAGCTCTTCCTAACTGGGATGGAGAGTTCTGTGCAGCTCAGCCCAGAAAGGGGAGCTGCAGTTCCAGGCCAGTGAGCTTCAGCTCCAGCTCAGCACCACCACACCTCCAGAGTGACTGGAATCAGCTCTGCAGCACCTCTGGCACCTCTTACAGTAGCAGCCACAGCCCAGATGCTGACATTTCCCCTGCCCATCACACCATCTCCCCCAGAGGCATCTGATCATCCCACCAGCACCCTCACTCCCTTCTCACCTTCAACTCGCTGAGGAGATGCTGGAACCATGAAGGCAAAGAAATCAAGCCCACGGCAAAGCTCAACTGGCCACAAAGAAGCTGCTAGAGCTCATGCAGAAAGGGACCTGTTCTCCATAGCCCTGGGATTGGAGATAAGCTTCTGTCAGCTTTAATTGCTAGAATTTACTTCCTGGCTCACTGTATCAGAGAGAGGCACTGGGCCACCCAGCTACAGAACGGGACCACCTGGCTCTTGATGTCACTGACTCCTCAGCTTGTGGATCCTGGCAGCAGCTTCCTGCCCCTCCAACAGCCCCTACAGCCCCACGGTCATTCACACTACAGATCCTAAAGGGACCTTCTCTGCACCCTTTGGCTGCCAGCGTGAGCCCCCAAACCACCAACTTAGGAGAAAACCTTCCAAAATTCAGAAGTCACTCCTGAAACACACTAGCCCAAATGTGCAGACACCAGCAGGAGATGAAGCAAACTCAGGCAACAGCTGTGAAGCCTCCATCCACAATGTCCCAAAGCATCTACCTCCACTTGACCTAACCCAGGACCCATTCAAGTTGCCCACAGCAGGACTTCCAAGCCAAAGCCAACCCACCCCCCCCAAAAAAAAATAACCCTTTAGGTCTGTGGTGCTCGAGAGGTTTAAAGTTGTCTTAGGCTGAGCTTCACTTAGAACAGAGCCACTGCTGTTCATTTCCTCCTCCATAAGATCATCTCCATCAGATGTCAGACAGCAACACCTTAAAGCCCTTCCCAGGGAGAAAAGCCACAACTAAAACCCCAGAGGAAGCAGCTTTAGGAGAAGCCTGGGCAGAGAACATATTTCTCCCGATATTAAACCAATTCGGGGCTTTTTTTTGTAGTTTGGGGTCATTTCTGCAGGAACAACCAGCCAAGGATCAAATGCATTTAGAGACCAGGCAGACAGGGTGTTTCAGGAAAGGGGTTAGTAGGACTTGATGATCTTGAAAGTCTTGCCCAACCTCGATGCTTCTACAAAGACTTGGGGTTTAGCCCTCCAAGCCCATCAGGAGGCACCAACAAAAGGGAAAACACTTCCTTCTCAGGACAAGGAGGCAGCTCAACCTTGGGACCAAGGTGTTTGCACCTCATCAGCTCTGCTCACTGAGAAGACCCTCACACAGGAGCTACAAGTGGGAACAACCTCCCGTAACCCCTCCCTTCCCAGTTTCCCTCATGGGTGCTGGTGCAGAAAAGAGCTGCCTGCAATTCAGATGCTGCCATAAGGAGGGGAAACAAAGACCCCAAAATGAACTAAAAGGGGAAACCCTGAAGCATTAAAACTGCAGAGCAGGACATGGAGTGAACCCGGGCTCTGTCTCCAGGGACTAATAAGGCAACGCAGTGTAAAACCTAATCCTGCGTTAAGAGCCTTCATCAAAAAGGGACTTTATTTATTAGGGACTTACAGGGGGCAATAAAAGCGTTTTCATGCAGCGGTTGGACTTACATGGGGGGAAAACTTCATGCAAAAGCGTTAACCCCCTCCATTTTCCCCTCTTAAATAACCTCTTCCCGATGAAATAAGCCGATCCCAACAAGGCCAGCCTTTGTAAGGCAGTTAGAAACCTCCTGGGCAGCCTTGGTAATTGCTGGAACATTTGGGGTTGGGGTTGTTTTTCCCCCTCTGCCTTTTCTTTTGTTGCTTTTCAGATCAGAGTTCAAACAAACCCCAAAGAAAACCCCCTAGTGAGCTGCATTGTCCTCCTGGCATTACCCCACCCCATCGTCTGGGGCTCAGAGACCCACCGGGAGGAGCAGAGGGTGCAGCCCCAAAATATTTCATCGTCTGAGATTTAGGGTGCGCCCATCATTTCTTGCACAGAAAAGCCCCAGCAGGAGCCTGATCCAGTTGAGATCTGAGCCAGCGCCCACTAAAACAGCCAAGGAGAAGGGATGCTTCCAGCAGATGGATTTGAAATCAGGCTCAAGGGGAGCAAGCACCAAATCCAGCCCTCAGAAGAGGTGGGTTGGAGTTCAAGGCTTCCAGATTCCAGCTGGGGTCTGCTGCAGACACAAGATTCCCATTGGGAAGGGTCAGCTCCCAACTCCAGGTCACAACATCCCTCAAGTCCTCTCTTGCTCTGCAGCCTGAGCTCAGCATCAGGCAAGTGCAAGCGGGGTGGCAACTGAGCCTGGATCAGAGACTATGGAACACCCTGGAATCAGCAGCTTAATTTGCAGCTGCTTCTCAAGCAGTTTGGGACATCCAGCACAAGGGAGCACTGTGACCACCAGTGTTCCCAGTCTGTTTAGGGCATCCCTCCTCTCATCAGAACTCCAGCACAGCTGTAGCAGGGGGCTCTGCCAGGAGAAGCAACCCCAGTTCAGTGTCTCGGATGAAGTGGGACCTGATAAAGTCCAACAGCTGTGGGATTGAGACCATTTGGGTTGTTGCCCTCATGGTCCTTACAGCCCCATTGCTGCAGGAGGATCCATTTGGGATCACTCAGGCAGAAGCAACTGCAGCACCAACACCTCCAGCTGCTGTTACTGAACCGACTTGTGGTGCAGGTCCCTGACCCTCCATGGAGAAACCCACTGGTGACCACCACACACCATAGCCAGCACCTCACCCTGTCAGATGCAGCCTTCCCTGCACTCCATGGCCACACAGAAGGTTTCTGCCATGGAAGTGGAGATCAGATTCCCACCTCACAGCTTGGGAGACACCACAAAGGGGACACTCCTGTCCATAGGAGCGAGTTCACATCCTCCTGCCAGTGCAAGAAGACTGTTGCGTTGCTCTTCACACCCCCTGTATCTGCAAAGCCCCTTCACACCTCCACCAGGGACCCTCTTCCCATCTGAAAGCATTAAATCCCCACTGCAAACACCCCCAAAAAAAAAGTTATCATGGAGTTTGAGGGGGTCCCATCTCTAACCCCCTTCTGTGTGAGACACCTGAACAGGGAAAGAAAAGGAGCAGCTCTTTAGGGCAGCAAACCCAAGCAGTTCCGGCTCTCTTTGCTGCCAAGCCTTTGAGCAAGGGGTGCACTGAAACCCTACAACACCCCATGAGTGTGACAGGGGCATCCCACAAACCTGTAGATTGAGGTGAACTGGAGGGGGGGGATTTTTCCACCTACCCTTCATTTCTGAGAACACAGGGGCATCCCCACAGGGGAGGTGAGTGGCCCTGCACACCCCATGTTGAGCCCCCAGGCTGGAATCTCCCCTCCACAGCATCCAGATGCAGCTTCTCCCCAGGGCCTGAGTCACTGCTCTCCACTCTGTGCCCCAAGCTGACCACTAAAAGATGTCTCAATTAGCCAGAGCTGAGCAATCCCACCGGCCTCCAAACCCTTTCCGAGAGGAAACGCATTCCGAGGCGGCAGCAAGCAGCACTAACAATGTCTGGGCAATAAAAGCTGCTCTTGTTTATATCAAGCTAACCTCAAACATCCCTTTCCCACCCCCCAACCAAGCATCCCTCCCTACGGATCAGCGGGATCGCACGCTTGGAAGGGCCAATGCTGGGATCCTGGGAGCAGACTGGACTCATTTCTGGGTGTCTTACTGTTTGCTGGTCTAGACTGGAATGGTCTTTTTGTTGTAGGCAGCGACAGAAGGGAGCTTTTTGGATTTACTTATTGTTTTTCCATCTTCCAGAATCCACACAAAAGTGCTCTTGTGCCTCCCAGCTCATCCCATCACCGACCCCAAGTGACTGGTCCTGCTGCCAGGCAGCACCGAAAGCCCAGGGAGACCCCTCAAGCAAAGCAAGGGAAAGGGGTGGAGAGGAGCTGTTGGCTCCCCAGGGCATCCCGTTTGCCCACCGACCCATCTGGGCACCTGCCCAGGGCACAGGGAGCTGCTACAAGCCCCTTCCAGCCAGGTTTTCCCATAGGAGAGGGAAAGGGGAAATCGTGTGATCCCTCAAAAAACCCCCAACAATAATAAAAATGACTTTAAAAAGATCTCAAAGAAAACAACAAAAACCCCCTCAATAAAAACACCACCAGAGGGGTTTCTTGGCACGAAGAAGAACCCAGCTCTCCCTCCTCCCTTTCCCCAGTACTGGCCACTCGACCCCCTCCCCGACGCGGAGCATCCCCGGTCGGAGACCCCCGCGGTCAGGGCTGGGGTGGAGGGGGATAAAGCTGGATCCAGGGGGGTCGGAAAGCCAGAAGGAAGGGGAGTCCGAGGAAGGACCCGACACAGGGGGCAGCCCTGCGGTGGGAGATGCCCACAGCTTACCCACCCCGAGGGGCTCAGTAACCCTGGGGACCACCCGGCACCCCCCACCCTCCTACCTCGGGGACTGCACTGAGTAACGGGACGAGGTGGGACCGTGGCAGGAGCAAAGAGAACCCAACGACACCCTCAACTCCCCCCAGCCCCGCTTTTTCCACCCTCCCTGGACCCAGCACTGACCTCGGGCGGGTCGCTGCCGTCTCCCAGCCGCCCCCTCCGGAAACTCCCGGGGGTCGGGACCCCCCTCCCCACAGCAGCAGCAGCAGCAGCATCTTCATCCTCCTCCACATCCACAGCCCCCTCGGGGGGTCCGGGCACGGCCCTTGCTCCACACAGCCCCCGGGATCCAGGAGAAAACCCACCGCCCCCTCGACGGGGCTGGCCCCAGGCAGGCAGGATGCGGCCCCATGGTCCAGAGTTGGGGGAGGAAAGAGGACAGAACCAGCATCAACGCTCCCAGTGATGCTCCGACTGGGGCGACTGGGCCATTTCCCCTCTTATATAGCCCCGGTGGGGGCGGGCAGGCGCCGCAGCTTCACGGGACTTGTAGTTCCTCCCCCCGGGCTGGGAACCGCCTCCCGTCGTCTGTTCTTCCCCCTTCTATCTGTCCTTGCTTCCCTCTGTCTGCCCCTCCTCCCTCCTGTCTGTCCGTCCGTCCTTCCGTCGTGGGGAAGGGCCAGTGCAGGCAGTGCAGGGAGACCACCCCCCTCCACCCAGGGTGGGGGCTGTAGGGTCCCTGGATGGGGCTTTTTTCCCCCTCATTGCGACCCCAGTGGGTTGGGCTGGAAAAGCCCTCACGACTGTGACCCTAAATCCCTGGAGTGTGGGATCGGCCCCATAAAGCGCTGGGTAAATGAGTAACCCCCGGGGACACCCGACTGCTCCCGTTGTCCCCGTGCGCTGGTTATTGTTGTGATTAATTATTGTCCCAATTATTAATTTAACTTAATGATTAACCCACCCGGGGGGGATGACTGAGCAATTAACCGGGTTGGTGATTTAAGGGGTTAATTGAAGGCCCCTTCCAGGCAAAGTCACCCATGGGATGGGGCTTCATCCCACACCATTCCCTGCTGCTCTGTGAACCCCGAGTGTGTCTGATCCCATCCAAAGGGTTTGATAGGGAACTGCCCTAACGGGACAGTGGGCACAAGATAGGTGGCAACAGCTGGTCCAACACCAGTATGACCACTGTCCAACGCCCAGCACAGCCCCTCTGCCACAGGGACAACCAGATTTGGGGCAGGGGACAGGGTGAAGGGTACAGAAGGTGATGGCTAAGGGGAACGACCCCACACACCCTTCATCCAGCTCAGGTCCACACGGGCAATGCCCCATCCCATTGGCTCTGCGGGGTCTGGGACCTGGATCCAGCATCTTCCCACCTGCAGTGGGTCAGGCTCTGCTCTCACGCTGCCACAGTGAACCCCCACAAGGTCTGTAGGACTGGGAGGGAGAAAAAGAGGGAAAGAAAAGTGGGAGGAAAAAAAAAGCCCAACCCCACAAAACCCTGCTGGCAGCTTTTCAGGGCTCAGAGCTGGGATGGAAATAATTCCCCTCCCCTAATGGCTTCGAGACCAGATGAATTTCGTGAAGAAACCGTTTGCGACAGGCAGCACCGATCACACTGTTGGCCGCCTGCTTAAAGGAGGGGAAAGGTCATCATTTGGGGTGGATTGAAAAGGAAGGGGGGAATCATATTTTAGGGCTGTGGAGGAGGGGATTGCAGCTTTTTTAGGGTTGGGTTTCCCCCGCCCCGAGAAATTCAAACCTGTTTGGCAACAGCCAGAATGTGGCTTCAGCTGGGAATGGGGCTGAGCTGCAGCCCTCCCATGTCCCACCAAGCCCACCCCATCCCCAACCCTGTCCGTCCCTGAGCTGGTGGGGTGATGCTGTGTGGGGTAACACAGTTCTCCCAGGACTGCTGGAGGGATGGACTGACAGGCAGATGCAGGGCTGGGGCAGCTGCTCTGCAGCATCAGCACCTGGGTGGGTGGGAACACTCAGCCCTGTGATGCTCCTAGGCTGGATGACCCCAAAGTCAACAGAAAGGCTCTTGCTGGCCCAATCAGACCTGAACTGGGTCCCCAAAGGGTTTCTATTGGCTAGAAGCACTGAGGTGTAGGGTTGGCATTGACCTTGGGCTGCTCCCAGCCCTGCTTTGGAAAGAAGATGGTGTGATGGTCCAAGGGTTCATGGAATCCCAGACTGGGATGGGTTGGGAGGGAGCTCAGAGCTCCCTCAATGCCAACCCCCTGCCATGGGCAGTGACACCTCTCACCAGACCAGGGTGCCCAGAGCCTCACCCAACCTGGCCTTGGACACTGCCAGGGATGGAGTAGCCGCAACGTCCCTGGGCAGCCTGTTCCAGGGCCTCAGCCCCCTCACGCTGAAGATGCTGGGCACTGCCATGTGGGGGATGTGGCCAGGTGAGGCAGCAGGGGCTGGGCACAGCCTGGGTGACTGAAGTGGGCTGAGAACACAAGGACATCGTTTGGAAGATTTGCTGTTGATTTTTATCCAAGAAAATAGTGATGAGGGGGGAAAAAAAGGCTTTTAGTGATGGGCAAAATACCCCAGAGAAAGGATTTGGGAAGGGAGAGCTGAGTTCCCACAGGATGGCTGTTCCCAGAGCCACCGTAACCTCGGAAAGTCCTCTGACCTTCTCTTACCCTTCCCAAACCAGGGAAATATATAGGAATATACTGGGATATGGGAACAAAAAGCTTTTCATTTGGAGCACAGCAAGTGCCAAGCAGCTGCAGGAGTCAATAAAAAACTGCGGCTGCAGGGACCGGGGAGCTGCCTTTCAGGTAAAACACAAACAACCCCAACCTTGAACCCAAACTTGAACCGATTCCAAAGGTGAAGGAGGGGGGGAAAAGCCCCCAACCAGAGGTTTTGTAAAAGAGAAGGAAAAGGGTGGTCACACCTCTTCAGGTTTCTCCCCAGTGCTGGATCACAGCCTGGACCACAAACCTGTGCTGGTAGGTCTCTGGTCTCCACTAAACCCTGTTCCTCACCCCACAGCTCTAGAGCTTTGAGACCTCTCCAGACACAAGGACTCCCCCATTGCCCTGGGCCAGGCATGGGGAAACCTTTAGGGGCAGAAATTGGTCCTCAGGGCCAACAAAACCTCCTGTGGGGCAACTGGAGGCTGCTGCCTCTTCTGAATTAGAGACCGACTCCCACCCAGCTTCAGCCTCCTCAAGTTCAGGGAGCTGTGGAGAGCAAGAAGGTCCCCCCAACCAGTTCAATCCCACTCCAGTTCCCTCAGCCTCACAGCACTGGTGCTCCAGCCCCTTTCTCAGTTCCACTGCCCTTCTCTGGACCAACCTCAGCCCCTCAACATCTTCCTCCAGCTCCCAGTGAGCAGGAGGTGCAGGACCAGCTCATTTCAACTGGACTTTTTAATTTAATGGGTTGGACTCAATGGTCCTTGGGGTCCATTCCAACCTGGTCTATTGGGATACTGTGATACAGTGATGCTGGAATACTATGATGCTAGGATGTTGTGATACTGGGATGCTGGGATACTGAGATGCTGTGACCAGGCTGCCCCATCCTGCAGACACCAAGGGTCCCAGGGGGTGCTTAGGACCCCACAGCGATGGTGCGAATGGAGCAGAGCTGTGCCAGCCTGGCTGTGGGGACCAGGAACCACAGAATTACGGGGCCACAGAAAGAAGGAAGAGCAATCCACACCCAGCTCTGCCTGCTCCCAACGTACCATCCAGCTTCCAGGAGCTCCCCAGGAAGGGACAAGGCACCGGAAGCAGGAGAGCAGGAATCACCCAGTGCCTGTTTGCACAGCAACAGTGGCAACGGAGCCAGAAGGGGGTTGGATGTCACTGCCAAGGTCAGGCAGCACCCGCTCACCCAGTCTGCTCTCCTCCACAGCACTGGGCACCCATCTGACACCCAGCAACTCATCAAAGATCTGACAGGAAACAAAAATTAAGGAAAAACATCATATTATTAATAATAATATTAATTGCAGTAATAATAATGCACAGCACAGAGGTATCCATCTCCCACCCAGCCCGTCAGCAAAGATCTGCTGGCAAAGAAAAATAATAACAGTAATAGTAGCAATAATTATAATAATAAAATTATAATTAATTTATATAATTATATACTTTAAAATATTGAAATTCATAATAGGTAGAAAAATAATAATAGCTGTAATCTTAATAATGAAAATAGAAACATAATAATAGGAAAAATAATAACAATAATAATCCCCAAATTTTCACTATAAGTAGTGATCATAACGATAGGAAAAATAATAGATAGTAAAATAATAGCAGTATTAATTACTATAATTGTAATAATAATAGGAAAATAATAATAGAAAAATAATAATAGGATTAATGGTTATAATTATAATTATTAATATAGAGATGATAGATAATTAATAGCAGTAATAATAATCCCCAAATTATCACAACTAAAAGAAAACAGAGAAGAGAAGGAGAAGAGAAGGAGAAGAGAAAACTGGAAAAAAGAAAAGGAAAAAAAGGCAGAAACCCCCACAGAGGGTGAATTTTTATGTCTTCAAGGAGGCCGGTGATTTAGTGTCTCTCTCTTTCCCTGCCCACACTCTTGCCTCCTGCACAAGGATCTATTGAGAAGCTGCAGAACAAACGTCCCCTTATGCAGCTCCCAAACCTCTCCCCGTCAGTTTGTCTGCGGCAGCTGCCTCCCAGCTCGCTCTGGTTACTCATTAACCCGCTCTCCCAGGGCAGGGGAAGAGGGAAAACACTTAACAGACCCTAAACCAGAGGCAAAAACAACATTAGAAAAAAAAGCACTAAAGTCACTTCGTCAGGTGCCCTGGAAAATCAAATGGGGGGGGGGGAACGCCCCCAAGAAACAGGTGGCACCGGGGAGCATCGCGGAGGCAGCAGGGCAGCGGCAGAGGGGAACAAGGATGAGGGGGGTAAATGTTTGGGGACAAAAGGGTACGGATTATTAAAGGGAAGGAGGAGGAAGAGGGGACAGAGAGGCGCTTGTGCTCCGCAGCGCTTTATATGCTCCGGGTGCCGATTACTTCATCGCGGGGAAGTTGCCCGGTCCTGCTCCCCAGAGCAGGGGCTCAGTCCCTGCCCACCCCTCTGGCACAGCCCGCATGAGAATGAGGGGCTGCCGCGGCTGCAGAGAACTTGCCAAGGGTCAGGGCTACTGAGCTGCCTGGAGAACTGGTCATCTGCTCCAGCATCCCATGGCAAAGGGGCTCTTTGGGGAGGGGAGGATGGGCAGTTCCTCTCCTCCTTCTGGGGTTTCCACCTCCACTTGTTCTTCTGCTGGGAGAGAAGATTGGGGTGGGGGGGTGGAGTCATTACGGACTGGAGCACCAGTGCTTTGAGGCAGAGGGAACTGGGGGGTTGAACTGGAGAAAAGGAGGGTTGGAGGGGCCTTCTCACTCTCCGCAGTCCCCTGAACTTCAGGAGATTGGAGCCAGGTTGGGGTTGGTCTCTAATGGAGAAGAGGAAACTGCCTCCAGTTTCTCCACAGGAGGTTGAGTTGGCCCTGAGGACCAACTTCTGCCCCACAGGGGTTCTCCAGGCATGGCCCAGGCTGCTCAGGGCAGGGCGGGAGTCCCCCTGTCTGGAGGGATTGCAAAGCCCTGGAGCTGTGAGGTGAGGGACAGGGGTCAGTGGGGCCCTGGCAGAGCTGGATGGACTTGATGATGTTAAAGATCTCTTCCAATCAGCCTGATTCTGCGATCCAGCCCAAGGCTGGGGGTGTTCTGCCCCGCTGTCCTGGGTCAGGTTAGAATGGAGTGAATTCTTCCAACCCTAAGCCCTGACACCTGCCCACAGGAGCCCTGATGCCCCTCTTACCACCACCACCTAGGGACCATGGGCTGCACCCCAACCCTTCATTTCTCCCCAGGTTGGGACATACTGGAGCAGCTCTGCCCAGCCAGCCCTCAGCCCAGGGCAGCTGAGGGGCAGGACTGGTGCCAGCTGGGCATCTCGGTGAGATCCTGGCAGACAACAATAATTGTAGGAGCAATAAAACCCTGACTATAGCTGTGAGCAAGGGCAGTAAATCAGCCCTGCCCTGGGCCACCAAGCCTTGGCCACGGCCAGAACTCCCTCACTGGTTTCTAAGGGAGGGGGGAGCAAGGGACTGAATTTATCTCCCATCTATCTTTTGCCATCTGCTTGTTTTAAACAATTAAGGGATTGCAAGTGAAGGAATGAGGTGGGGATGGAGCAGAGCCAGGTGAGAGCTCCCCAGCAGGACCACAGCCCTGGGGATTTGTGGGATCCATCCCAAAGCTGCCACCCACTGTCCCCATGACCAGTGAAACTCCTGGGATGACCCCTTCCAGGACCCCATAGTCCTTCCTCAGGAGCTCCTTGTGCTGCTCTTGCTGGGGCACCTCCCATCCTAGAGGTGCCCATTTCCCACCAGCAGTGGTCAAAGGTTGGACTCAGACCTTCCTACCCATGACCTGGAAAGAGCTGCTGCAAATGGGATCAGCAGAGGGGAAGGAAATCCCTCCCTGTGAGGATGCTGATGCCCTGGAACAGGCTGCCCAGGGAGGCTGTGGCTGTTCCATCCCTGGCAGTGTCCAAGGTCAAGTTGGATGGAGCTCTGGGCACCCTGGTCTGGTGAGGGCAACCATTGCAGGGGTTGGCACTGGGGGAGCTCTGAGCTCCCTTCCAACCCCAACCCAGTCTGTGATTCTATGATTTCCTGCTCTCTGAAGGACTGGGAGGTGCTGGCAGCAGCCCATGAAGGCTGGGAGGCTGCTCTGTCCCCATCCAGGTCAGCTGGAGCTCTGGTGAAACAGGTACCTTGTGGTCAGGACTCTGCTTAGGGAAAAGTTAAACATCTGGAGCTCAGTGGGACAAGGCAGCCTTTGTGCAGCTGCTGAATTATCTGCAATAAACCAGCACTTGTTCAGGAGAGCTTCGAGGAGAGGGAGAGGGAGTCAAAATGATGGGAGAGAAGCTACTGGCACTACAGAAAGAACCTCTGAGCTCTTCTTGGGTCTCACCAGCCTTTTCCAGCCTGGCTCTAGCATTAACAGCTGCCAAGACCCCATGGAGACCCCCTTGGTGTTGTCTTCACCATAACCCTTTGCAATGAGGGGTCTCAGGCCAGCCCTGATGGTGCTGAGCAGCCCCTTGGAGCTGGTCCTGGCTGGATTCAATGGCTCTGATTCCATACCTGGTGCTTGGGGTCTGGAAGGGACATTGAACCCTCCCTGCTGGCTGCAAAGCAGCAGAAGCTGGTGTTTCCAGATGGCTTCTCCAGATTTCTTGATGTGAGAAAGGCTGATCAGATGGTAGTTAGAAGGAATCTGGAAGGTTGATCAGGGCTGAGCTCATGGGGTTTGGGGAAGCTGGAACTGGAGGTCACTGGGAGGTTGCCGCTCGGTCAAGATCACACCGCTCCACTTTCAGTTGTCATCTGGTCTGAGCTCAACCAGTGGCTGGCCCTGCAAATCCCAAGGCAGCCTCCTTGGGACATTTTGCACCTTTCCTTGGCTGAAAGGCAGCACCTCCTCCCTTTCCTGCTGGATCTATGAGGGGTTTGGAACCACCACGCTGGTGGTGTGGAAGTGGATTCTCAGCTCAGCTGTGCTCTGAGCACCTGGGGGAAAAGATTTGCACAAGGATTTAAAAGAATTCATTCAGTGTTCCTCACCAGCCTCTTCCGAGCCTCCCCGGGCTCAGAAGCCACCATCTCCAGCAGCAGGAGCAAGGATGGAAATCGAACATCTTGGGAGATTTGGAGCCAAGGTCCATTTAAAGCAGAACTGGGAGGGCTGGGGGGGTCTCTCTCTACCCCATCTCAGGGGACAGGGCAGCAGCTCACTGGACCACAGCTTCATCTCAGGCATCCCAGTCTGGGCTCCCAGTGCCACCAAGTTCTCAAACATCCCATAAAAACAAATGGGGCTGGAACTGCTGCTGGTTGCACCAGGGAACTGGGTGGGAGGGAAAAATCCCCCCAAAGCTCTTTGTCTCTTTTCCACCCAGCAATTACTGGGACCTCAGGGGGTTTCACACCCAGTCACCTCCTTCATCTAAACAACTTAATTTGTTTAATGACTTGGGAGGCCCCCAGGCCCCCTGCTGTCTGGATTTGTTTCCCTGGTCTCCTAAAAGGTCTTTTTTTCTTGGTGATGAAGGCAGCCACCCACCCCTGGAACTGGAGGGTACTGGAAGGCACTGGAGAGTTTGGGTGGATCCTGCCCCAAGGAGAACCCCAAGGCGTCTCCCCAGAATTCCTGGGGGGCTCCAATCTCCTGATTTTCCAGGGCTCTCTGACCTCCAGTGACTCCAGATTCAGGGGAAAGGACCTTCCTAGAGGGTTTGTCCATCCACCAGCACTACCAGCAGAGCTGAGCCCATCCGTTGAGATGGAGACCACTCCGGAACAAATGATGATCTGGAAAGGACAACGGAAAACAAACCCCACAGTGAGATGCTGCTTCATGCTTCAACCTCCTACCTGCTTCTGCTGCCAACCCAGTCTGAAACTTGGGAGAAACTGGGATGCTCCGGGAAAAGAGGAATTAAAAGGGTTGGGGTTGCCAAAGCCCTTTGTCCATCCTGGGTGGAGCTGGGGGAGCACACTGGGGCTCAGGGATGCCACACATGGGGGTCCAGGCAAAGAAAGGGGATCCAGGTAGAGGTGGGGATCCAGGCAGAGGTGGGATCCAGGCAGAGGTGGGGGTCCAGGCAGAGGTGGGATCCAGGCAGAGGTGAGAATCCATGCAGACAGAGGGTATCCAGGCAGAGATGGGGGTCCAGGCAGAGGTGGGGGAGCCCAGAGCAGAGGGAGTCCCACAGCCCAGCCGTTACCAGCACCTCCCTTCATTGTTCCCCAACGGTGTTTCTTCCCATGACCTCACCTCCCCTTGGCTCTCACTGCTGGTTTTATGGCAGGGAAATTATTTTGCAGTAAAAAGCAGAGCGGGTCCAGGCTCTTCTCTTCTCTCCTGGTTTCACACAGGGTTTGGAGCAGCAGGACTGTAGGCAGGAGGGTTGTAGGAGAAGAGATGGGGCCTGAGCACACAGTGGGTCTGCAGCCCTTTCACTGAGGTTTAAGCTATTCCTTACGAAAAGCAGCCCTGGACACAAAAGCTTTTCTGTTACCATCAACTTTTTGTTAGATTATATTGAAAGAAACCACTAAGCTCCATTTCCTGCCTTCAGGAATCTCCTCGTAGGGTTCATAAGGGACTAAACTTATCCCAGATCTCCCAAGCAAGGACACCCTCTGCTCTGCAAAAGCCACCAAACAAGAGAGGAGGTGCTGAGATGGGAGCTGAGCCACAGCTGGATGCCACAGTGTGGGATTTCCCCCTCTTTTCCCACTAGGAACCACCCACCAGATCGAAGATTCGGCAGCAGAGCCGTTCCTGGATTGACGGGGCTTCACCCTCGTGTTGACTTTTCCCACCCCACACAAGATGCCCCACTGAGAACATCCCGCTGAGGGACCTTTCCACAGGCACCACCCTTCTACCCATCAGCTGAAATTAAGAGATTTCCAGAGTAAAGCAACCAAGAGAAAGGCTACCAGGGCATCATCCATGAGCTCCAGTCCCAGTGTGGCCGTGAGCAGCTCTTGGGGGGCTGATAGGCTGCGCCAGACCAAGCTCATCTCCTTAGAGAGCCAGTACAGACCCCAGAAAAGGAGATACTGGCATTAAACCTCCTCTAGAAACTCCATGACCCCAGAATATCAATGGATCTAGGGAACGGGCACCCTGAGCCACATTTTCTTGTCAGTCTTCTTAGTGGCCATGGTGGGGTCAGGGTGATGGTTGGACTCTTGAGATCTCTTCCAACTTTAGAGTTGTAGAATCATAGAACATTAGGGGTTGGAAGGGAGCTGTGGAGACCATCCAGTCCAACCCCCCTGCCACAGCAGGATCCCTTAGGACAGGTCACACAGGAACATCCAGGTGGGTTTGGGATCTTTCCAGAGCAGGAGACTTCACCACATCTCTGGGTCGCCTGGGCCAGGGCTCTGTCACCCTCAGAGGAAAGAAGTTTCTCCGCATGTTGAGGTGGAACCTTCCATGTTCAAGTTTATCCCTGTTATTCCCTGTCCTATTCCTGGGTACCACTGGGAAGAGACTGGCCCCTTCCTCTTGACCCCCACCCCTCAGACATTTACAGTCAGCAATGAGATCCCTCTCAGCCTTCTCCTCTCCAGACTGAACACCCTGGTTCTCTCAGCCTTTCCTCACAGGGGAGATGCTCAGTGATCCTGTGGTTCTTCTCATCTGTCTGCTTCAATTCCACCACAGAGACCTTGGGGCTGCCCCCTCCTTGGAGGTGTCCGAGGCCATCTTGGAGGAGGCCTTGGGCCACCAACTTTGATTGAGAGGCTACTAGCTGAGAGGTTACTGCCCATGGCCAGGGGGTTGGGGTAGTCAGGAGATGGAGCCAGGGTCTCCTCGGTGTCATTTAGTGACAGGACAAGGGGCAATGGGTGTGAGCTGGGACAGAGGAGGTTCCATACAGATATCAGAAGGAACTTCTTCCCAGTGAGGGTGACGGAGCACTGGAACGGGCTGCCCAGGGGGGCTGTGGAGTCTCCTTCTCTGGAGACATTTAAAACCCACCTGGATGTGTTCCTGTGTGACTAGGTCTGGGTGATCCTGCTCTGACAGGGGGACTGGACTGGATCATCTTTCGATCTTCCAATCCCTTATGCTTCTATGAGCTCTGAGGTTCCTTCCAACCTTAAACCACCACATGATTCTATGATCCTTCCCTCCCACCCCACAGCCCCAGGTTCACTCCTGGGGTTGAAGCAGAGGGGATGAAGCACCACGAAGGGCCAGGACAAGGGGCAGAGGAGCCGCTGGAGCCGACGTGTCCTCACGAGAGCGAGCGCCCCAGGTTCCAGCGGCAGCCTGGCTGCCAGGAACAACTGGGAAGGCAGAGCCGTCGGTTCTCTCCTGGGGTTGGGCCTGTTCCTTCCCCCAGGGGCGGAGAGGGGGGTGAAATCCACCCCTTGCGAAGCAGTGACTCAGGTGCTCCCACATCCCGCTAGCCCCACGCTGTTGGGTGCAGGGCTTGGTTTGACGGCGTGGGCTCTAAGAATGGGACGATTGTTCCGTCGCGTGCAAAGCCCTCGCTCGGGGTTCTGTGGGTTGGTTGGGGTTGGGTTTTTTCTTTTCCTGATCCCCGCCCAGCCCTGCAAAACCGCAGCCGCCTTCACCTTGCCCCAGCACCCACCCCGGCGCGGGCCGGCAAGCACCCAGCACCCACCCACCGCCCATTCCTGCTCCCTGAGTCACGGCATCGGGCACGGGGCGACGTGAGCCGGGGCACAGCCGTGTGGGGAAGGGCTGAGCTCCTCTTCTGGTTGTACAACCGTAACCCATTGCCCTTCCCTGTGCTCTTCCCAGCTGGCAGGGAGCTGAGCCCAGTATAAAGGGGCTGCCACAGTGCCAACCTCTGTACCCACCACGTGCCACCCTGGCATCCACCGGGAGCTGCCTGGCACTGCATGGAGTAAGGTGGGATTTGCCTGGAGCAAAGGGGATGGTGCTTCATCCTTGCACCGCAGCTCTAGGCGGGATGGATCAGCCACAACACCAAAGGGAGAAGCCCAACACTTTGTGTCTCACTGGTAACCCAAATAATCCCTCTCCAAAGCTCTAATCCCCTAGCAAACACTGGAGCTGTCAGCAGCCTCTCAGCCAGCACTTAGTCCTATCAGCACAACCCCACAGGGCCCACGGAGCTCTCCTGCTGCAGGGGACTTGGAACAACTTCCCAGTGAGGGTGACAGAGCACTGGAAGGGGCTGCCCAGGGGGGTTGTGGAGTCTCCTCCTCTGGAGACGTTTAAAGCCTGCCTGGACATGTTCCTGTGCAACTGGATCTAGGGGATCCTGCTGTGGCAGGGGGATTGGACTAGATAATCTTTCGAGGTTTCTTCCAATCCCTAATGTTCTGTGATTCTGTGATTATTCTATGATTCTGTGATTCTAAGTGTACAGAATGATAGTGTATGGGATGATGGCAGTGCATGGGATGATGTATCATTTCTCCTAGTTCATTTGCAATGTTTTACTGAAAGTGAACCAGAGTTACATCCACCAACGTTATGACTGCGAACTGCTGCTCCTACAAAGAAAACTCATTTTCTCACTACCAATAAATCGCTCTGAATCTAAATGTCTCTTAGCATTTCTTCTGGAAAGTGGGCTGTTTCCTGCTGCTTCAAAACACCGCATTGCCAAGCTATGAAGTCTCTAGTCTCACTATCCTTTTGCAGTTCTCTATGTGATGTTAATTGAATTAAATGATATTTTATTAGCATGACAAGACAGAAGTGCAGATCTGTTTCTGAAGTGTAAAAGAAGGACTGCTCAGGAATGTCTTAGAGGAAGATAAAATCTCTCAACACAGTTTCACACACTACCTCGGGCTTTATCTTCCATATCTGTCTGTCATAACTATTCACTACCGTTTCTGTGGCAGGCTTATGGGAAAAGAAAACCCAACCTTCTAAGTGTGTATTAGATGTAAAACCTGTAAGAAGCTTGTTCAGGAAGGTGATGCATCTAGCTCTCAACCAAACACTGAACCACACAACCATTGGAAATCAACAGAGTGGACTTTCAGAGGCAAAACCCAGTATATATCATGAGCTGGTGGGTGTAGTTGCAAAAGATTGGTAAAAGAAGCCTATAAAACCTCTAGATGACAGTTTTGAAATGAGAAGTAATGGCTATCCACTTGCAGGTAGCGGTTATCACAGAATCACAGAACATTAGGGATTGGATATGACCTCAGAAGATCATCCAGTACAGTCTAGTGAGAGGCTGTGTGTTCTTCAGTCACCTGCTGGCTTAAGTCACGACAAGAATCCAATTTTACTCTCATCTGTAGTGTACAATAAACCTTAAATATATTAATTATGAATAAATTAAAATATACAATTCTGCTTAATCGAAATGTTAAAGACTACAAGCCACTGATATTTTACATTGTATTTGGAAACTAAAACTGTATTGCAGACTAATATTCAGAATGAAAATTGTAGGAATAAAAGGAGAACACTGGAACGGGCTGCCTAAGGTGGATTGTGGAGTCTCCTTCTCTGGAGATGTTTAAAACCTGCTTGGACTTGTTCCTGTGCGACTTGATCAAAGTGATCCTTCTGTCGCGGGGGATTGGACTGGATGATCTTTTGATGTCTCTTCCAATCCCTAATGTTCTGTGATTCTGAGATTCTGTGAAATGGCATAAAACCTCTTCTGCATGGAACAGATTGTTGTGGCAAAAGGAAGCTGTGAGAACTTAATTTTTAGTCCCCTCTCAAGAGAGCAATCTCACAGTCATTTCTGGATGAAATTAAATAAAAGGGCTCCTTAGTTTTTATTTGCAGCACTGATCTGCAACTGCCTCCTTTTTTCCGAGCAGTTTTAGGCTAGGCACATTTATTATTTAAGGAAAATCCACAAGGAACATTTTTATAGCAGCAGAATAGAAATAACACCGTAACAATAAAGACCAAAGATTGATGCAATTGTGAGTACAAGTAATAGTTGGCTTGTATGGCTGGTATCTCCTCGAGGGAATTCTTTAGAATGGCTTTCATTTTATAAAATGTGTTTGTTTCAGCGCTCTGGTATATGAGTAGGGAACTGTATTCTGCTGTTTCTTTCTTTTCCTTGTGGTTTTTTTTTCCCCCTCCTACAAGAAAAAGAACTCGTTGAAAATTGGTGTGGCTGGTTTCATGAACTTTGAGGCTGCTCTGAACTTCAAAGAAGGAGAAAGTCACCCAGAAGCCATTGGTACGTGTGTGTACTTTAATGGTATTTCGCCTGTCTAACCTGGTTTTTAAATCAGCGGATGCCGATGGCTCTGATGTTGTTCATGGAGGTTAATCCTTTTCATGTAGAGGAGTCAGAGAACTCTGCTGTGTCATGATTTATCTGCTGGCCCGTTCTGTTCATCCACTCTGCCTCTTTTCTGAAGGCATCAGATCAGAGATGAAGCCAAACAATATATATCAACTAGGTGTCCTTCCCAAAGGCACACAATGACAAAAGAATTGTTCTCAGGATGAGCCAAATCAGAAACAGCGTAGCCAGCAGGAGGAGGGAAGCTATTGTGTCCCTGAACTTCACAGAATCACAAAATTATTGAGGCTGGAAAAGAGCTCTAAGATCATCAAGTCCAGTCTAGGACCTAATCTAGCACTCATGAGGCCACACCTCAAATATTGTGTTCAGTTCTGGGCCCCTCACTACAAGACAGACATCAGTCCTTCTGCTGGGGCAGGTCCAGAGGCAATTTCATTTCAGGGCAATGAAATTTGGAAGGGACCTCGAAAGCTCATCTAGTCCAATCCCCCTGCCACAGCAGGATCACCTGGATCAAGTAACACAGGAACATATCTAAGCAGGTTTTAAACATCTCCAGAGAAGGAGACTCCACAGCTCCCCTCAGAAGCCCTTTCCAGCGTTCTGTCACCCTCACCGTGAAGAAGTTCCTTCTCATATTGATGTGGAACCTCCTCTGTTCCTGTTCACACCCATTGGCCCTTGTCTTATTGTTAGATGCCACTGAGCAGAGCCTGGCTCCATCCTCCTGACACCCACCCTTTCTGTATTTATCAACAGTAATGAGGTCATCCCTCAGTCTCCTTTATTCCAAGCTCAAGAGACCCAGCTCCCTCAGCCTCTCCTCATCAGGGAGATGCTCCACTCCATCATCTTTGTGGCTCTGTATTTTAAACTTACAGGCAAATCCAACAAGAAATTTTTTAAAAAGAAGGGAAAAAAAGGAGTGGAAAGAAGTTGGATTTATATTAGTGGAGTTAATAAAAAATGTTGGTTTAGAAAGGCAGTAAAAGTTAGTACTTTAGTGGTGCCCAGACGAAACAGACTAGGAAATAGAATGGTTGATTGTGACACTGGTATTTTAGGTTGGTGATGATAGAGAAAGTATCATTTGTGATGGTAATAAAGGAAAAAAAGGAACCAAGTTTTTATGTATTCAGAAATATAGGAGTAGTAATGCTGCATGGACATTGCTCCAAGCTGACAAGTAATGATGTTTGATGCTTTGTATCACCATCCTGACTCTACTGCAAGACATCCACGAGACAGCTATAAGTATTTCACATTTGCACTGTTCATTACTTTCGTTACTTCAGCCCACATTTCTGTGAGATAATAGAGTTGACAGTGTATGATATCACTCTAACTGATTTATATTGCCAACAGGCCCTGCATTTTTCTTTGGGTTGGTTTTGTCACTCTCTATGCAGCAAAACAAAGGCTCATAGCCTCCCTTGGCAAGCTGCTTCGCTTTTCTCAGCTAAAACGTATTCCTGCTGTGTAGTCGTTTTCCTGAGGCTCAGCCATTCACATTAACATTGAAATACTTTTGTCCTTTATCAAGACTAGAATTAATATCTTAACCATAATTTTTTATTACTGAATTGGATGGAGCAGTAAACAGATCATTAAATAAAACATTTGGGTCCTATTTAATGTGAGGTGTTGGAAATGACAAGGAGGCCAAAGAGATAATTCAAAAAGGGTCAGAAACAGGAAGCTCAGTCTGAAAATGATAACTTCATACGTTACATGGGGAAAAAAACTCAGAATATAGACTTTTAATGAAGAGAGAAGTATTTGGAAGGATTTAATCTCCAAATTTAGAGAAGATGAAGGTGCAATGTAATACAGTAGGGGAAAAAAGAAAAAGCCTGAAGAAATTAAATTGCATAATAGAAGACATGGAAAAGAAGAGACTTATCTATACTGTAAGTAAAACTGCACCCAGTTCTGAGAAGCATTTGATATGTGAGTAATAAATTGATTAAGGCAGTGGGAAGGATGACTTATGAGTGTCAAGGGTTCAGGCCAGGCTGGACACTAGATGAATGACAGACACCTTCTGTTAACCCCTCTCCCTTCCCAAAAGGGAAGACAGAGTAAGGCAGAGAGATGTATGGATTGGACAAAAAAAAAAAACACGCAAAAGCACTTTGATTAAGATAAATAACAACAATAAAATGAAAGGTATAGGAATATATAGAGGACATCAAATCTAACCACCCTTATGGCAATTGCATCACCTTCACCATTGATGCTGTGGGCATGTCCTGGGGAAGTCCCTGACTGGACACAGGAGCTGGATTCTGGAGCTGGATACAGAAATCTACAGACTGGGATTGAATCACGGAATTGTAGAATATTAGGGACTGGAAGGGACTTTGAAAGATCATACAGTTCAAACCCGCTGCCACAGCAGGATCCCCTAGATCAAGTTGCACAGGAACATATCCAGGCGGGTTTGAAACATCTCCAGAGAAGGAGGCCCCACAACTCCCCTGGGTAGCGCTTTCCAGTGCTCTGCCACCTTCATCGTGAAGAAGTTTCTTCTCATGTTTATGTGGAACCTCCTCTGTTCCATCTCACAACCATTACCTCTTGTCCTATCATTAGATGACACTGAGCAGAGCCTGGCTCCATCCTCCTGACACCCACCCTTCACATATTTATAAAC
>JAOXOE010000787.1:7330994-7344751 GCA_028565055.1 Phoeniculus purpureus | reverse complement strand
GTGGGGGGGTACAAGCCGTCTAGGCTGTGCCAAGCCCCGGGTGGGTGGGTGCCCTCCGACTGCCAAAATAAGGCAGGGAGGGGAGAAAAACAGAAGGCAAGTGAGTCACCTGGCTGCCTTCACTCTGTGACTGCACAAGGAGCCGGGCGGGGGGGGCGCGGAATCCTAAATCGGGAGCAGGAGAAGGCAGCGAGGGGACTGTCTCCAAAAGCACCCCAAGGGTGGGATGTGCACCCTTTGCTGAGGTGGCTGCGGGGGGCAAGGGCTGGGCCCTGCCCTGACTCCTGCATCTCATACTTAGCCACAGAAGCAAATTTGGGAAGGGGGGTAACAGCAGCAGGGCACCCAGTGGGTGCCCTGCAAGAGGGGTTCAGCATTATGGGAGGGTTCACGTTGCTATTTGAGGGGTGTGGAGGAGAGGTTTGGGTGTTAATGCCTTAGCGGTGGGAGCTGCTGAGTTCAACTGACCCTCAACGCCCCCATGTGTGTCCCCCTCCCTTCACAGGCTACTGAATGAGAGTGAGAAACGTCCCTTCGTGGAAGAGGCCGAGCGGCTGCGGGTGCAGCACAAGAAAGACCATCCCGACTACAAGTACCAGCCGCGGCGGCGAAAGTCGGTGAAGAACGGGCAGTCGGAGCAAGAGGAAGGCTCCGAGCAAACCCACATCTCCCCCAACGCCATCTTCAAGGCGCTGCAGGCTGATTCCCCACAGTCCTCCTCCAGCATAAGCGAGGTGCACTCCCCTGGGGAGCACTCGGGTGAGTGTCTGCAGCCCCACCAGGGGTTGCTGGGGGGTGGTTTAAGATATCCAGAGGTTCCCTTCCAGCCCCCACCACTCCAGGATTAAGTCTCAGCTAAGCCAAGTAAAGCTGCATCCCAAAACAGGCTGGATTTGGGGTTGGATATGAGGTGGGAGGAGGGGAAAGAGAGACCCAGAAAGGTAGGAAGAAGGGAACGGCTGCAGCAGGATTGAGGCTTGAACCCCATGAGCTCTTCCCATAGTGTGGGCGCACAAACACCTACCTGTGCCATCCTCTCTGCCCATGAAAGACCTAGAATCATACTTCTTACAAGAAATAAACCTAAATAAACCCTGAGATTTCTTAGCTCGCATCTGACACCCTGGTAACTTCCCCGATGCAATAGATAGGTGCTGATAGACCTCGTGTCTGTGCTCCTCACACCTGGAGGTGTTTGTGTTACCCTTTGGGCTCTTCTCCAGCCACAGGTTAACCATTAACGGGGTTATCGGGGTGCCTGGCCGTCACGGCAGTAACACCCCCTTCACGTCCGTGCCCTTTCCTTCCTTCCTTGCACAGGACAATCACAGGGTCCCCCCACGCCTCCCACCACCCCCAAGACGGATGCTCAGCCGGGCAAACAGGACCTGAAGAGGGAGGGTCGCCCTCTGCAAGAAGGTGGCCGGCAGCCACCCCACATTGACTTCCGAGACGTGGACATCGGCGAGCTGAGCAGCGACGTCATCTCCAACATTGAGACCTTTGACGTCAACGAGTTTGACCAGTACCTCCCCCCCAATGGGCACCCGGGGGTCCCGGCCACCCACGGGCAGCCCGGCCAGGTCACCTACACGGGCAGCTACGGCATCAGCAGCACAGCAGCGGCTTCGCAGAGTGGTGCTGGCCACGTCTGGATGGCCAAGGCACCGGCACAGCCACCCGCACAGCCAGCTGCGCAGCACGGGCTGGCGCTGAGCGGCGAGCAGGGCCAGCAGCAGCAACAGCAGCAGCGGACACACATCAAGACGGAGCAGCTCAGCCCCAGCCACTACAGCGAGCAGCAGCAGCACTCTCCGCAGCAGCTCAACTACAGCTCCTTCAACCTGCAGCACTACGGCTCGTCCTATCCCACCATCACCCGTTCCCAGTACGACTACACTGACCACCAGAACTCCAGCTCCTACTACAGCCACGCAGCCGGGCAGAGCAGCAGCCTCTACTCCACCTTCACCTACATGAACCCCACGCAGCGCCCCATGTACACCCCCATTGCAGACACTTCTGGGGTGCCCTCCATCCCCCAGACCCACAGCCCGCAGCACTGGGAACAGCCTGTCTACACACAGCTCACCCGCCCTTAAAAGCCATTTTAAAAAAAGAGAAGAAAAGGAAAGAAATCATTAGAAACAGAAAGAAAAAAACCAGCAAGAAAAGAAATCTGAGTGAAAAAAAATTGATACTAAATAAAATCAATCCAAAAGGAGGAGGGGGGAAAAAAGGATGAAAGAAGCAAGAACAGAATTTCCTCAGACTTTTTTCTTTCTTTGAAATTAAAGTGAGAATTAACTAAAGATGCTATGGTTCAAGCTGGAGAGGAGGAGGAGGGAACCTCGAGCCTTCTGCACTACAGCATCCTCCAAGAAAGGAGCTGGACCGCGCCGAGAGCCGGCAGAACTCGGTACAGACTTTGCAAGGACTGGACTTTCTCACTTGGCTTCCAGGACAATGAGATTGTTTGTTTGTTGGTGGTTTTTTTCCTGACCATCCTGTTCTCTGGACTTTTGTAATGATTTATTATTATTTTTTAGCAGTAATTAAAACAAAAAAAAAGGAGAAAAAAATAGCAGTGGGCGGGGGGGTGGGGAAAGAAAGAGAAGCGAAGTCAGAGTCCTCTGTGAGGAATATTCTCTATTTTAACTATTTTTTAGTATGTACTGTGTATGGATTCGTTACCAATTCGAGGAGATTTCTACCTATTTTGTAGAGAACTCGTTTTTTTTCAAATGCTCTTATTTTTCCAACAGCTTCAAAAAGAAGAGACACTTAGTTGGGGCAGTGCTAGGGTTTCTTGCAGACAGAGGTATTTTTGTATAGAGTGTCTTTTTCTCGCTAAAATAATCAATTTTTTAGAAGTGCTTTTGGAACTGGGGCTGCCGCTCTGTCCTGGAGCCAGCGTCGGGCTGGGCGATGCTCAGCGGGCAGAGGCTTTTATTTTTCTAACTAATAAGCAAAAAAATCGACCCAGCCAGTGGGAGAATTTTTATTTTTTCAGTAACCTCGAGCCTTAAGAAAAGCAAAAAAGCAGATGTTTTGTTCTGAAGTCAGCAGCAAGTTGCTGCTGCTGAGGAGCCTTAAAGCAGCCCTGGTGACCATCACTTGGCTTCCCCCCCAACCCCAGTTCTTCCCATCCTTTGGGGAGGGGGGTGCTGAGCTCAATCCCCTCTCTCATCAACCTTTCCCTCTGCCTCCCAAACCCATCTGCAGGGGCTCCCCTCTTGCTTGCAGGACATCACAGATACTTTAAATTATTTATTTTGTGAGAAGAGCAGTTTTTAGTCCATTTTCTTCCCCTTTTAGTCCAGTTTGTTCCCCTTTTAGTCTGTTTTCTTCCCTTTTTCCTGTCTTTCAGAGCCATTTTAAGTCTATTTTTTCCCTCTTTTAATCCATTTTCTTCCCTTTTCTGTCTTTCAGAGCAGTTTTTAGTCCATTTTCTTCCGTTTTTAATAGATTTTCTCCCCTTTTTAATCCACTTTCTTATCTTTCCCCCCCTTTCCTGTCTTTTCCAACCTATTTCCAGCCCTCGTTGGAGCATTTATTTGGAAGGTAACCCCGTGCCTGTTTAAATTATGATCTAAAACTGTAACCAGTCCTTTATTTATCTCTTTAATTCTTGGGGTTTTTTTAATTATTATTATTAATTATTATTCTCTTTGAGGATTTTTTCCTTTTGGAATCTGTGTCCTGGGTTTGTACAAACTTTTTTGTGCTCTTCCTGGTGGATGATGACTTGGGGTTTGTCTTTTTCCAGATAAAATGGAAAACTAAATCAAAGGAAAAACAAAACCCCCCCAAAAAAATAAAACCCAACACTTGTACAAATGAAATCAAGTGCCGGTGTAGCGGATCACTGAATCATTTACCTTGTTTTCTGCCTCAGCTTCCCCCCCCCCCCCCCCCACTAAAAAGAGGAGAAGCTTCCAATAATCTGCTTTTTGAGGTGGGGGATGCTGATTTTTGGTGAAGCTGGGGCTGAACTGTTAAGGATTGCTTTTTAAAAAAGACAGCAAACTGTTTGTTTATTTAACAGAAAACCCTCTATTTGTTCATTTTTGTTGTCAGTAGGGATTCAGCAGGAAAAAGAAGAAAATAAATCCTAAAATGCTCTGCTGGCATCTTTCTGTCAAAAAAAAAAGTATTTAGAAACCACAAAAGCAGATCTTTAAACTATTTCTGTAACTTAAGAGAGTCTCCATTGAAATCCTGTTGTTGTTGTCTGTAGGTAAGTTGGGTTTGGTTTGGTTGTGAGATCCTTCTCTCTTTGGGGGGAAAACTTACGTTGTTCTGCTTTGGTTTGTTTTGGGGTTTGGTTTTTTTGTATATTATTGTTTGCAATAAATATCCGTTGTATTAAAAGGTAAAACAAGCCCCCTCTTCCCTCCTTCTCTTCAGTGTCTGATTTATTAAACCAGACCTGTGCTGGATGGGTTTGGCTTTGGGCTGTCTGTCCTTCCCCCCTCTCCATTTTATCAGTGAGGGAAGAAATGGGGCTCAGAGAGGGGCAAACCCAGTCATCCAGGTTATGAAGTGCTGCGGTGACAACCTGAGCTCCAGATGCTCCAGCTGCTGTCACTGCCCTGGCTGTAAGAGGATGCTGAGCTGGGGGAACAGAGGAGTTGCCAAGGTGGAGTTGGGGCTTTCAGGCAACAGCTGCAATCAATCCCCTAAAAAAGCTGAACTGCCCTGAACAGCCAAGTGGGACGTGTGCTGTCCTCACAGATCAATGTCACTGCTCTCCCAGGGACACAGCACAAGCAGCTCAGCTCAGCTTTTCCTATCAACCCCTCCCTGATAAATCACTTCTCTGAATTCACATGGTCCATAGCCCCAGTGATGTTCCTCAGGAGCAACTCATGGGGCTCCTGCTAGCATCTGAGTGGAGGTCACTGCTGATAGAACAAGGCCAGGTGGGTCCCTCCAAGGGCACATAAAGAAACCTGGTCAAAGCCATCATCTCCTGGCCCAGCCTGAGCGGGGAACAGGCAGTTTGCACCACACAAAGTGAGGGTCTTCCTAAACCCCATCAGACCCCACTGATGAAACAGCACTTGGCCAATGGCTGCTTCCCTGGGCACCTCTGTAAACCATTTAGTCTCCCTTCAGGCATCCCTTAAGCCAATTATCCAACAGGGATCGATTTGGGTCAGTGTCACTGTTCCCCTGTCCATCAGCCACCAGTGGGAACTCTCTGGTCCCACAGCATGTGGTGGTATCCCCCTGCCCCAACTGGACTTTGCCCACAAGAAAGGGTCTGGCTTTGCTGCTCCATTAGGAAGAACAACAAAGGCAGCTCCTGGTGCTATGGGGAGCCCTTGTGGGAGCTTCTCAAGCCCAGCACTGGCACAGAGCTGAAATCATTTAGGTTAGAAAAGACCTTTAAGATCATCAAGCCCAACCATTAACCCAGCTATCCCAAGCCCAGCTCTAAACCGTGTCCCTGAGCTCCAGAACCTGCCACCAAACATTCCATAAACCAGTTAATGTCCTTTTGATGCTCAAGTGGGTGGGTGGGTTGGAGTGTTACCCAGCAACAGGCTGGGAAAAGTCCCAAAACTGGGACAGCCTTTGCCTGACTGCCTCTCCAGGGGGCTGGGCTGGAAGGGACCCTCTACATCCCTCCCAGTTTGCACTGGGAGCAACAGGAATCAGTGTGGGAGCAGCACAGAGCTAGGATGACCCCAAGCAGATGGGATCAGCCCCAGCTGCCTTTTGGGGTCCATGGTGGCATTTCTGCTCCAACATAGCCCTGCTCAGCAACTTCTTCTCTGTCCCCCCAACTCCACCATCCAGCCGGAAGCATCTCAAGGATCTTTTCCTCACAAGAAACCCGCAGAGCAAAGCTCATGACCCAGCCCCAGCCCTGTTTGCCTATGGTGTGGGCTCCTAAGCTCCTGGGCTCCGCTCGGGGAAAATCGAGCTGGATGTGGGTCGCCAGGCAGCTCCCGGCTTCCTGTCCTCGCAGCGCCCAGGGGGACATGAGAGACAGAGAGAGGGGATGCTAAAACCTACCAGCAGAGCTGCAGAGCTTCAGGGCACTGGCTGTTAGAAAGCAGAGCAGGAGGGGTGGGGAAAACATTCAAAAAAAAGGAAAAATGCCTCCTGAATTCAAGGGAACTCTGACAATGCTGCAGGGCAGGTTTGAGCTGCAGCAGATAAGAGCCGGCGCAGGGACAGATGTGCTCTGGGGCTGCTGAAATGCTGCACGGCGGGTCGGGCAGTGCTCTGGGCAGGGCAGTGTGGGGGGCATCCATGGGAACACCCCCCCACATCCCATTGCTCATATCCCATATCTCATATCCTATATCTCAAATACTACATCCCATATTTCATATCCCAAATACCATATCCAATATTTTATATCCCATATCCCAAAACCTATATCCCAAATACTGTATCCCATATTTCCTATTGCATATCCCAAATACCATATCCCACATACCATATTCAATATCTTATATCCCACATCCCATATCCTAAACACTGTATCCCATATCCTATATCACATACCTCATATCCCATATCCTATACCCCATATCTCATATCCCAAATACTGTATCCCATATTTCATATCCTATAGCTCAAATATCATATAGCATATCCCACATACCATATCCCAAAACGCATATCTTATATCCCATATCCCAAGTTTCATATCCTATATTCCAAATATCGTATTGCATATCCCGTATCTCATATCCCAAATACCATATCTCATTTCCCATATCCCAAATACTGTATGCCATCTCTCATACTCCAAAACCCATATCTTATATTCCATGTCGCAAACACGGTATCTCATATCCTATATACCAAACCACATACCCCATATCCCAAATATCATATCCTGTACACCATATCCCATATCTCACAGAACACCATGGTATTGGGATGGTGATGAGTAGAGCAAAGCCAAACCACAAAGATTTCATGGAATCATAGAACCATCAACACTGGAAAAGACCTTCAAGATCATTAAGTCCAACCACCCTACAACCTCCACCCACTAACCCATCTTCTCAAAGACCCTGTCTGCCCTTGTTGAACCCCTCCAGGGACTGTGCTTCCACTTCCTCCCTGGGCAGCCTGTTCCAAGGCCTCCCCACTCTGTCTGGGAAGAAATTCTTCCTAAGATCCAACCTCAATTTTCACTGGTTCTGGAAAAAAAAAACCCCATAAAAATTCAATATTAAAAAGAATTAGGGAGGAGGTTTCAAGCAGCCCTGGGGAACCTCATGGAGCCGGTGGGAGCTGCAGCAGCAGGGAGCTGTGATTTGCAGGTCCTCAGGCAGCTGCTCCCAATAGCACCGAACTCCAGCCAAAGATTTCTCCAAGAGGGAGAGAAGGCAGCATCCCAGCCAGCTGTGTACTGGGATAATGGGATTGGCTGCAGCTCCTGCCCAGCTGTACTGGGAGGGATGTAGAGCAGCCCTGTATCACAGCAGCGCTGGGATAAGGGTTCTCTCCTCCTTTTGTCAGGGAGTTAAAGGAGATGGGAGATGTCACAGTGAAAAGAACAAGCTGGCCTTCCCCCTGATCCATCCCTGGGGACTGCCCAGCCCCAGGCAGGGAACTGCTGCCAGCCCAGAAGATGGGATTTAGGAAATGGGAGGGGGATAAACACCCCCCGCCCTGCTCTTTCTCTAATCGCACCAGTAAAATTTGGCTGGGATGTTGAAAAGATAAATCCATGAGGAGATGGTAGAGAACTGAGACACACAAGGCTCAGAGACAGGAGACAAAGCCAGGTCCAAGGCATCACAGGGCATACTCAAAGGAAAAAGCCCTAAACGCTTCTAGGACCAGGACAGCAGCTGATGGGGATGTGGGTGCAGCTCATCGCTGCAGCAGTGGGTGCTGAGGGTGCACCATGCAAAGCCACAGGCTCCCTCTGCCCCGACCCAGGCTCTGCAGCACCCATCACACCTAGGACTATGGTGAGAGGGGAGGGGAAGAGCTTCTGCAGACCCATCCTGCTCCTGCAGCAACCTAAATCTGGGAGGGAAAAGCAACAGCACCTCCATGGGTGAATCAACCCCTCTGGAGCAGGGAGGGCTCTGGAACTGGGGTGGACTGCTCCCAGCCCAAGCAGCAAAGCCCAGTGTCACTCACATTTCCTGCAGACCCCCAAATCATAGAATCACAGAATATGTTGGGTTGGAAGGAACTGTCAAAGGGCCTCCAGTCCAATGCCACCCCAACAAGCAGGGCCATCACTCACCAGACCAGGTTGCCCAGAGCCCCATCCAGCCTGACCTTGAATGGCTCCAGGGATGGGACCTCCACCCCTTCTCTGGGCAGCCTGTTCCAGGATCCCCCACCCTCAGATGAAATCCCCAGGGAGAGGCCACAGTGCTACTGTAGTGGAAATGATTGATGCCGAGGTGCCTCGGGGGCTGTAAAGACCCCAATTATTGGCTCCTTGGGTCAGAGCCTACCTCTTCACTACCTGCTTGGACAAGGACTTCTCCAACAGGGTGCAGAGCTGCAAACAGGGTCCTCAAGTGCTGTTGTAATGCAGTCACCACACAACAGCCCTTCTGCAAGCAGCCCCAGCTCAGGGCTGTGCTCTGAAGGGTCGTAAGCAGAGCAGGACCCTATCGAAGCCAAAAGGAGCCTGGATGGGAGCTCGGTGGTGAGGGGCTCGAGCTCACAGCCACGTCGCTTGCAGAGCTGTTGTTGGGAGGGGAGACTTTCCATTGCTAAAGAGAGGCAGGTTTCTGAGAGGAGCTCGATAAAACCCCTTTAAATAAGAAATAGCAGTGACTCCACCAAGCGGGAGGGGAAATGAGCCTCCAAAACCCAGGTTCCTAATGAATTACCTGCCAGGGAGCTGCTCTCAGCTTACAGAGACGAAATCATTTTACGGTGAGAAGGGCTGAGAGCGGGGTCTGTGCGGCTTACGAGCGCTGGAACCGCCACGCTCCAGGAGCGGAGATGCAGGAACACAGCTCCTCAGCCTGACAAGGGGCTGTATTGGGGTCCGAGGGCTGTCCCAGCCACACAGATGCAGCCGTTCAGCCTGGAAAGAAGTAAAAATTTAACGAGGTCGTAGCTCCAGCTCGAGGAAACCCACAGGCTGAGCACCGTGTGGCCATCCCACAGCTGTGAGTGGTGCTGGTGTGGACAACCAGCATGGCAGCAACCCGGCCCCATCCCCTGCCCTCCACCATCCTCCTTAAAAATCCCATTGGGATCTGCACCCCGCAGAGTCCAGCCCCACAGTCCCATTCCCCAGTGTTTCATGGGACCATTTCCGTCCCCGTCCCACAGTTTCCATCTGTTTCCTACTCCCGCGCAGGATTTGCTCCTTGGTGAGAGCTCAGACGTGGCCCTCGAGCTCAGTAGCCCCAAAATGTGTCAGAAAAAGGGGGGAAAAAGAAAAACCTAGATTAAAAAAATAGTTTTAGGTTTGATTTTCCTTCTCCCAACGTGGGGATTAATTACAGACGGTGTCTGGGCACCAACCGACGATCACCAAGCAAAGTCTCACTCCATAAATTTTAAACTGCTAATAATAAGGCTGGACAGGAGTTTTAAAGCTTCAGTAGACAGTTTACAATTAACCTACTCCTGTCAGCTGGAAAATCACCTCACAATGTGATTCCAGTTCACGTCTGACTCACTCGGAGTTAGAAACTGCTTCCGAAACCCCGTAAAGGCACCGTTGCAGAGCCGGCAGGAAGGCTCCAGGGGCAGTTTCGGCTCAGCCTTGACCTGAATTTCCCCCGGTGTTGGGGCAGGTGGCTGCCAGCCCAGCCCTCAGCAGCTGCAAACCAGCATTCCCCAGGTTTGGAGCTCTGTGGGCTCATCCCAGTCTGCTCCAAGGGGACAAACACTGGCTCAACCTTGGCTTTAGCAGCTGAGATGCAAGTGGGGGGATTCAGACTGGGGTCCAGAACACAGTTCTTCACCATGAGAACAGTTAACCACTGGAATCATCTCCCAAGATAAGGGGTCTCGACTGACCTGCATTAGGAAGTTTTAAGACCCAGCTGGACAGGCTGCTGGGACATCCAATTTAAACTCTGGTTTTAGCTTGACAGGTTGGACTGGATGATCCTTGAGGTCCCTTCCAGTCTGGGACTTGTGAATCTTTGGAAAAGATGATGGAGACTCTGGAGCTTCAAACTTCCAGAGATGCACAGGGGATGGATGATAACCCAATGCCTTCAAGCATGGGATGTGCCCACCACACCAGCTCTGCTGCCTTCTGGCTCTCCCAGCTGGGAGCCTCTTTCCAAACTGGGAGGTGAAATCCATGAACTGGAGCCACTGTCTCAGCAGTCACCTCCCAGCTGAGCTAAACTAACCAGGCACCACCCTACGGGGTGATAATTGGGTTACACCCCCCTAACCCAGCTGTGTCCCAACTTGCCCCAAGGGAGGGTTAGACTGGATAATTAGGAAGAACTTCCTGACTGAAGGAAGTTATCAGACTGTTATCAGGCACTAAGCTGGGATGGACTCTAGCTCCCTGGAGGTATTTAAGACCCATTTCTAAGGACATGGTTTGGTTAAGGAGTTGTCAGCACTGGGTTCATGGTTAGACTTGATGCTCTTGAAGGTCATTTCCAACTTGTGTGATGCTGATTCTGTCTGATACTCTCTTGTCCCAGCTTCCCTACAACTTTCTAAAGACAGAAAGCTACCATGAAGAAACAGACCCTCTGGCAGCCCAAACAGCCTACGTGGAGCACCTTCCCAGCGACTTTGACCCCTGGTCTTTGGCCACAGCCACAGGGTGAACCCTTCAAGAAAGGACCCACCAGAAACACTCTTCAAAACCCCTGATCACAGAATCACAGAACATTAGGGATTGGAAGGGACCTCAAAAGATCATCCAGTCCAATCCCCCGGACACAGCAGGATCCCCTAGATCCAGTCATACAGGGATATGCCCAGGTGGGTTTTAACCCTCTCCAGAGGAGACTCCACAACTCCATGGGGCTTGTTCTAGGCAGCCACTTCCAGGGCTCTGTCACCCTCACTGGGAAGAAGGTCCTTCTCAGATTGATGTGGAACCGCCTCTGTCCCAGCTCACACCAAGTGCCTTTGTCCTATCACTGGGTGCCACTGAGCAGAACCTGGCTCCATCCTCCTGACACCCACCCTTTCCATATTTATCAACGTTGATGGGGTCACCCCTCAGTCTCCTTTTTTCCAAAGTAAAGAGATTCATCTCCCTCAGCCTTTCCTCATCAGGGAGATGCTCCACTTCCTTCATCATCTCTGTGGCTCTGTGCTGGACCCTCTCGAGCAGCTCTGTGTCCTTCTGGAACACAGTATTCCAGATGTGGTCTCACCAGGGTGAACTGCATTAGTGAGGAGTAAGTTGGGGGTTGGGGGGGGAGACACCCAGTCATTTTCTGTGATTAAAAGGCAAATTTGATTCCTCTAGAAACTTGGAAGCCAATGTGCTGTTGCTATGGTTTCACCCCCACTGGCTGGAAATGACAATATTAGCAGGGTGACCTGGTAATTAGAAACTGTGCCCCCAGGTCAGGCTGGGGAGAAAATAAAGAGAGATTACGGAGTCCTAAAGACGCAGCATAATGCTGCGGGCTCCTGGGCTCCCTACCTTTTATAACTGGCCCATTTAAATGCAGATTATGACTTTCCACCTGGGGCTGCTAATCTGTCTCACAGCCAGATCAAACAATGAGGCATCTCTCTCCACACTGTGGGGCCAGGGTGCTTAGGAGCTGGGCTCTGGCATGGCTCTGTCACTCTGCCTCTCCAACCCCCCCTTCTCCACCTTTTCTCAGGGTTTTTCACTCGCTGATGATTATTTTTCCACTCTGGATGTTTATGACCTCCTCTCCCTCCCCACAAAACCCCACTGATTTGGAGTGAACCGGGTACGGATTTTTCCTCTTGGTGATGGATAATGAGAGGAGGCAATCAAGCTCATTAGGATTCAGTTTATGGGGTTGGGAAGGGTTAGGCACTGGTACCCAGAGAGCAGGAGGGTGATTCAAGGGAGCAGGTGGCTCCTCTCAGCCCAGCAGCCCTACATGGCATGAGGAAGCCTCAAGGGCTCAGAGCCTTCTCCAGCAGATCTTACTCGACTCAACTGGATGCGAGTGAGTTACTGTGGGCAATCCCATTGCTCCAGCTCTTCCCCAGGCAGCATCACTCAACAGCATTAGGAGACCACACTCCACCCCAAAAGACAGTGAAGACAAACCCCATGGGTCTGAAAGCCCCACCTAGTCGGAAGTCCCCACACCCAGCACTTGTCCTGCTCCCCAGTTTGCCATGAATAGACCTTTGGCACAAAAAAACACCCAACAAGCCCTACCCTGGCTGAGTACCTGTGGTTTATCCGTGACACAGTCAGCAGAAGGTCACTCAACCTGAGGGCTGCTCAGGAAAAAGCAGCCAAGGTGCTCTCAGCTGTTTTCTGTGGTGGCGGCTGCTCCTCCTCACCCAGGACTTGCAGCGTGCGGAGCTGAGCTGCAAGAGAGAGAGAGAAGACAATGGAAATTCTGAAGCCCCAAACTACCAGAGGACAATAATCCAATACTGTCCTGCCACCAAGCATGAGATGAGCCCACCACACCAGCTCTGTTACCTCCTGACTCTCCCAACTGGGAGGCTTTTTCCAATCCGGGAGGTGACATCCATGAGTTGGAGCCACCATCCCAGTGGTCACACCTCAGCTGACCCAAACTAAGCAGGTACCCGGGGACATCTCTCCAGGGTGCCGATGGGTCACATCCCTCTGACTCAATTGTGTCTCAAGTTGTGCCAAGGGAGGGTCAGACTGGACATTAGGGAGAACTTCCTAAGCGAAGGGGTTGTCAGGCTCTGGGATGGGGTTAACCCCAGTGAGCTGGACATCAAAAATCCATGCCCTGTTCTAAACGCTGGCTCATGCCGTTGTCGTTGAAGGCAGACAACTACATCAACTCCAGCTGAGAGTGAGAGGTTTAAGCTCCTTAGGCTCCTGCACCTGGCTCTCTAATGCTCTTCATTTCCACTGAGAGCATTTCAACAGCGGCTAATAACACCCGGACACACTTCACAGCCTCTGTCTCTGCGCCTGCCCTGTGTTTTCTCACGGGCCAGAGCTGCTGGCAGGTGCAGCTCTTCAGAGAGCACCAGGAATTCCCACTGCTTCCCTGAAAATGCCAAATCTAAAGCCCCAAGACCCAGTTCTTCTCCTCCCACGAGCCTATAACAGATGAGTTGCAAACATCCCCCATTCCAGAACCACCTCAACCTTCTCAAATTAGGAGAGGAAAAGGGAAAGTGATGCCCAAGAGACTCAGAGGACACAGCAGGGGATGTTGTCCTCCTCCCACATCCCACTCAGGACAAGCATGGGAAGGAGAAGCCACCAGGGCACCCCGGAAAAGAAGCCAAGAGCCTCTGAGTGCAGCTTCATTTTCAGCTGCCTTTTCTTCCGAGGGGAAAACAGCAACCGCTGCCTGTAGCCAGAACAAGGGGCACTAAGAACATAAAACCAGCAGGACTGGGCCCCCAAGATTTCCCCCTACACCCCCTCTGGCATCCCAGCAAGTCTGAGCTCTTCCATGCCTCATTTTCCCCTCCACTTGCCCACGTGAGACCCAGCTGCACAGCCCTGCAAGAACAAGTCCCACCCGGCACTTGGAAATCGAGGAGACCCAAGTCTGCACAACAAAAAGCCAAACCTGAGCCTTATTAGCCTCCTGCTTGCCTTCCTCCACCCCTTCGCTGCCTCCCATCCCCTTCCCTCACCACCCCCCCTCCCC
>JAOXOE010000787.1:7309498-7330894 GCA_028565055.1 Phoeniculus purpureus | reverse complement strand
TTCTTGGCCACAAGGGCCCATTGCTGGCTCATGGTCATCCTGCTGGCCACCAGGACCCCCAGGTCCCTTTCTCCTACGCTGCTCTCCAACAGGTCAATCCCCAACCTATACTGGTACCTGGGGCTCTTCTTGCCCAGATGGCAGACTCTGCACTGCCCTTGTTATAGTTCATTCTGTGTCTCCCCACCCAACTCTCCAGTCTGTCATTTTCTCTCCCTTGTTTCCAGCAATGAAGCACAAGATGAGGTGAAGGAGCCTCCAAGATGGTTCTACCTCTCCACGTGGACAAAGGGTGATGAAGCAGCACATCCCTCGTGCTGTGATTTTCATCCCCGTTTTTCATGCAGAAATCACAGAATCACAAAACATTAGGGACTGGAAAGGACCTCGAAAGATCATCTAGTTCAATCCCTCTGCCGCAGCAGGATCAACAAAAGACAAATTTCCTCCCATTTCCCCCTCAAACACAACAGACCCGTCTGAGTCAAACATTTCCAAGGGGTTAGTTTCTCCTTTCATCCACATCTTACCATAGAATCACAGGAACTCCCAAAGGCCATCTAGTCCAACCTCCCTGCACCAAGCAGGGCCATCAATCTCCAGACCAGGTTGCCTAGAGCGCCATCCAGCCTGACCTTGAATGGCTGCAGGGATGGGGCCTCCACCACATTTCTGGGCAATCTCATGGCATTTAGCAGCAATTCAACTTCTTTAAAAGTTTTCCTGAGTCTGTAGCTTCTCCTCACTGCCTTTGCTTTGGGATGAGGGTGACAATTCCCTGGTTCCTGAGAGAAGTTCAGGGATAAAGGCTGGTTAAGGTGGAGCATCCCCAAGTCCAACATTAAACCTTCACCCCAGCACATGCTGCAACAAGACCAAATTATTTGTGATGGTTCCTAGTATAAGCAGGATGAGAAGGTGCATCCCCAGCCCTGATGTGAATCACAGAATCCCAGAATTATTTTTTACCAGCCTTTCCCAGAGGCTCGAAAAGACTTCTGAGCTCATCCAGCCCAGCCCATGACCTAACATAGGACCATAGAATCGTCATGGCTGGAAAGGATCTCCAGGATCAGCAAGTCCAGCCCTCATCCCACCAGCTCCCTAAGCGCTAGATCATGGCCTCAAGTGCTCTAGCTACTCAGTTTTTAAACACCTCCAGGGACGGGGACTCCACCACCTCCCTGGGCAGCCTGTGCCAGTGCCCAGCCACTCTCTCAGGAAAGAATTTCCTCCTTAGATCCAATCTAAACCTCCCCTGATGCAACTTGAGGCAAGTTCCCCTCTTCCTATCATCAGTGATTTGGGAGAAGAGACCAGCACCACATCATCCCATCAGCCAGATCAGGGCACTAAGGGCCACAGACAGGCTGTCCTTCAGCACCTCCAGGGATGGGGACTCCACCACTGCCCTGGGCAGTCCAGTCCAGGCTCTGAGCACCCTTTCTAGGAGGAAGGGCTTCCTGACATCCAGCCTAACCCTGGCAGCTTCAGGCTCTGCCCTTTCATCCTGACATTGGTTGCCTGGCAGAAGAGCCTGACCCCCACCTGACTGCAACCTCCCTTCATGGAGCTGCAGACAGGGAGAAGGTCCCCCGAGTCTCCTCTTCTCCAGCCTAAACACCCCCAGTTCCCTCAGCCTCTCCTCATCAGCCTTTCCCTCCAGTCCCTTTCTGAGCCTTGTTGCTCCTCTGGACCTGTTCCAGCCCCTCAATCTCTTTCTTGAAGTGAGAAGCCCAGCACTGCCCCCAGTACTGGAGGGGAGGCCTCCCCAGTGCCCAGTACAGGGGGCGAATGATGTCCCTAGTCCTGCTGGCCACACTACTGCTGATCCAAGCCAGGTTGCCATTGGCCTTCCTGGCCACCTGGGCACCCTGCTGGCTCCTGTTCAGCCAGTTGTCACCCAGTCCTGCCAGGTCCTTCCAAGGTTCCCTATAAGAAAAAGTTCTGCAGAGCCACAGTGTCCATCCCACTCCATCACTGGGGTGGCCCCACCGAGGGCTCAGCCCCACAGACAGCAGCAGGAATCCACAAGGCAGCAGAGAACGTGAGGAGGGACCTGGGCCAAGCGCGCTGGCCGGGCTCCAGCTGGGCATTTGGGCATCTGGGAGACGATGAGTGAGTGGGGAGGGCCAGGAGTGGGCAGGGAAGGGAAAGCAAAGCCATGAGAGAGAGGCCAAGTCAGGGAAGGCAGCTGTGGACCAGACTCTGGGGGGGTGTTGCCTTACACCAGCTCTGCCCAGCATGTGCTGGTCTACGTGCTCTGGAGACGCAGCCCAGGGACCTCAGCTGGCCTCATGCTGCCCTGCAGACTTGTACCTGCACCGCAACCGCCGGGGAGAGGGAGAGCAGTGCCTGTCCTGCAGAGCAAGGTGCTGGTGAGTCCCTTCCAAGCATTGCACAGAGTCTCCAAGAGCTGGGCCAGGAAAGCAGCCGCTCGGTGCTGGCTCCTGCCCTCCGGCACGCTGGGAATCCCAGCCTGGCTTCTCCTTCCCTAACGTCACGGCCACGGCTCGGCACCAGCAGACACGGCTCCGGCGCCGGGAGACCAGGCCAGCTCCTCCCAGCTCAGCTGGAGCCTCCCAAAGTCAGAACCTCCTGTGTCAGCTGCCTTTTATAGGGCTATAAAACCACGAGTTCATGTACGAGTCTCTCAGACGTTGGCCGGCATCAGCCTCTGCCACCTCCATCATCACCTCCCCGGCTCCCACACACACACACTGGCCCTGCTAGTTGCATCTTCACAGCCACCACCCGAGCACCAGTACCAACCAGATGGACCAGTGGGCATGAAAAGATCGACTTGCAGTCATGCCAACTGGGATGAATGTGCCAAGGCAGAACTGGGTACCAGCAAGGCAATGAGATGCCCTTAATCTGGAGTCTCCTAGTGATGCTCAGGGACTTGAACTGCCCCTGAGCCATCAGCACATGGCTGCAGCTGGACACCCACCCACTAACCCCCCCCCAGCCCCAGCACCCACCAGCAGCAGACTGGGACAAGGCAGAGGTGCCCCACATCACTAACTCCTAACGTGTGGGCACACTGGTAACGCTGGGCTGGGCGACAAGAACAACATGAACTAACACTGCACCCGCCCACTGAGAACAGCGAGGGTGTCACCCTGCTCTGTGTCATGGATTTAAAAATAGCCCTCCTGACTGGCTTTTTTTTCCCCTTAAATTATTTTCTCTTTCCCTTTTCTTTTTCCTATTTATTTATTTTTATTTTCCTTTCTAACTCGGTCAGGTGGAAAAAGCTTGCAGCGGAGGAAGGCGAAGAAGAGGACGGTGATGGGCTGCTGCTGGTTTTACGTTCAATGGGAGGGGAAAAGCCATCAAAAAAATAAAAGGCATTAAAAAACCAGAATAAATAAAGTTTGCAGTTACCAGTTCTGCACGGAGAAGTGGGGCCACTGGCACCGGGGAGAGGATCCAGCTTCACCGCACAGACAGATGCTCAGGGAGGTGGCTCTCGTGGTCAGTGCAGTCAAACAACCAGGGGCAGCCTGCAGCGGAGATTTTATGGCAGTGGAGGGATTAGAAGCTCATTGAAAGAATTTGGTCCTCTTGAAGGTTTCTGCTGGGTGTTAACTGCTTTGCCTGAATCACTGAACCGTTTCGGTTGGAAAAGACCTTCAAGACCATCAGGTCCAACCATCCACCTTACAGCCCCCAACCACCAAACCATCTCCTCAAACACCCTGGCTGCCTGGTTGTTGAATCCCTCCAAGGACAGTGCCTCCACCCTCTCCCTGGGCAGCCGGTTCCAAGGTCTCCCCACTTTTTCTGTGAAGAAGTTTTTCCTAAGGTCCCATCTGACCCTCCCCTGGCACCACCTGACCCCATTTCCTCTGGTCCTATCACCAGTCCCTGGGGAGAAGAGGCCAACCCCTGCCTCACTCCAACCTCCCCTCGGGTAGCTGTAGAGAGCAGTGAGGTCTCCCCTCAGCCTCTTCTTCTCCAGGCTGAACAGCCCCAGCTCCCTCAGCCTCTCCCCATCAGCCCTGTTCTCCAGATCCCTGACCAGCCCAGTTGCCCTTCTCTGCCCCCTCTCCAACCACCTCCAATCAGAGCCCCAAGACCCAACCTGACCTAGGATGGTTCCAGGGATGGGGGTTCTCCAACCTCTCTGGGCAATCTGGGCCAGGGTGTCACCACCCTCAGTGAAAAACTTCTCTTCCTTGCACCTCATCTAAATCTCTCTTTCTTCAATTACCCCCTTGTCCTACCACGAGAGGCCCTCAGACCACATTTGTCACCTCCTCATCACCGCTCAGGCTTAGAAACCAGAGTCTGCACGTGAAACCAGAGTTCAACACACGGAGGGCACTAACACCCTCCTTATTCTCCCGCAGACTCCTCACGGCCCCAGCAAACTCCACGGAAACCCAGGAGCGGGCACACAGACCCCTCTGAACACCTCACACAGACACACACTCGCACTTGGAACACGTCGCCTCAGTATCTAATATTAACCTCATGTCATTCAACGTGGATTCGCTGCAGTGAGAACAATTTCCAGGGCACCACCGGATCTTGAGGGGGCAAGTAATGGGGCAATCTGTCAAACCAAGGTTACCGCTGGTTGGGTCCAGCTCTCACTTGATTTATTTTTTAGATTTTCTTTTTTTTCACCTTCATTTAAGTTTTTATTATGTTTTTCTCCCTTAGAATTGAATTCTGTCGAGTTAATGCAAATTAAACGAGCGATGCAGCCGTGCCCAGAGCCTCAGATGGCAGCTACAGGGTGGTACCGGTCTGTGACAGCAGCTCTCCAGCTGGTTTAAAGCAGGGGCTGCTCACAGCTACAACCTCTGAGTCAAGGAAACGTCACTTATAAACAGAATTCTCCGGGGGAACTCGCCCCAAGGGGCCTCGGCTGAACTATCCTCCCCACCTACCCCCAGCCAGTGCATCTGTGCAAATAAACAGGAGCCCCTCAGGCAGGAGACAGGGGCTCGGGGCTCATCGGGGACAGCGAGGAGCCTGCCCCAGCCCCGTGTTTGCACATCTGCTGTCCCTAACAGGAACAGCCCAGCCCAGCCCTGACGTGGATGGATGGACCCTCAAAACACTCCTCACCGTCTGCTCTGGGGCAGGGTTTCACCAGTTGGGTCCCAGCAGCAGCACAACATGTGTCGCCTTGGCTTACGTGACGGTACAGCTGGGGACTTCAAAAAGGATGGGATCGCTGTCTAATTGGATTTCTGGTCTCAATTAGGGCAGAAGGGAAACCAAATGCAAAGCTGACACGGAAAGCCTCGAGCATCTGTAACAACAAGTGGAGAATTTACCCCGGAGCCACCTAGGAGGGGGATGCAAACCCTCCCCTGGGGGTGAGAGGGGATCACCTGCCCCCAGGGGAGCCCACGGGTATGTCACAGCAGTAAGGACCAGAATCCACCCTCCCAGCATGGTGGCCATGAGTCGGTACCACAGGAATGGGTTCAGCAGGTGATCTCCAACTCCTTCCTCCTCCCAGTTACAGGCTGTGGCTGTGGGGGACCAGTGGGGTTGAAGGGGGCAGCACCTCCTGCAGCTCCTCTGAGCAACCTCAGGAAACTCCAATGAGTTTCACCTTGAAATCAAACAGAGATCAGGGTTTAACAAGCAGCTAAAGCAAAGTAATATCCTGGGCCACATGTTGCAGAGGAGACACCATGTGAGGCCAATTACCGCAGCCCAAAGGTTACGATGCAGCTCAAACACTTCCACATGGGCTCAGAGAGCCAGAACTGGGAGCACCAGCAGATGAATGAGGGGGTCAACCCACAGGTACCAGCAGCTGATGGCCAGTGGTCCTGCTGTGCTGCATGGAGAGGCAAAGCCCCGGACTGCTGGTGTGGCCATGGCATCCCACAGCACCCCAGTACCATCCAGCAAAGCATCCCAGACACCAGGCTAGTCCTGCTCCTCCTTTGCCAAGGCAAAGCAACCCCACTGCTGCATCCCCATCCCTCCTCCCTCACCTCTCAGAGCAGGGGATGGGAGGAGATGAGGCTGAGACACATACCAGATCACCCAGTTAACGGGCACTGGGTTCTGCTGACCCAAACCAGTGATGGCATCACCACCTCTTGCATGAGACATTGCTCAGAGGCAACAGGCTTCCTCATAGCTGCTGAAATCTAGTAGCAACCTACAGCTTCCCAAACCTCTGCTCCTGGGAAATAGATCCTGGGAAAGGCCATGCTGTCCCTCTGCTGGCTGCTGGGCCATGGCCACCACCCATCCCTCACTCCCAGGACCCCCACAACACTGGATCCAGAATCAAGAACCAGTTGCTGACCCATGGGAGACCATGGGGCTGGGGCAGCTCCATCCCTCCTACTCTGACCCTTCAGGTTGGGCTCCTTGAACACAAAAGCCTCCTCAGCATCCCATCAGCACCCTTCCAGCTCCCCAGAGGCCACTGTGCCTAAAGCCCCTTTGTCCTTCCCCCGGGAAGGAGATCCAGGAGCCTGGTGATCATGGAACTAATGGCCATGATCCCAAAAATCCCACTAACATGTGGGGCAGCAAACTCCTCCACCACACCATGCAAGAGAAAACACAGGACGCATCTTCTTCCCTCCACACCGACCCCCAAAAAAGAAACTAAAGCCCCATTTCTCTCTGAGCCATCCAGCAGCATCCCCAGAGCCACTGGGCTGTGGAGCTGTGCCCGACGGGGTGCCCAGGCTCGGTGGCTGGAGAGGGGGGAGCCCGGCTGTGACAACACACGGTGCAACCACCTCTCACTTCTGACAGAGGCTGTAATGATGGGCTGCAGCCACGCAGGAGCTCCCAGCCATTCCCACCCTCAGCAGACACAGCTTTTCAGCAGCAGCTATTTTTGCTGCCCACAAGTATTTTTTCACTCAGCTGGTTGAAAATCAGAGCTGGAAGCTGGAGCAGCTCTTGCTCCATCTAACCCCGAGGGAGATGCTACCCCGCTCACCCACGCAGCGCGAGGCGCCCGCCTGGCCCTTTTCCAGAGGGGCTTCCAAGCTGGTTTTTCCTTTCTGCTGAGCAATCTGGAATTTGACTTCGTTCCTCAGCGGTGGCAACGTGGGCACCGTGGGCTCAGCTCATTGCTCTGACGCTGCTGCTGCTGCTGCTCCAGGAGGGCTGGAAGCCAGCTTCGGGGTTTGGAGAGCATAAGCTGCTGGGCTGGGAAACACAGCCTCTCGCCTGCATCGAGGCAAAGAGCTCTCTAAGTGAAAGATGTCCTCACAATTATGACCATGAGCCAGCAATGGGCCCTGGTGGCCAAGAAGGCCAGTGGCATTTTGGAGTGGATTAGAAGGGGGGTGGTTAACAGATCAAGAGAGGCTCTCATCCCCCTCTACTCTGCCCTGGTGAGATCACAGCTGGAATCTTGTGTCCAGTTCTGGGCACCTCAGTTCCAGAAGGACACAGAGCTGCTGGAGAGAGCCCAACACAGAGCCACAGAGATGATGAAAGGGAGTGTAGCATCTCCATGATGAGGAAAGGCTGAGGGAGCTGGGTCTCTTGAGCTTGGAAAAATGAAGATTGAGGGGTGACCCCATGAATATTGATAAGTATGGAAAGGGCAGGTGTATGAGGATGGAGCCAGGCTCTGCTTAGGGGCGCCCAGTGATATGACAAGGGACAGCGGATGTGAGCTGGAACGTAGGAGGTTTCACATCAATGTGAGAAGGAACTTCTTCCCAGTGAGGGTGCCAGAGCCCTGGAAGGGGCTGCCCAGGGGGGTTGTGGAATCTACTTCTCTGGAGACATTTAAAACGTGCCTGGCCGTGTTCCTGTGTGACTGGATCTAGGGGAGCCTGCTGTGGCAGCAAGATTGGACTTGATGATCTTTCTGTGTTTCTGAAATTCTGAGAACATCTGTGTAGGAACCAGGACACAACATAATCATCACATACAAACCAAGGGCACGGTCTGGAGCCTCCTGGCCCGCCGAAGATGTTTGAGACAAGATTCTAAGGGTGTTGCTCTAAGCTTAAGGTCATAGTTGGGTGCTCATTCAATACAGCAGTTCTGGTTAGGGGCAGCAATTAAATCATCACAGCAAACACTACCACATCGCAGCCACTCCTTACACAGTTTACACAGTTCATTAGGGTTGGAAGGGGCCTTCAAAGGCCCTCAGGTCTAACCTTCCTGCTCAAGCAGGATACAAATTACTAAAAAGCACAACCACCTAAAAAGCCTCAATCAGCTCCACAAAATTGCATCCAGAGGGTCTGAAACCTCTCCAGAGAAAGGGACTTCACAGCCTTCCTGGGCAACCCCTTCCAATAGATGATAACACTGACTGTAAAGAAGTTTTTCCTCAGATGGAGATGAAACTCTCTGTGTTGCCAAGTTGCTTCTCCTGACACATGTCACTCCCAACCTCTTCTGCAGATCTTCACCAGTATTTACATTTCGAGGTAATGACTGACCACACATCCAAGCTTTCTGTGTAATTAGCACCAGTAACACAGAATCACAGAATATTGGGGATTGGAAGGGACCTCGAAAGATCATCCAGTCCAGTCCCCCTCACACAGCAGGATCGCCTAGATCTAGTTGCACAGGGACATGGCCAGATGGGTTTTAAATATCTCCAGAGAAGGAGACTCCACGATCCCCACGGGCAGCCCCTTCCAGGGCTCTGGCACCCTCACTGGGAAGAAGTTCCTTCTCACACTGGTGTGGAACCTCTTCTGTTCCATCTCACACCTGGTGCCCCTTGTCCTGTCATTGCATGCCCCTGGGCAGAGCCTGGCTCCATCCTCCTGACATCCATCTTTCACATATTGATCAACATTCTTGGGGTCACCCCTCAGTCTCCTTTTTTCCAAGCTCAAGAGACCCAGCTCCCTCAGCCTTTCCGCATGAGGGAGATGCTCCACTCCATCTTCTCTGTGGCTCTGTGCTGGACTCTCTCCAGCAGTTCCATGTCCTTCTTGAACTTAGGGGCCTACCGTCACCCATTTAAAACAAGTAATTTAAAACAGCCATTTAAAACAAGCTTTAATTTAACAAGTGCTCAGGCATAGGAGATGAGGACACTTAGGCCTGCTGGGTTTGCAGAGGTGTCACCTAGGTGTTGCACCCCTGACCCAGCCCGGACACTAAATGCAGCACCCCACAACCTGACTTATACGGCCCAAATCTCCAGTGTCACAGAGCAGAGCTGAGCCCCCAGAGCCCGTCCCAAGATGTCCAGCAGTTCATCAAGGATGCTGGTGGTGGCAGCATCCCATTCCACGTCTTGCTGTGGGGAGCAGGATCTGAGCAATGGCTTCTTATTCCACTTACAACAAGCAGGGACATGACTCACTAGACCACCTTTATCCTCAATGGAAAACCTCCTACCATGACTCAGTTTGATAAGAAAATGCAAGAAATCCACTACCATGGTGGCTTCTGGCCAGGAGAGGGCAAGGACAGGAGAGTTCTCAGTAAGGAGGAGCAGCACAGAAACCATTTCAGTGTTGGCTGCTGGGGAAAAGCTCTTGGCTAAACCCACCCCAGTGTCAGTGGCTAAAGGTAGCTCTTTCCCCTTGCAATGGCAAATTTGTTTGTAGGAAAGTGTCTTGTCCTAAATGACGGTGGCGCTAATTTACAGGCAAAATGGTTGAATTAACAAAGAGCTAATCTGTTCCCCCTTGGCTCCTCGCCCTCATCGATGGGACCTCTTACCCTGGGAACACACCGCAACGGCTCATCTCCCGGGTTTAATGAATCAGCAAACCCATGCTGCTTTATTTACAGGAAAGGACTACATCCTTCTCCTTAAGGACCAGAGATTCCAGGAAAAGCCAGCGTAGGCAGCGCTAAACATCTGATCCATCAGGCCCATAGATGGCAGGATGGGACTGTCCAACCAACCCTCCTCACCGGGAGTCACCAACAAAACCAGCACAGTCACAGGATACAGGGGCTTAGCCGTGAGCAATTAGCTAATTGCTATTCGTTATTAATTTATTGGAACTGCTGTGTTTTTCCTGCGAGGCTCAGTCTTCCTGTTGTACAGCTGCTGGATTTCTTGTTAATAGCTGGATCTCAGACATGGCCACCACATCTCCAGTCAGAGATGTGATGAACCCATTGCAATGATGGGATCTGGGGTGATCTTAACTTCCTAGATGTGAGGTCCTCCTCCAAGCTGAGCTGTCTGCCCGCCCCTGGGACAGAGGTGGCTCTGTGTGACCTTCTGCTGGGTGTCCCCAGCTCACTGCAGCAGTGGGGTTGCCCTATGGCATGGGTGAGCAGCCAGAGTTCAGACTAGTGCTCATCCTGCCCCCTGCACACCACAAGCACGGTTAGGTACAGCCCATTAATTTCCCTTCTCCTTTGCTCAGTCTGTGTCATAGCCACAGGCAGTCAGCTTCCCTCATCCTGGCATCCCTGTACCCACTTTATCACAGAATCACAGAACATTAGGGATTGAAAGGGACCTTGAAAGATTATCCAGTCCAATACCCTTGACACAGCAGGATCCCCTAGATCCAGTCACACAGGAACATGGCCAAGCGGGTTTTAAATGTCTCCAGAAAAGGAGACTCCACAATGCCTCTGGGCAGCCCCTTCCAGGGCTCTGTCACCCTCACCATGAAGAAGTTCCTTCTCATATTTGTGTAGAACCTCCTATGTTACAGCTTACACCTTTCCAGCTTGGTCTTTGTCCTATGACTTTGTGTGAGCTCAAGATTGCCTTTATGTGTCATGAAAAGCCAGAGCCCTCTTGGCAGTAGAAGAAATAACCCTTTTTCTTCTATCTTTGCATTTGGTTCCTGTATGGGTTGAAGGCCTAAGTCAGCGAGAAGACGCTCAGCCGTGTCCCTGGGCATGCCAGCTGTGCCCAGCCATGGTGCCATTTCTCTGTCACCTGTGTCTGGGGTGTGCAGAGAATGAAAATACAGCCTGGCCCACAGGACATCAAAACCTACAATCTAAACCAACAATCCGGTTGTACTCAATCCTACATCTGAATATTAAGTGTTGCAGCCAGCCATCCACTTCCCCCTCAGACCTGAACCAGCACAATGGAGCCACAAAACTAAGTGTCAGTAGTGCTTCATGAGAGGAAGCACTCTCAGAAGGATCTAGAAAGTCCATACTTAGTAAGTTGCTGCCCTGCAATGATTTTTTTAACATAAATATTTATATTAAATACATACATTATATCTATATACGTATTTTACATCTATATCTGTATTTTACACCTGTATCTGTATCTGTATTTTAAAGGTGAGGCACTGTCTAGATAACACTGGTGCAAACTATGAACAAGGGGAAAACTCCACCAAATGATTCTCATTCTTGGCTGAAATCTGCATCACCACCTTCTGGAACCTCTCCTTGTTCTGACTCAGTTTAAAAAAATCATTGTATAAAACACGACATTTCCTCTTGTTGCTTCCAGTCAACCCTCTGAGCTAACATCACCCCAAATCTGAGGTCAGGATTACACTCAGATTTCAGTGTTTTCTCTCAGACTGTTCTGCTTCCTACAACCACCTCCTTCTCGATGGAGAACATCCATTTTTATGACTTGCAACGACCTACTTGGTACTTCTGAGACACCTCTAACCCCTGCATCTCAAAGTGCTTTGTAAGGGCAGCTACGTGGTACCTCAACAATTCAAACCAGATCAAGCTGCTCAGAGACAGATTCCGCTCTGCTCCCATCAAGAATAATCTCCCCTCCTCGGAATTGCAAATCCACCAAACACTCTCTGCTCCTGGCATCAGCCCTTTGTTTTCCCTCCCTGCACTCTCTGTTCACAAGAAGTGTAACGAGGTAATTTCTCAAATATTACATAAAACAGCAACAAAGGCTTCGAGTCCTTTCCTCCCTATTGGATGCCTTCTCTGGTGATTTGGAATGTCCTGGAATATCCATCACCGAGGAATTGTGATTAGGAGGAAGTTTCATGGTCAAAAGGCAATAATGCAAGGATTTAAGCAACTGCAGATCTACATTTCTACATGAGAAGGAGCATCTTTGTGCTGGGAAAAGCACGTAGGGTCTGTTCTAAGTTTACTCTTTCAGCTTCATCTCTGTTAGGAGTGAGGAGCAGTGAAGTTCAACTGCAGACACCTTTGTATTGATCCCACAACTGTGAAATACTACAAACTCACAGACATCTGAGACCCACTCTGGGTAGCCATCACACACTAAATCTCAGCGCTTTGCTTTGCTTGTGTAGTGGTCATAGTGGTGGTTTCATGTTGTGGGGTCCTTGTCTGGACCCCCATGCACCCCACCTTGATCGCCACCGATGTTGTGGGTTAGAGACCCCGACCATATTTCAACCAAGAGCTCCCATCTAAAGTGTCTGACACAAAGGCAGGGTTTAATAAAATCACTGATGGATCTGCAGGCACTGAACAACTTAAACCCAGACTTGAGACTTTGCTGCAGAAAACACTAAAATTGGACTCACAGACTTCACCAGCTTTAAAGCAGAACAGCCTGTTGGAAGAGTCACTGGCTCTTCCAAAATACTGAACTCCGAGTCCTCCATGACTGAACCAGAGACCAAGGACTGACACTGAGCTGTGAGTGTGGCCCTGGCCCAGCTCAGTGACTCAGCTCAGTACAGCCCTTGAAATGCACTGAGAAAGCTCCTAACTCCATCCCTGGTGGTACCATAAATGTTATGGCCTCTGGGAGCACCATAAATGTTATGGCCGCTGGGAGCAGAAAGGCTTCATCACGCTAATTCTATCTCTGTCATGACGGCGGGTTGGGGTCAGCAGTGGGTGCTTTGTAGATCCATAGCTCATCAACACCCCCACAATGCGCCACTACTGTCCCAGCACAAACCCCACCACAGCATGGGGTACACAGCCAGCAGCACTATTCTGAGGAGCACACTGGTATTTACAAGCCTTGTGAAGCATCGGGTGGGGGAGTCAGCACACTACTGTTTTCTTTGGGGTTTGAATCCACGTAGGTGGGAGCAAACAACCATGAACATCGGCCACATGCCCACGTTACTTACGGTTGAGAGGCAGGCTGGCATTGGTCGTCCCTAGCTTGTTGGCCGCGACACATGTATAGTTGCCAAAGTGCTCCTCTGTCACATTGGTAACAGTAAGAAGGGATCTTGTACTATAATTTTTAATAGTAATTCCTTGTTGGCCATTGATCAGTCTAGAAAGCAAAAAGAACAGTTCTGTAACTCACAAACCATCAGCAATCAACCTCTTTTGTTTCTCTAAGTCTCTTATCTTTCTTTCCTCACAGACACAGCCCGTAGCACAGCAAAGCCCTTTGCAAGCTGTGACAGGGCTGGCACAGGTATCACAGCTGCAGATTGCTGTGGGGTGATGAGGGGAACTGTGTCCTACAGCTGAAGGAAAATACAGCCTCAACAGCCATGGCCGTAGGGATGGAGAGCTAGGAACAGGGCAAAGCTACCCAACAAATTCAATGTAGGGCAGAAAAGTCTGATGGGAAGTCTTGCAGAGAGTGTTTGTTCAGACTCTGGGAAGTTGCTGTGTCCTACACAGCTCCAGCTGATGGTAGATGAGGATCAGGTAGCAGAAATGGGATGTGGGATGGTGACCACAGCGTATTTTATAGACTCTGCGGCTATAAATTAGGCTTGGAATTAGGAAAGCTAAGACACAGCTACCATGTGTCCTGAGAGCAACCTGCACAGCCACCAGCTCAGGGGTGCAGGTCAAAGCCACACCGGGGTTCTGTTTCTCTGGCTTGGAGCTTCCCACCCCGGATGTTGATGTGTTGAAAGAGATAATCACACATCCTGGGAATGAAGTGGATCTTCTTACGCTGGAGCAGGCTGCCCAGGGAAGGGGTTGAGTCTCCATCCCTGGAGGTGCTTAAAGGTCATTTAGATGTGGTGCTGAGAGATCTGGTCTGGTGGTGACCTTAGAAGGGTTGGGTTGTTTGTTGGATTTGATGATCTCAAGGGTCTTTTCCAACCGGAACGATCCTAGGATTCTTCCCAGTAACAGTCCAAGCCTACCACTAACTACTTCCCATCATCACATAGACTCAGAGACGGTTTGGGTTGGAAGGGAGCTTCAAAGCTCATCCAGTCCAACCCCCTGCTGTGAGCAGGGACATCTGCAATCAGAGCAAGTTGCTCTGGGTGTCTCTGCCCCCATAACCATGACATGCTGCTGCACACAGAGGGCCTTTCTCTCCCCGTTGCAGCTTGTGTTGCTGTGAGAGACTTGGCTTTGCACAGCACATCATCACGACAAGGACACAGCACATTCCACGGGACAATGGGGGTTTGCAAGGAACAACAGCAATGGGACTGAAGTGCCTGCTCTGGGGTCAGCGCTGCACTCAGAAGTTGCATCTTTCCTCTAGACCTGTGAAAGGCAGACGTTTGTCCTTACAACCTGCTCACTGCTTCTGCACACAGATGTTCCAAAACTGACCATGAATGGCCCTTCTCTCCCTGCCTCACCTGCAGAGATACCTCAGAGCCTGCTCTGCTCCCTACAACACTCGCACCTGGGGTCTGAACCCCCTTGTCCTCTCTCCCACCCCATCCCATGGGACCTCATGGTACTGATAGCTCTACATCCACCTCCAGCTTACTTCTACCAGCAGCTTCCAAGCATCTTCCGTCCTTCTGGCTCACAACTGCTTTGAACTGTGGCACCACTGTCTTACAACTAAGAGGTTTAATTCATCTTCTTTTTGCCTGGCAAACACTGGGGTCTGGGAGTTTCTGCCATCTCCAGGGCCCAGTGGAGGTGACAGCCATATAAAAAAAATTAGCTGTGTCTAGCTGCCAGGATCTGCTGAAAAGATGAGTGTGGTGGGGGACGATCAGACTCCTTCCCTGCCTTCTCTCCTAGTGCTCCTGCCACCACACATTGGGTGGCATCAGCCCCCTCCATCCCCTGCTAGGCAGTGGCTGACACTGGGGCACAGTAGATGGGACGGAGTAGATCTGCACATCACTAACCCCGCAATCAATGGCCCAAGGCATCTGCACTAGCTGGCACCAGCTCGCAGAGCTGAGGGTTTCCATGTGCAGTTGTGAGCAGCAGATGCTTTTACTTTTAAATGAGTGACTCCCGTGTGCTGCTCTGCCGGGGCTTGTTGACCGGGTTCCGCTGCTTCGCGGGCTGGGACAGCAGCTCCAGCGGTGAGCAGCCACCCTACACGCTCCTTCGCTGCGGGTTTGATGCGCTGCACCACTCGCTGTGGTGGGAAGAGTGATCTCCTCTTTATTCCAGAGACAACCGCCCCTCATCCAGAGACAACCATGCACCAGTGACAGCCCCGAGGGGTCCCCACCTTTGTGTTCCATTTGAATGCCCTTCCATCATTACAATGCAGTAAAGCCCTGACAATGAGGTTCATTAGTGCAAATCTCAGAGTTGTTTGCTCTGACAAGGGGAAGGGAACTCAGTAGTTTCAGGTAGGTGACTCTGAGCTGCTTCCCTGTGGCTGTTTAACGTTGGAGGTGTAATTGCTGTGGAACCCTCTACCATCACAGACTTGGTGGAGGCAGCAGGGTGAAGCCATCCTTCTCTCCACGGGGAATTTTCTAAATTTAAGATGTTTTCACTAACTTTTTCCTCCAAACCTGCAGCCCCTCGTAGGGGTGATGCATTTCAGCCACCGGCACCCAGCACTCCACAGGCTGTGGCTCTGGGGCTTCAGGCTGCTGGCCCTGTGCTTGGACACTGCAGATCACAGCTGGGCACCAACATGAGAGGAAAGGTAACAAACAGCAGCCCCTGTGAGCTCAGTCATCAGGAAGAATTAGCCCTGCAAGCTCCCTGCCATGAAGACTGGTGGTTTCAACCGGGTGTAGTCGGCAACTGTTCAGTTTAAGTGGCTGTTTCATGATAAGATGGCCACTGGAGTCTGGGAACTGTGGGGTTGTATTCAGATTAGTATGAGGGACAAAGATGCAGTTTACAGACCCCAAAGGTTTGTTTCAGACACTCAGCTCATACTTTCGGGTTCAGATCCAGCTCCCACTGTGCATTTATTCAACAGCTCATCCATCTACAGTGGAAGAAGATAAACATCTCAGTCTGAGCCTCACTGACACAAGTAGCCTTCTCTTGCTTCTATCAGCAGAAAGTCCAGCACAGTGTGAGCTCCTGGGGTAGAACTCTTGTAGGGTATCTGCTAGTTACCTTCAGGATAATGTAGCTGCTAGTCTGGACTACATGGGAGAGCTCACTCTGCTCAGACTGGCATTTTAACAGTGGCTCAGCTGCCCAAGGCTCACTGCTTGCTGGCTTTCCATCATGCAAGCGGCTGTACTGGAGGAGAAACCCTACCTGAGCATATCTTCTCCTCTTTGCTGCAGGCAGTGGAGCTGCAGAGTCCCCCAGGACCTGTGTGCCAGCCTGTGTTCCAGCACCAGAATAACAGACAGGGCTGGGACACTAGCTTTTAGTGATGTTTGAGCAGTAAGACAACTGGGCAGCAGGTCTCTTGGTGGTTATCCCAAGCCTGAAGGGATGCACTGACTGAAGCAGAAGGTACAGCTTCAGAGTCCTGAAACGCTCTGCTTCATCTTCCCTGCTGCCGCTGTGGTACCAGACAGGCTCAGCAAGAGAGGGCTTGGTCAGTGTTACCATAGGAAGGGGATTTAACTAAATCCAGAGTACTACAACCTGCTCCACAATACTTTCTACATCAAAGGATGTTCCTGCTGCCTCTCCTTCCAACACGTGGGCAACACAAAGAGCATTTTTGGCAACAGGATGCAGCTGAGTTTTGCCAACAGAACAACATCTACTGTTACAGGCAGTGAAGGTGGACTCTATCGTTTTGGAGGATGCTTTAGAGTCTGATCAAAGTGCAGTAGTTTGAGCTGCTCTGAACACTCAGGAAGGAAGATGAGCAGGTGTCCAGGCAGAAACAAGCTGGCAGATGGTTTTCTGTGAGAAATGGCCGTTACTATTCACACATCAACTCTCAGGTTTAATGTGATGTTTGAGCTGAGGAACACAGGAAATTCCTGAAGCTGGAAGGTGCCTGTGGACAGTCGCTGACAAGGAACAATCCCTGCTTGCTTTTGCACCACCTGCCAACTTCTGGATCAGCTCTTGGGTGAGGTTGGAGCTGTGAAATGGAATTTCCCCTTCCAAAAGGAAAACACCTGCCTGTTGGATGAGCTTGTGTTGAAAATAAGCTTGGCTCTGCAGTGACGCTTGGTGCCATTACAGGGCACCAACGGCCTGGAGGCTGACAACAAATGCATGGTCAGCTTTTAGGGTTGGAGCAGGGAGAGCAATCCTGACCCCTCTGGGATGCTGTGAGGAGCAGCTTGAGCCCGTGGGCTCTAACTCCACACTGTAGCCCACCAGTGGCACAACAGGGCGAGAATTCCTACTCATGGTTTGGTTGGAAGTCTTACTCATAAACAAACTTTCCATCCCCAGCCCTTCAGCAGGAAACATATTCATTAGTTTTTTGTAAAATAATCCTTTCAGTAGACTTTTCCAGAGCCTTTTCTGTTATCACACTTAAAAGGCTGCAATTACCAAAGCAGGAATGAACGCCAGGATCATTATTGCAATTATCACCGCTGCAGCCCAGCCACACACAGCCCCATTGCTGAGCACAGAGACCACGAACATAAGGAAAGCAAGAAACAACCCCGAAAGCCGTGCAGAACAGCTGCCAGTAGCCAACACACACCTCCGAGCACCCCCTGCTCACAGCTCAGCATCAATCCCCTTCATCTCAGCCCGGCCGTTTCCTGCCTTGTCCCCACAGGTACCCCGGCAGCACAAGGGGCTGGGCAAGCGCCGGCTACTTACTTCCTCTCTCCTTTGAACCACTCAAAGACTGGGGCAGGAACTCCTGCACCTTCGCACCGTATCAGGCCGTTCCCTCCAAGCACCACACCGCTGGATTTAAGTTCCTGAATTGTGGGGGCAACTGAAAAAAAAGAATCGTGAAAGGGACATTTGCATCTCGAAACGCAGCCCGTGCATTGCTGCTCCTCTCCAGCGTCTTCACGGCACCCACAGCCTTTCCAGCTCCGTTCAACCGCAGCTCCTTCCAGCAGCATAAAAAACCCGCCACACAGCGCGTTCTGAGCTACACCCCAAGTATCCAGTGTAAAACACACAACTGAGAGAACAGACACCAATCCCCTACTCAAAACCAGCTGCTTTTCCAGCTCAGTCACTCAACAGAGAGGATCACCGTAAGTGTTGGTGCTGTACAAGAAACATTTCACAGCTGAGAACAGCAGAACAAGCACAGAGCGCCCCAACAGCGGAGCCAGCTGTGGGAAGAGGTACAGCACCCACAGTCCAGAGCAGGGCCAGCTCCATTCATCTTCTGCAAGTGCCCCGCAGAGCCCACAGGCTCTTGTACAGCTCAGGACACACTTACCTTTGCAGCTCTGAGCCAAACACCCTACAACAGCAAAGGGGTGAATAACAGCAGGGCTTTTCCACTCTCATGCTGGATGGAGAGTCATCTCAGCAAAAGAAGTTTGGTTTTTTAGGTGGAAAACGCTGTCAATAGCAAATGTTTAGAGCTTGGAACCACAGGTCCAACTAAACGGCAACCGGTGACTGCCAGTTTTTCCAGCTGCCAGCTGAGCTGAAAATAAACCACAGCAAATTCCTCAAGAAAGAAGTTATCCAAGGAAAATGGCCTTCTCCCTGGAATTTCTTGTATGGCTCCTGGTTTTAAACAATAATTGATGTGTGTCATAAAAACCCCCATAAAATCCAAAGCATAGAACTTGTAAATAACAATCTGTTTGCTTTCTCCCCGCAAGCAGTTCTCCAGATGTTACTGTCAGGTATTTAATTGCTGACTGCCTCTCATCTGCTGCTTCTCACCCATTGCTCACCGCTCTGTGTTACAGACCAGAACCTTCCTCAAGAGCATCAAGAAGCATTGGAGATAGGAAAGACCAGGGTGGCAGCCAGGACCCCACAACCAGGAAAGAGTACCACTGCCCTCAACATTCCCTTCCAGTGATTAAATCAACCCACTCCATAAATTCATTAACTTTCAAACCAACAGAATTTCTGGATAACAAAGCCATAGTCAACCTGGGTGACCACATCTCCAGAATCTGCGCAGGGAACACAAACTGGGTATTTTTTGTTACTCCATAAAAACAACGGGCATGTAGAAAACCTGCTCCTCAGTTTGTGCAGCCAAGGCTTTTCAAAAATAACTTGGAGTGAGACTGATGACACCATGAGAGGTACACTAGCCACACTGCCTCTGCCCTTACACCATGGTGCAGGGCCACACAGCACCACAAGTCTCAGAACTCAGGTTGTGCTTCTGAAGCCCTCAACAGAGTAACCACCAAACACGTCCAAAATAACCACAGAAAAGCAAAAGTTATCTGACAGAAACAGAATTACAGAACATTAGGGATTGGAAGAGACCTTGAAAGATCATCCAGTCCGATCCCCTAGATCCAGTTGCACAGGAACATGGCCAGGCAGGTTTGAAATGTCTCCAGAGAAGGAGACTCCACAACGCCTCTGGGCAGCCCTTCCAGGGCTCTGGCACCCTCACTGGGACGAAGTTCCTTCTCATACTGATGTGGAACCTCCTACATTTCTACATTTCAGCTCACACCCATTGCCCCATGTCCTATCACTAGATGACACTGGGCAGAGCCTGGCTCCGTCCTTCTGATGCCCGCCCTTTCCATATTTATCAACGTTCATGGGGTCACCCCTCAGGCTCCTTTTTTCCATGCTCCACAGACCCAGCTCCCTCAGCCTTTCCTCGTTAGGGAGATGCTCCACTACCTCCACCATCTCTGTGGCTCTGCACTGGACTCTCTCAAGCAGCTCCGTGTCCTTCTGAAACTGAGGGGCCCGGCACTGGACACAAGATTCCAGATATTTTCTCATGAGGGCAGAGTAGAGGGAAGGGAGAACCTCTCTTATTCTGCTAACCAACCCTCTGCTGATCCACCCCAGGATTGCACTGGCCTTCTTGGCCAGCAGGGCCCATTGCTGGCTCCTGGCCACCTGCTGGCCACCATGACCCCCAGGTCACTTTCTCCTACACTGCTTTCCAACAGGTCAGTCCCCACCCTATCCTGGTACCTGAGGTTGTTGTTCTTGCCCAGATGCCAGACTCTACAAACCATTCAAAACATCACCTGAATGACAGAGGAAAACAAAAATCCAGTGTGCGTGGGTACGCGATCCATGGAGGTTGCTACAACTGGGCAATGATGGGTAGGAGGTCCAGCTCCCACACTAGAAATGGCACCAGTCCCACCACTTCTCCCAGGCTGTGTGAAAGATGTGAGCACTGCAGCACAACCCTTCGACACTTCTCCACCAGAGCTCATATGTGAGCTCACATGTGGCTAGTGCATTTGAGACTGGACTAGGTGTGCTGCTGAGCTACTGGGGAGAACCACCCTGAGCCCCTGGAGAGCACCACCCTGAGCTCCTGGGGAGCACCACTCTGAGGCCCTGGGTCTCTCAGCTGCAGGGCTCTGCCCCCAGACCCTTAGTGTTCAGAGAAAGAGCAGGTCACTGCCTCCTTTATCTGTATCTGTCTGACTGTAGTTCTGGATTGCTGGGAGACCTGGTCCAAAGTGGGACCAGCCCAACTGAGGTGGTCTCCAAGGACCCCTCCATCCATTTCTAAGCTGTAGGGAGACCTGCAGGGTGCCCCAATGGCAACACACTGGCACTTACTGACCCGCACAGTCACAGCTACTCATACTGCTGCAGCTCTAAACCCCTGCTTGGTTTGTTGCTGATGATATGAAATCAGCTCTAAGTTCTCTGTGAAGACAGCTTGTTCCCATTTAAAGACTCTGTGTTCCCCCAGCCCTCCTGTGTCTAAACAAACTCTCTATAAAAAAAGTGTGGGTGGGTTTTGTAGTGTCTGGAACTCCTCCAGCTGCCCCACACTTTTCCTGAGTGACTGAGCTCACCACTGGATGACGTCCCACCAGGGATGCTGCACAAGTCTTGTTCCACACAGGCTGCATGAGATCTTTCCTGTATGTGATGACATCCCACTGCTGCTTCCATGGGAACATCCCAAAGTGTTTCTTCTCCCACTGCCCCTGAAATTTCTGTGGCATCAGCCTAAGTGCCCATCTCAGAATCCTAGAATCATTCAGGTTGGAAAAGGCCTTCAAGATCATCCAATCCAACTGTCTGCCCTACAACCCCCAACCATTAAACTATCTCCTGAAACATCCTGGCTGCCTGGTTGTTGAACCTCTGCAGGGTCGGTGCCTCCACCCTCTCCCTGGGCTGCCTCTTCCTGGTGGCCTTCTATGAACAGGTCACAACATTAATGGATGACAGGCGAGCAACTGATATCGTTTACCTGGACCTGAGCAAAGCCTTTGACACTGTCTCGCACCATATTCTGGTCTCCAAGCTGGTGAAACATGGGTTTGATGGGTGGACCACTAGATGGGTAAAGAATTGGCTTGATGGCCG
>JAOXOE010000787.1:7289994-7309398 GCA_028565055.1 Phoeniculus purpureus | reverse complement strand
CAGGGGATCATGTGTCTCCTGGTCACACAACACATGGTTGAGGACCAGACCTTGGGCTGCCACCTTCTCCTGCTCACTGGGAAAGGCCTGATGAAGATCAGAGAATCATGGAACGGGTTAGGTTGGAGGGGACCTCAGAGCTCCCCCAATGCCAACCCCCTGCCATGGGCAGCAACACTTCTTACCAGGCCAGGTTGCCCAGAGCCCCATCCAACCTGGCCTTGCGTTCTGCCAGGGCTAGAGAAGCCACAACTTCCCTGGGATGGTTTGGCAGATCACCTAGCACAACCCACCCTGGGCAAGGACATCATTCACCAGACCAGGTTGCTCAAAGCCCTGTTCAGCCTGACCTTGAGCACTTCCATGGTTGAAGCATCCACAGCTCCTCTGGCAACCTGTTTCAGTGCCTCAGCACCCTCCTTATGTCTCATGTAAATCAGATCACAACCACACTCCTGCTTTGGAGTGATGCTTGAGGACCTCAGTAAGGCTCACAAGAGCGTAATGGCAGACAGAGGGTTCCCCGTCCAGCTGTGCTTGAGGATGCTCAGCCTCATCCCATAGCTCTCACAGTATCCCTGAGATTGGCTCAAATTACTCAGTGGCACAGCCATCCCCATTCTGGGTCTGTAGGATCCCACTGACCTCCTCCTCAGCAGAGGCATCAGGTTTGGACATCCTCACCCTAGCTCCTGATAGGGCTGAGACCTTCACGTTTTCCCAGACAAACAGAAAGTTTGGGGCCATTTCCCCTATGGAGGCCCTTTGCTGCAGCCCTCTGCCCTGACCAGCCACAGGCAGTGCCACAGAACCATGTGCCAGCCCAGCAGGTGCAGGTCCCCATGCCAGTGCAATCACCAGGATGAAGTCAGCAGGACCTGAGGACCCATATATGTTCCCTCAGTAGGACCTGAGGTCCCATATCCACCCCACAGCAGGACATGAGGTCCCATATCCACCCCACAGCAGGACATGGTCCTGCTCTGGCAGGGGGTTTGGACTAGATGATCTTTCGAGGTCCCTTCCAATCCCTAATGATTCTATGACATGAGGTCCCATATCCAACCACCTCATCCCCCAGAAGAGCCATTTCTGCTGCCACTGCAGCACCACAGTGACGCACAACCCAAAAACGATGGAAAAGCCGGGCACAGCCATGGGTCTCCATGGCACTGCAATCACCAGGATGAAGCCTTTGGTCCCCTCACAGGACCTGAGGTCCAATATCCATCTCCACATCCAACAGCAGAGCCCATCCTGCCAGCGATGCACAACCCAGAAAAGCTGGGAAAGCTGGGCACAGGCAACCCCAGGGGGATGGAAACAGCCGCTTCACTGATGGAATCTGCTCTGCACTTAAATTGAAATAAATAAATGGGGGAAGAGGAAACAAAACAACGGGTTTTCTCTGCATTATTCCTGCAGTTGCTGCTTTGACTCCTACTGGACCACCCCACCTGAGCTCTGAATCTCAGGTTGTTAAGCTCTGCATGAGATGTTGTTATCATCCATATCCATCTCCTTTGTAAGGCAGGCCAGAGGATTCCGCTGCTAGACCAAAACAAAAGCTTCTGGCCCAGCCTGCCACAACACTTGGACGTCCATGTTCTCCCTGTAGTTTAAATATTAAACATTACAATTGAATGAAAAATTGCCCAATCAACACCAGCCTCATGGATTTGGGGTGTCCCTGTGCTCCCACCAACAGATAAGTTTAACAATCATGTGGTTTCTTGGTCTGGGTGATCCTGCTGTGGCAGAGGGATTGGATTGGATGTTCCTTTGAGGTTCCTTCCAATTCCTAATGATTCTTTGATTCTATGATTTTATTTCATTATTTTATCACAGAACATTAGGGACTGGAAGGGACCTCGAAAGATCATCCAGTTCAATCGCCCCAACACAGCAGGATCTCCTAGATCCAGTCGCACAGGAACATATCCAGGCAGGTTTCAAATGTTTCCAGAGGAAACTCAACAACCCCTCTGGGCAGCCCCTTCCAGGGCTCTGGCACCCTCACCATGAAGAAGTTCCTTCTCACACTGATGTGGAACCTCCTATGACCCAGCTCAAACACACTGCCCCTTGTCCTACCATTGGATGATACTGAGCAGAGCCTGGCTCCATCCTCCTGACACCCACCCTTTCCATATTTATCAACATTCATGGAGTCACCTCTCAGTCTCCTTTTTTCCAAGGTCAAGGGACCCAGCTCCCTCAGCCTTTCCTCATCAGGGAGATGCTCCACTCTGCTCCACTCCCTTCATCATCTTTGTGGCTCTGCACTGGACTCTCTCCAGCAGCTCTGAGTCCTTCTGGAACTGAGGGGCCCAGAACTGGACACAAGATTCCAGCTGTGGTCTCACTCAGGCAGAGTAGAGGGGCAGGAGAACCTCCCTCTATCTACTAAGCACCCTCCTAATCCACCTCAGGATGCCATTGGCTTTCTTGGCCACCAGGGCCCATTGGTGGCTCCTGGCCATCCTGCTGGCCACCAGGACCCCCAGGTCCCTTTCTCCTTCGCTGATCTCCTTTTTACTCTTTTTTTATTCCTAACTCCCCTCCCTGCTTATGCAGTGAGTCCCCACTATCCTGATTGGAACCAGATTTGCATGAATTAGAAGTCGAAATTGGAGCAGCAACTGCTGTGCAGAGGATGTAAAGGGAATAAAATGAATGGGGTATTAACCTTCAACCGCTGAATATTAATCAGCGTTTCACAAAAAAGAAAATACAGAGGCTGCCACACTAAATATTTTTAGCATTTATTGACGGCCTTGATTTCCTCTCTGCTCCAGGACCCTTTTTGCTTCCAATCACGGAGCATTAAAGAAAAAAACGAATCATGGAGATGATGGGGAGGGATAAAAATGGGGGAAAAACTAAAGGGAAGGCATTTTGCGAAGAGCTGGATGGTGTCGCTGGGTTCTGCAACACGGAGGAACCTAATGAACAACCAGAGCACCTCATCCCACAACCAACAGGTCCAGAGGCTCAGGGCTCCCAGTCCCAAACCAAACAGAAACCGACCGTTCGGAAATGAATCCACCATAAAGAAATAAACTCCTGAAAAGCTCAGCTTCCTGTGTGTTGGGGAGGGCTGAACAATCAGCCAAAGGGGAGAATCAGTAAACGAAGAATTTGTAGCCTTTTGTTTGTGGGGTTTTTTAATTCAGCCCAGTTTGCTCCAGTATCTTCATGGAAAAAAATGTCAGACTGGTGAAAATGCCCCTAGAACTGGTGACGTCTCCATCACACTGGGACAAAACCATGGCGTCCTTGAGCTTCCTCACAAAAACTTCCAAGATAACAAAAAAAACACCCAGGAGCAGAAAACTACAGAATCATTAAATGAAGAATTTTTAGTCTTGTTTTTTATTCTACCCAGTTTGCTTCAGTAGCTTCATGGAACAAATGTAAAACAATCAAAATGCTCCTCAAACTGGTGATGTCTCCATCGCACTGGGACAAAACCATGGCATCACCAAATCACAGAGCATCGGGGTGACTGGATCTAGGGGATTGTGCTGTGGTGGGGGGATTGGACTAGATGATCTTTCAAGGTCCCTTCCAATCCCTAATGATTCTATGATTCTGTGATTGGAAGGAATGATCCAGTTCAATCCTCCTGCCACAGCAGGATCCCCTAGATCCAGTCACACAGGAACATGGCCAGGCAGGTTTGAAACATCTCCAGAGAAGGAGACTCCACAACCCCCCTGGGCAGCCCCTTCCATGCTCTATCACCCTCACCGAGAAGTTCCTTCTCATATTGATGTGGAACCTCCTCTGTTCCAGCTGACACCCATTGCCCCTTGTCCTATCATTGAGTGTCACAGAGCAGAACCTGGCTCCATCCTCCTGACACCCACCCTTTCCATATTTATCAACATTAACGATGTCACCCCTCAGTCTCCTTTATTCCAAGCTCAACAGACCCAGCTCCCTCAGCCTTTCCTCATCAGGGAGATGCTCCACTCCCTCCATCATCTTTCTGGCTCCGTGCTGGACTCTCTCCAGCAGTTCTGCATCCTTGAGGTTCCTCACAAAACCACCCAAAACACGGGTAGAAAACTCCAGACTCTCGTCTGCCCTTTCTCCCCCACAAAACTTTGGCTCCAAAGGAATTTTCAGGCCAGATGGCCCTTGAAGAGACGATGTGGTCCCTTCCACACGCTGCTGCCCTTCTCAAAGCACCTTGGCGGAACTGAACTCGTTTTTCTTCACCTCTGATCGAGTTACCTGGGTTTGTTTCAGTGCTCAGAAAGCAGCAGAGAGAGAAAACAGCGGTAGGTTTTCAGGAAATAGCAAGTTCTTTTTCACCGAGATAGGGATCGCTTGGCAGAGCCCTGCAAAATACTTGGAGCTTCCAGAAGAAGAAAAGCAAAAGGGTTGGGGAGGGGAAAGCAAACAAGGAGAAGGGAAGATGCTAATGAACTGCAGAGGAGAGAAAAATAAAGTTGGAAAGAAAATGAAAGCACAGCTAAAGAAATGAAACTCGATGGTGGTCAAACCTCCACATCCAGCTGATCCCACAAGGGTGTCCCTCAGCCACCAGATAAGGACCTGCCCTTCTTTCTTGGGGAATGGGTGAGGGCAGGTGGCATTAAAGGCCCAGAAATAACCAGCTCTTAGAGGGTTTTGTCAATCAAATCCCAAGTCACCAGCTCAGCAAAAGTTTTAGGAGCACATTTCCCTGCTGTCTCGGTCGGACAAGACCCCAACAGCAATGACAGTGACGAAGCTGGGCCAGACCCCTCCATTCGTGCTCTAAAATCATAGAATCACGAACTGGTGGGGTTAGACCTCTGGAGATCATCTAGTCCAACTCCAGTGCCAGAAGAGGATCCCCTAGAGCAGATCCCACAGGAACATCCAGGAGGGTTTGGGATCTCCTCAGAGCAGGAGACTCCATCACCTCTCTGGGCAGCCTGGGCTGGGGCTCTGGGACCTCTCTGGGAAAAAGCTTTTCCCTTAGATGGAACCTCCTGTGTCCCAGTTTATGCCCTCTTGCCCTGTCACTGGGCACCACCCCAAAGACCCTGGTCCCATCCTCCTGACACTCCCCCTTTCATAGAATCATTAGGGATTGGAAGGGACCTCAAACAATCATCCAGTCCGATCCCCCTGATGCAGCAGGATCACCTGGACCAAGTCACACAGGAACATGGCCAGGCAGGTTTGAAACATCTCCAGTGAAGGAGACTCTACAACTCCCCTGGGTAGCCTGTTCTAGCGCTCTGTCACCCTCACTGGGAAGAAGTTCTTTCTCATATTGATGTGGAACCTCCTATGTTCCAGCTCACACCCATTGCCCCTCGTCCTGTCACTAGATGACACTGAGCAGAGCCTGGCTCCATCCTCCTGACACCCACCCCTCACATATTTATAGACATTAATGAGGTCACCCCTCAGTCTCCTTTTCTCCAAGCTCAAGAGACCCAGCTCCCTCAGCCTCCCCTCATAAGTAAGGTGCTCCACTTCCTTCATCATCTTCATTGCTCTACACCAGACTCCCTCCAGCAGCTCCACATCCCTCTTGAACTCAGGGCCCCAGAACTGGACACAACACTCCAGATGTGTTAGACATCTATAACCATTAATTTACCTTCTAATACTCGAAAACCCACTGGATTGCCTCAAATTCCTGCCCTGCAGCTGGACCAACACAAACAAGAATCAGGTCTGGCTTAGCAGGAGCAGAGCAAACCCCACCACGGTTTCCCCATCATCTTCTCAGCCCCCCGAGTAAAGTTCTGAGGAGCAGCCTCACACCCACCATGGCCAACGTGTATTTCCCAGCTCGAAGCAGCCAAGCCAAGTTCTTCCATGTTCCCAGGTCTCAGGTCTCACCTTCTCTCCTGGGGAGGAGAGGGGGGGATATTTTTAATTTCCCCGATTTTTTCCCCTTTCTTTGCAATTTCTGGGGCACGAGGTTGCATTTTAATTACTCTGCATTCACAGGCAGCTCAATGGAAATGCAATCCCCCCGCTAACCTTTATCATCTGGTTCTTATCTTCGAGCCACGCGGTCCCATTAACTCTTTGTGCACAGGGAGACATTTAACAGCTCCTTTGCTCTGAGGAGACCAGTAGTGACGTGGAAAGGACCCCAACCCACACAAGTGTCATGGGGGGAGTGGAGACAGGTCTCCACTCCCCCCCAGACCATGTCCCTCAGCACCAGGTCCACAAATCATAGAACATCAAGGTTGGAAAAGACCATCAAGTCCAACCACCCACCCTACAAACCCCCAACCACCAACCCATCTCCTCTAACACCCTGGCTGCCTGGTTGATGAACCCCTCCAGGGACAGTGCCTCCACCCCCTCCCTGGGCAGCCTCTTCCAAGGCCTCCCCACTCTTTCTGGGAAGTTTTTCCTTAAGGCCCCATCTGACCCTCCCCTGGCACAGCCTGACCCTATTTCCTCTTGTCCTATCGTTAATCCCTAGGGAGAAGAGGTCAAACCTTGTCTCACTCCAACCTTCCTTCAGGTAGCTGTAGAGAGCAGTGAGGTCTCCCCACAGCCTCCTCTCCTCTGGTCTGCCAGGGATGGGGACTCCACTCCTGCCCTGGGGAGCCCGTTCCAATGTTTGATAACCCTTTGGGCTATCAAATTCTTCCCAACATCCAGCCTAAACCTTCCCTGGTGCAGCCAACTTCAGTTCCTTCATAGGATTTGAGCTCTAGATCCTTTACCAGCCTCGTTGCCCTTCTCTGGACCCACTCAAGCGCTTCTCCCTCAGTATCTCCTTGTACCAACCTTGGGGTTGGAGGACAGTGCAATGCATCTCAGGGGATGTTTCTGGATGAAGAAGCGGTGAACATAAGGCAGCAGTTGACACCATCCATGAGCTTTGAATTCATCCCTGTTGTGCTCAAACCTCTGCTCCAGAGGCTGCAAAGAAGGATGAAAATGCATCAAGGAGGAGCCTGCAAAGGTACTGGGTCACAGAACCACAGAACCATTAAGGTTGAAAGAGACTTCCAAGGTCATCCAGTCCAACCATCACCTCAACCCCACCCTGCCCACTAAACCATGCCCCCCAGGGCCAGAGCTGCTGTTGTTCTGAACCCCTCCAGGGATGGCCACTTTCTGCAGTCCCTGGGCAGCCTGTTCCAACCCCTGACCACTCTGTCAGGGAAGAGGTTTCTCCTGATGTCCAACCTAACCCTCCCCTGGCACAACTTGAGGCTGTTTCCTCTTGTTCTATTGCTGGTGACTTGGGAGAAGAGACAGACCCCTCACGTCTGTGGGTCAACCTACTCGGTGGTTGGTCGCAGAGCACTTTGGCCAGTGAGGAGAGGTTCTGCAGAGCCCCATTTCATCGCTCATTTAGATCTGAACTAAAAACCCCTCTGCAGCCAGTGTCCCCAGTCAGACAGGGTCTGTGCAGCCCCTTGGCTGCTATGAAGAGGAGGTTCTTTCCTCCTCCTGGCCCTTGAACATTTTCAATCTGTCAGTTTGGGTTTTCATCACATTCAGCCAATTCAAAATGTCCTGGGGACTCTCTCGGTGAGGAGCAGGGCTCAGTCCGAGCTGCTCCTCCTGTGCTGGGGGAGCAGGAACCTCCTCTGAAGTCCTCACAATGATTCATGTCCAACTCCTTCCTCTCTACTCCACAGGAGGGGTTTCCTCAGCTGACCTGACCTCTCTGTCTCTCCACCTCCCTGGCAGAAGAAGGGTCGATCAAGTGACCTTCCCAAACCCCAAATGAAGGAGCAAAGTCTTCCTTTTCAACCAAGCCTTCAGCTTGGTTGAAACTGGGGGATCCCAGTTCTTCCAGCCTTACACCACTGGATTTGGATGATGAGAAGACAACCTGCTTCAGCCTCACAAACACTCTGGGTTGGAGGTTTTTTTCATCAGGGAGAGATCTTTTAGGATCTTTTCCTTTCTGCCCTTTTCACTCCTTCTTTCCCTTTTCCCCTCTTTTCCCTCCTTTTCCCTTTCACCTTCTTTCACCTCTTCTTCTTCACCCCTTTTCCCTTCTTTCCCCCTTCCCCCTTCCCTTCTTCATCCCTCCTACTCCCTTTTCCCCCCTTTTCTGTCCCCTAAACCGCCCGTAGAGCCTTTTAACCACCACCCTGTGCACGTGGTTCAGCCTTTTACCAAAAAAACCCACTCCAACAAAACAAAACAAAACAGAAAATCCCGAGGTGTGAGAAGATTAAAGATGTGGAGAGATCTGGACAGTCTCAAACCAGAAACACATGTTTCAAATAAACGGGGCTGGCTGACAGCCACCACTTTTCAAAGCCAGAGAGCCCTCCTAGTTAAAAGGATCCCCCAAAAGGAGAACAAGAGCACCGGCGGTTCCCTCTACCTCACCGTCAGGACAATGCTTGGATCAAGCATCTCCATGCGCTGGGCTGCCTCCTACCCACAACGTTTCAACCAGCCCTGGTGATGTCTGTGTGCTCACACTGTCCGTTCAACCCCACAACTTCCACATGCTCGGTCTCCTCTGGGAAGACCTCAACGCTCACTGCTCTTCCCTGCACAGCCCGTGTCTGTTCTGAGCTCTCCAGGGGAAAATTCTGAGAAGACCTCAAAGCTCAATTTCATCCCTTCACAGCCCCAGTCATCTCCCTCAGAGATCTCCAGGGCAAACTGCAAGGATGAAAGCTACACCAGCTCCAGTCCCACTTGAATTGACCAGGCAAACAAGGAAACAATCCTGCAAAGGACCAGGGAATGGTCAGAGCCCTCTCTGAATGAAGAGTCCATCCCTGCAGGGACATCAGGAAGAGCAGCCAATGCTGAAGAGCAGCAGCCAACTCCAGATCCAAGTCTCCTGGTTTGGCCAAGGAGCTGCAAAGCCGGGAGTTGACGGCTGCAAACTGATTCTTCTGCCCCTTTTCCAGCTGCTTTCTCCTCTCAATACCCAAGGTGGGCATCAAGGGTCAGGCTAGCTCACCTCCCAGCCCACACACACCAACCAAACACTAACTCAGCCCCAGTCCTTGGTGTCAAAGAGGCATCACTTCATCAGCAGCAAGTGCTGTACAGTACTGGGGCCCCCAAGCATGGCTGACAGCCCTGTCCAAGAGGCTCCATCACCACTGGGATGGAGCCGCAGACCACTAGGGCATCCAAAACACACAACTTTCTTCAGACGTGACAAGGCAGATGCTCTTCCAACACTACGAAGAGCACCAGCACTTTGCTCTCCACCACCTGGTTTTCTTACTCCTGCCATTTTCCTATTATTGGCAGAAGAATCAACTAGAACAGGACTCTGAGCTTTGGGGACCTAGAAGAACCACCAGGGCAGGACTCTCTGCTTTGGAAACCTAGAAGAACCAAGCAGAACATGACTCTGGGCTTTGGGGACCTAGAAGAACCAGCCAGAACAGGACTCCTAGCTTTGGGGACCTAGAAGAACCAACCAGAACAGGAATCTGGGTTTTGGGGACCCAGAAGAACCAACCAGTGCAGGACTCCGAGCTTCAAGGACCTAACTGATGCTGATGAAAAGAATGAACATCATTATCTGGCCATGATGTTTAGAACCTGCTGTACATGGAATAACATCCTTCATCCTCCAGCTGTTTATAAGGTCTTTAACTCTTCTCTTGTAATATTGGGGGGTGGGGTGGGGGTGTCCCTGAAATCTCCTTTACTAGGGAAAAAGATTTGAGAGCATTAGGCCAGGTGCCCATCGCCATGGCAACGGTGGATTTTTCCATCTTCATTACAAGTTCAAGTAAAACCTTCGTATGAAATCGAAATGAAAGGCCACATTATAAGTCCATTTTGAAATGTTTGCCTGGAAGTCAAACTTTGGACTGCATCCTTCGGCTTTTTTTCCCCTCGTCCCCCGACCCCCCCTTTCTCCGCTGAACATTCTGGTTCTACGCAGAGCACATTTTTCAAGTCAGGTTCTTGTTTTCTTTCAGATGTTATTCCGTTTGCTCATGCAGGGTGGGTCGTCTCGTGGTTAGAGCAAGGCATCGAGGCAACTGGTTTCCAGTCTCAGTCTGTTCCTGATCGGTCAGGGAGTGTTCCCAGTTTGATCCAGGTGATCTGGGCAAATCCTGTCAGCTTCAGCTCCAAAAATGGGGTTTGGTGGAGGTTCTTTTTACTTCCTTACCAATAGAAAAGTGGTGATGGTGGTGGTCCGGAGGTTGCACCAGCAGCGTTCAGAGAGAGAAGCGGCCCCCCAGGAGAGGAGCTCATCTCCTTCACTGTAGGTTGCCCAGAAAGATGGTGGTGGCCCCATCCCTGAAGCCGTTCAAGGTCAGGCTGGATGGGGCTCTGGTGAGTGGTGGCCCTACTTGGTGTAGGGGGAGTTGGACTGGATGCCCTTTGGAGGTCCCTTCCAACCCTATGATTCTATGAATTTCTCCTGGATGTGGAAGCCAGACAGGAGGATTGAGGAGTGGCAGAGGTTGGGTGATGCAGAGATTGTCCATTTTCTTTTGAAAGACTTGATCAGCAAATACAAAATGAGACCAGCGCTGCCCCGGGAGATTCTCAACAGACCCAGACAGTCCTACCTGAGTGGGTTAATTCTTGCACCGGGTCATCTCAAAAGAGCTCTGGTCTCATCCAGTTTCAGGAGAAGGCAAATTCTGCAGATGCTCTTCATTTCTGGGCACCATCTCACCAGAAAGTCAGGATCATCACAAGAACTTCCTTCTCCAACAGGTCCCTCCCATGCACAGAGCTGAGTACCCTCTCTAGGGCTGGATCAGGAGAAATCTCCTCTCCAGCCTATGTCCAGCCCAGGGCACCCACCTGAAGCTTCGGGTTCTCCCTGAGAAACACAGAATCACAGAATGTGAAGGGTTGGAAGGGACCTCTAGAGATAACCTAGTCCAACTCCCCTGTCAGAGCAGGATCCTCCAGGACAGGTCACACAGAAACATCCAGGTGGGTTTGGGATGTCTCCAGAGCAGGAGACTCTACAACCTCTCTGGGCAGCCTGGGCCAGGGCTCTGGGACCATCACAGGAAAGAAGTTTCTCCTCATGTTGAGGAGAACTTCCTACCTTCCAGCTTATCCCCATTATTATCCCGCTATTACAGGGCATCACTGAAGAGACTGGCTCCCTTCTCTTGACCCCCACCCCTCAGATACTTAGACATTAAGATCCCCCTCAGCCTTCTCCGCTCCAGACTGAACAGCTCCAGTTCTCTCAGCCTTTCCTCACAGGAAAGATGGTCAGGTCCCTTCATCACCCTTGTAGCTCTTGAGACTTTGTCCATGGCCCATTATCAGGGCTACAGGACCATATGGGCTGATGCACCAGAGGGAAGGAGAACCTATAGGAAAGCTCCCTACTGCTCTCCTGGTGTCTCAGCCCATAGATGGGAACCATGAACAGCCAGAGCTGGTTGGGGCTCACCCTGGCTGTGAGTGCAACTGGTGCTAAAACCGACACCTCCACTCTCAAGTAGGGTCTTACTGGAGCAGCACCCTGGTTTATGCATCCCACAGGGTGCACAGCAGAGTGACCTCTACCCTTAGCAGAGGACTACCACGTGTGGCTCAGAGGGGCTCAGTCATGCTGGCACCGATGCCAGCAGACGTGTAGAGCAGCATCCATGCCGTGGGCTGTGGGCAAGAGCAAATGAGCGCAGCCACCCCCTGGACAACCCTAGCCCAGCCTGTAGCACTTTTCCTCCTCTTTAATGACGCTGGAAAACATTTTCCACATCTGCTCTGAGCCTGAAAGGAGACCCTGCTCCTGTTGGATGTGATTTCCCTTCTGCCCCGTTACAGCCCAAAGCCCAACCTGCTGCCTCCTGGCCTTTGGGGATGGGGAAGGAAGGGAAGGGGGTGACGAACGACGCAGGGGATTTCTTTCTGCCATTTTTTTCGATACATCCTTCCTGCCCCTCTTCGCAATCAATTAGTGGGCAAAGACTTCCGAAAAAGCAAAAAAAAAAAAGCTCTTTCCTCCCTAACCTTTCGCAGCCTGTTGCGATAATGACTCTGGAGAGCTCGACCTGAGCCTTTGCGTGGGGTTCGCTACCTCGTCGGGGCAGCGGAAGGTGACCTTCACCGCTCCCTCCTCTTCCTGCCCTACCCCTGCAGCTCAGATGCTCTCAGGGAGGAGAAGGAGGAGGAGGGAGGGTTGAAGCCACCCCACTCCCAGCAGATTGAGTTTCTCTCCTGTGTCATTTTCGTAATCAAAAGCCAGAGGGTGGTTCGAGGATAACAGAGACCCTGGGAGGTGGAGGTGGAGACGGGGGCCGGGGGGAGGTTTGCCCTTAAAACTAATGATGCTAATTCCGCCTACCTTGAATCAGGACATCAAAAGGTGGAGGGAAGGGGGCTTTCTGGTTTTAATTTGTCATTGCTTTCCCCTTCTCCATCTCTCTCTCTCTTCCCAGAAACCAAGCTCCAAGCTGCTGCAGCTTCTCCACAAAACCAGTTGCTTACAACCAAGGCAACTGGTTTTGCAGCAGTAACAAAGGGAGTTTTGGCCTCTCCATGACACAAACACACAGGTAGGATGGAGCAGAAGTTTTCCCTGGCACCTGCATCCCCTTTCACAGCCTGGGGAGGAGGTACCACGAGCTTTTCAGGTAACACCTTGTACAAAACCCATCCCTGCCCCACAAGGCACCTTTGTGGCAGCTCCCAGGCAGCGGGGAAGGACTGTAGGTGTGTCCTGGGACCAGCACATCCCACTCAGCCTTTCCACAAGGTCTTCCCCACAACCTCAAAAACACTCCCCAAACGCAGCAAGCACTTCTCCCTGTGCACCACCATCACACCCTCCCTCTCCCGCATCGCTCCTAACACCCCGCAGGTGACACTGCGGCACCACCCGCAAAGAGGAGCCTTCCCAGCTACTTTTAACTGTGGTCAGCAGCAGGAGAATTGCAGGAGCCACCTCCACCACAACACTGCTGCCTGTGGGGCAGCTGCCCGTGGGAAGCTGCAGCAAAACCCTGTAACTGGGGTCGTGCACTGCGCTAAACCAAACACCTTCAACTTATCATCCAGTTTGTTGTGCTGCACCTTCTTCAGCTGCCAAGTGACCCCAAAAAGGGACTTTTTTAATGTTGTTGTCAAACTCAGGTGATGCAGGAGATGTTTCTCTGCCCAACCATCACCTGCAGCAGCCCGCTGAGCTCCTGTGGCTCAGCATCACCCCACTGCAACAGAGCTGCATGGAGTCACCACCAGTCTCCACCTAATCGAAACCATCCCACCCAAACCCAGCTGGGAGCAACTGGAACCACTTTGAGGCGAGAAGCCTATTACTGAGTTATAAAACCTCTCCCATCGTCCGCAGGAGCCTTTCATAGGGCTGGACAGAAAAATAATAACTCAGCCCCATGCGGTGAGGGAGGGCGAGAAGAGGGTGTCTCCAGGTAACAAGCATTTCCCTATTGTTCCAGCCATTAAATGGATTTATATTAGAAAGAAAAAGGAATCAGGAATTTGATTTCACTTGAATTAAACAGGAACGTTCCCCTTCGCGCCCCGCTGAGCGGCGCTTCGTGTGTTTCCAGCTACAAATCCCAGCTGAGTGGCAGAAGGTTGGGCTCTCGGCGGCTAAAAGTCAGCCCGGCCTCGCTGGCATCGATGGAATTAGCATTAATTTACATTAAATAAGAGGATTCTCATTAAATCTGAGGTTTTGACGAAGGCACGTTTCCACCTCCACCATCCACCGATGGTCCTGCTGGCCCTCAGCGTATCGACTGCTTCCCTGCTGCTGTTGGCTCAGAGCAGGCAACAGGAAGAGTGTTTGAGTTCTACCATGAAGCGGAGCCCTGTTTCACTCAATACCCCCCAAATTCCCAACAAATCCCACAATTTTTGTTCTTAGAACTTTCCCCCTCATTGGCCCAGAAAGGACAGAGGAAGCTGTCGCCTGCTCTCAGGAAGCAGGAGCTGAGCAGAGCTGCTGGTGTGGGCACACACCACCAGTCCTCCCAGAGAACCCCTCAGATGGGTAAAATCCCACACTTTGCTGCCCCGTTCACTCTGCTCGAGCTGGCTCCATCAGCCTTTCACCCTGGCAGAGGGATCACTGTGGGATTCCCCATCCAATCAGACCAAAAATCCACATTCTTCACCACTAAGCCCAAGGTGGATCCATGCAAGGTCAGGGACCTCCCCAAGACTGAGACAACAGCAAGAACTTCACCACCTCAGGATGACAGGTCCATCGCTAGGAGCTCTTTTAGGATCGCTGGCTTCTCTTGCCCTGCGAAACCCCAGCCGTGGCCAGTGGCAGCAGAGAAGTCAAGAGACGAGCAGAGGACACGGTTCCTACAGCTCTGCCCCCTCCTTCTCCCAAAATCTAATAAAGATGATTAAATTACATGTCTTTTCCTCCCATTGAAATCGCCGCACACCGCCGGGGTATCAGAGCTCAGGAAATCAGGGACGACAACTTCCCTCGTGAAACCTAAGAAGGCAGAGCAGGGGGCTGGAGCGACGGGGCTGCTCTAATTAAGAAATCACCCCGCTGAGCAGAACCTAATCTAAATAAAATAGAAAAAGGAACTCAAGTTCAAAACGCTGTCTCACGCTTCCCCCCACCAGCCCACCTTCCCCCCTCAGGAGGAGCCCATCCAAGTCACAGGGAGTTTTTCTCCTCTCTCGGAGGGCGAGGAAGGCTCACACAGAGCCCTGTGTATGCTTGGGGTGGCCAATTTCCAAAGGAAAAATACACCCTGGCTGCTAGTTTTGGGGATTTTAATTGGTGATTTTATAATTTATTTATTTTTTAAGTGCTGTTTGCTAAGGAGGGGGGTGGAATAAAAACCCCTTTCTGGTGGTCACGGGTCTGGCTGGGACAGAAAACTGGAGGTTTGGTTCCGTTTCCCCCCTCCCCTGAAAGCATTGCTGCCTTCTGGGGGGGGAAATATTGAAAAAATTGATATTAACGATTTTTAAACCTTTTTTTTTAATTGTAGAAGTTAAAACCAAGATATTGAAGCCCACAATCTCAGCTGATTTGGTCTTTTACCAGCTCTTCTCCAAGCATTTCCTTACCATCCTGTTCACTCCAACAGATCCTCCAGATGAAATAAATCTCCTATGGACCACTACCTACACTTCCCCTGTGCCAGGAACACCATCCCACCCACCCCCCAGTCTGGACCAGTTACTCAACCATCGTCTTGTCCACATCTCCTCCAGAACCATCCTTCACCTCATCACTCTATTTTTCCATCACCCCACTCCCCAGTTGCTCTTTCTCCCTCCAGCCTGCAGCAGGTGTCCCACCACGAGCATCACCTCCGCACACCCAGGGATTCCAGGAGCATGAAGTTACCCCATGAATCGGTGTCTAAAAGCACAGGCACGGCAAGATTTATAGAGACAGCGAGGAGCGCAGGCGTCGCCGTGTGAGTTTTAAACAAGCACTTACCTGCTCAAACGGGAAAGTGCTGCCACTTGAGGGTTTCCTGGCCAGACCCGAAAAGTAAATCAAACAAACACTATTTGCGTTGCTCCATAAATCCCAGCAGGTTGTTGTTGTTGTAGGAGCTTTTGGCTCCAGTGGAATTAATCTGACTCGTGCCAGTGGAGGGCTGTGATGGATGAGGATGTTCTAAAGACATCAAGATTCCTCCCTGTGAGGGTGCTGAGGCCCTGGAACAGGTTGCTCAGGGAGGTTGTGGCCTCTCCATCCCTGGCAGCATCCAAGGCCAGGTTGGATGGGGCTCTGGGCAACCAGATCTGGTGAGAGGTGTCCTTGCCCATGGCAGGGGGCTGGCACTGGGGGAGCTCTGAGATCCTTTCCAAAATAAATCCTTCTATGATTCCAAGACCAGAGCACTCAAACCAAACACCCTAAGTCCGTATCGTGCAGGTAGGCATCAGCTGAACCATCCTATGGACTGAGAAATCTAGAGGACGTCTTTCCTCCTCCACAACATGATGCATTGCTGCCAAGCATCACAGAGGCAAGAACACGGTAGGGCTGCCGCTGCCAGCACCTTTTTTAATCTCTGAAGGAACCAGAGCTCTGAAATCATAGAATCATCTGGGCTAGGTGAGACCTCCAAAGGTCATCTAGTCTAACCCCCCTACAGTGGGCAGGGACATCCTCAGCTAGATCAGGTTGCCCAGATCCTTGCTCAGCCTCACCTTGAATATCTCCAGGGATGGGGCCTCAACTCCATCCCTGGGCAACCTGTAGCAGTGCTCAAGCACCCTCCTGCTAAAGAACTACTTCTTAACCCATTGCAGTCTGCCCCTCATCCTATCACTCCAGACCTTCATAAACAACCCCTCTCCAGCCTTCTCGTAGCCCCCCTCAGGTACTGGAAGGTCACTGTCAGGTCCCCCTAGAGCCTTCTCTTCTCCAGGCTGAACAACTCCAGCTCCATCAACTTGTCCTCATAGGAGAATGGGAATGCAGACGAGGAGGGGTTTAGCAAGGCCAAGGATACCTCATCTCAAGCTTCCCTTGTGGAACAACAGTCCAGCAATTGTCCTCCTCAGAGCCACCTTCCTGTGGTGACCACTGAGCTGCCACAAACCTCCCCCACAGGAGGCAACCTCCCACAAGGAAAACTCTTGTTATTTTCTAGGGATGATTTCTTTAACCTCAACATCCTGCAGCTCTCTCCAGAGAGCTTCCACCATGCACAGGCAAGGATTATTTTTTCCCTCTCCCAGCTCTTCCTCCTCCTCCTGACGTTACCCCTTTCGCTCATTCTCCTCGGCTGGAAGCACTTGGCTCCATTCCCCACATTCCTGCAGCCCCACTCAGGGATGCACAAGGTCTGCATTGAGGGGAGGGCAGGAAAGTGAATCCCATGTACTCGGGGGACTACGGTGCCATCTCTTAATACCTGCTTTGGGAAAACAAAGGAGCCCTTGGAGAAGGGACTTGAGTGTCCTGACCCTTCTCTTCCCAGCCCAGAGGAACCTCAGAGATAACAGAGGCTGAAAGAAAAGGCACAAACCTAATTAAAACTATCCAAGTGATGACTGGGGGTGCTAAAGATGATGGTAGCCCAAAGGATAAGTGTTCTTGAGGTTATCAACACCCTCTTGCACAAAGGGATGAGCTCTTTGCTTGGGGTGGGGGGGGTTAATTAGGGTTTAATGTGGAGGGGGAGTTCAATTCAACCCCAGCATCATTCAGCTCTCCATCCCATGAGTGTTCTCCATCAAAAGCAGGTTCATTCCCCTGTCATGGGTGGTTTCTTCTCTCTGTGGTGTGGTACCCAATGACCAACCCCAGTCAGGACACAGCAAGGTTCAACCCAACCCTCCCCTGGCAGCTTCAGGCCCTGCCCTCTCATCCTGGTGCTGGTTGCCTGGGAGAGGAGCCTGACTACAACCTCCCTTCAAGGAGCTGGAAAGAGGGAGAAGGTCCTCCATGATATGGCTGGGCTTCTAGCCCTCTGATTATCTTCATGGCCCTCCTCTGGACCTTCTCCAGCCTGCCCACATCTGTTTTGTATGGTGGGAACCAAAACTGAACCCAGGACTCAAGGTGTGATCTGAGCAGGTGGGAAAAACCATCGAGATCAAGTGGAAAAGGGTCCCTGAGCTGAGCCAAAAGGGCTGTTCCAGTAGGGTGGCTCCATGCCAGCCCACCCCAATAATCAAGGATCACACAACAGTGTCAGCAGCATCCCAGACGTGGGATCTTCCTGAGGGATGTTTGCAAAGAGTTTTTCACCCCACTCTTCACTAGACAGAGCCAAATTCCACCCGATTCCCATTGCATCAAATAAATAATCACCAGTAACAGAAGCTTTGCCATTCTGCAAGAGAACTGGGGGCGCTTTCTGCTCCAATTTGATCTCACCTGGATCTCACACCATCCCCTCGCCCTGCACTCAGCGTAACCTCATGCAGCACAAGCTCAGAGCCAGGGTTATTTATTTACTCCCCAGATAAAACCAGGATATTACTCACTGCGATAACGAGGGTTAATTTTCTATGAAGCCTCTCTTGGCAAACCCTTCATACAATGAAAACACCCCTATCAGAGCCCAGATAAGAGGCTGATGGTGTCATAACCCCGGTGCAGTCTCCAGCCCAGTAAGGCTGCACTTTAAGGGGCTGGGAATTGTCTTCTGCTGGGGTTTTACCCATAAAAGAGTTGATTTTGCCTAATTGCTACTCGTAAAAATGGGCAGGGTTGGTTTAATTGTTGCCTATAAAAAAAGCATAAAGTTAATTAGTTAATTAAATTATCTTGATGTTATTTCACACGAGCGTCATCCAAAGGCAGAGCATCACGATGGGGATGTCTGAGTTAACTGCTGGTCCTTGAGTTTAGAATGAGGCGGACAGCAGCTGTGGGGGAGTGGAGTGAATACTGTCACCCAGCCTGGATGGGATGGGCCAAGAGAGCTGGGGACAGCCCTTGCCCGTCTGAGCACCTAAAGTTGCACCAGGAGCAGGTGTTGTAGAATCACAGAATGTCAGGGACTGGAAGGGACCTCGAAAGATCATCCAGTCCAATCCCCCTGACGCAGCAGGATCCCCTAGATCCAGTCGCACAGGAACATGCCCAGGTGGGTTTGAAACATCTCAAGAAGGAGACTTCACAACTCCCCTGGGCAGCCCCTTCCAAGGCTCTGTCACCCTCACCATGAAGTTGTTCCTTCTCACATTGATGTGGAATCTCCTCTGTTCCAGCTCACACCCAGTGCCCCTTGTCCTGTCGTTGAGTGTCACTGAGCAAAGCCTGGCTCCATCCTCCTGACACCTGCCCTTTCCATATTTATCATCATTAATGGGGTCACCCCTCAGGCTCCTTTTTCCAAGTTCAAGAGACCCATCTCCCTCAGCCTTTCCTTGTCAGTGAGATGCTCCACTCCATCATCTTTGTGGCTCTGCATTAGACTCTCTCCAGCAGTTCTGTGTCCTTCTGGAACTGAGAGACCCAGAACTGGACACAAGATTCCAGATGGGGTCTCACTCAGGGCAGAATAGAAACTCTCTTGATCTGATAACCACCCCGCTTCTAATCCACCTCAGGATGCCATTGGCCTTCTTGGCCACCAGGGCCCATTGCTGGCTCCTGGTCATCCTGCTGACCACCAGGACCCCCAGGTCCCTTTCTCCTACACTGCTCAGTCTCAACAGGTCAGCCGCCAGTGTCCCCAGGTCGGTACCTCGATGCTCCCGTTCTATAGAAGGGAGAAAAATGGGGAGCCATTAGTTAGTTAGTTTGAGCCATTTGTGGAGAAGCAGAAGGGGAAGAAGTCACCACAATTATGGGAAAAAAATATGGGGACAGTTCCAAATTCCAGTCACCCCTTTGAGCCCCTCCAGCTGAAGTCTTGGTGCAACGTTAGACCCCAAAACTGATCCCTTCATCCTCTGCTGCTTCAGTCCCGGCAGAGCCCACATAGGGCAGGGTTGGCCATCAGGGGAAATATGTCTTCCCTGACAGAGTGGTCAGGGGTTGGAACAGGCAGACCGGGGGGGGGGGGGGGGGAGGGGGGT
>JAOXOE010000787.1:7273901-7289894 GCA_028565055.1 Phoeniculus purpureus | reverse complement strand
GAACAGGCAGACCGGAGGGGGGGGGGGAGGGGTGTCACCATCCCTGGACTGAGTAGATGTGGCCCTGGGGGACAGGGTTTAGCGGGCAGGGTGGAGTTGGGGTGGTGGTTGAACTGGATGATCTTGGATTCTACAAAACCTACAGGTTATAGAGGGCTGGATCAGCCTCTCTGACCCCAGATCACTTCTCCTCACTTCATGTTTTACCAGCGTCAACTCAGAAGAAGAACAGCCTCCCAATTTGAGGGCCATGGGGCCATTTCAAAACGAGAAGAGGCTCCCGATTCAGCTCGTCCATGAACTGATTTTGCAACTCTGACTTTTTCTTCTGGAATATCTAGGACAGCAACACAGGATGAACGCAACGCAGGAGACGGCAAGGAGCTCCCTAGTAAACCAGGGAAGCCTTCCCGAGGTGTCAGAGCCATGATAAGTCCTGTTTAAACTTTCCCCAGAGCTAAACACCAAGTGTCAACACGAGCCACTGCCCCGGCTCTCTGATCAGCCCAGGCAAACACCCAATCACGAGGCTAAATCAAAGCTGAGACAAATCCAAAAGAAGCTGGAGTGCTGAACTCTACGATTCCCACCGGAGCTGGACTTTCCCAGCAGGTTGCCCACAGCCAGGTCTCTCCCAGACATTTATTTATAAAAGAAACCCGCTTGCTCGCGTTGTTTGTGTCTTTCTTTCTCTCCTGGTAGGGGCAGACACCAGGAAATGCTCTGCAGGGTACAGGCTGTACCAGCCCTGCTGCATCCATGGGGAACCATAGTAGGTGCTCTATTTGCTTTTCCTCCCACCCTGTGTCCCCACCAGCAGCCCTGCTTGCCCCAGTTTCTGTCAGACAGCCCAAACCTGCAAATGGCAGGAGGAAAAAGCCCGATTCCTCCTCCACATTCTCTGCTGCATGAGGACGATGCAACAGGGACACGGGACCCTCAAACCATCTCCTGCTACCTTGAACTGCCATTCTAAGGGAGGGAAGTGAAGCCTGAGCCAGAGGGCAATGGCAGTGCAGGGTAGCAGGAGACGGTTTGAGGGTCCTGTGTCCCTGTTAATCAAACACACTGGGTTGTAGGCAGTGCCTCAGTGTGTTTGATTAACAGCTCATCCATCTGAGCTGTGCTGGAGACACAGTCATAAAAACCAGAGGTCGTGGTGGGGAGGAGGTGGATGGTAAAGCAACTTCTCTGGCCAAAATCAGAGAATCAGTAAGGTTGGAAAAGACCTCCAAGCTCATCCAGTCCAACCATCACCCCAAGCCCCTACCCTGCCCACTAAACCCTGTCCTCCAGGGCCACAGCTACTCTGTGTTTGAACCCCTCAAAGAATGGCAACTCCCCGCATCCCTGGGCAGCCTGTTCCAACCCTTGACCACTCTGTCAGGGAAGAGATTTCTCCTGATGTCCAACCTCACCTTCCCCAGGCACCAATAATTAAAATAAAAATTACTCCCCTAAGAGCAGCCTGATCCCAAAGCAGCCACGGGCACATTAAGCAGGAGGTTCCTCCAGGGATGCAGCAGACACAGCCCCCACCCCCAGCTGATTTTGTAGAGGGCCTGTGCTCACTTTGGCATCTCCCAGTATCCCATTCCAACACAAGGTCCATAAACAGTTACACCCTCCAAACCAAACACACCCCAGCCCTTAACCCACCACTCCCCAGGGAACCTGAGGAAACAGCCAAGTCCTGCAGGGTATGAAGAAGATTAGCGCATGGAGCCAAGTGCTCCCCACTACCCACCAGCTCATTTTAGAGCTCATGAACCACTTTTGCATCAGCAAAGCCCAACCCCAGCCACCCCACCCAGTGTCTGTCTGCTGGGATGAGACCTTCAGGAGACAACAGAGTCACTGAATGGGTTGGGAGAAGGAATTTTGCCTTGTACCCTACAGCAAGACACAGCTCTGGGTCATTCAACATCCACGTGAGCCCCATCACAGGATCACAGAACCACAGAATCACCAAGGTTGGAAAAGACCTTCAAGATCATCAAGTCCAACCGGCTGCTCTACAACCACCAACCCATCTCTTCAAACACCCTGGCTGCCCGTTGGTTGAACCCTTCCAGGGACGGTGCCTCCATCCCCTCCCTGGGCAGTCTCTTCCAAGGTCTTTCCACGCTTTCTTGGAAGAAGTTTTTCCTAAGATCTCATCTGACCCTCCCCTGGCACAGCCTGACCCCATTTCCTCTGATCCTATCGCCAGTCCCTAGGGAGAAGAGGCCAAGCCTCACCTCACTCCAACCTCCCTTCAAGCAGCTGTAGAGAGCAGTGAGGTCTCCCCTCAACCTCCTCTCCTCCGAGTTGAACAGCCCCAGCTACCTCAGCCTTTCCCCATCAGACCTGTGGATGTACAAATAGCTCAAGAGATTTGCGGTCAGGCTGGGGCTGGACACCAGGTAAACCAGATGCTCCAAGAAAGAACTTCCCCAAAACTTCATTCAGAAGTTGCTTTAAAATTGAATTAAATCCCTCATTAAATAGAAATTTTAAAAATGAAGAATGAGAAGGGCACCTTGGCTTTCACACTGTTCGTGTTCACTCAGGACAGTGGGTCCCCTGCCCCAAAATCCAGTAGAAGTCAGGATTCACGTCGTTCCAGGAGCTGGAACTTTAAGGGAAATAGCCTGAGAGGAGTGGAGAACCGGCTGCTTTTCCAGCCTGTCGATATTTCTTGGCCCTGCTCGCTTCAGTCATGAGACCTGGCCAGGGCACCTGAGGTCAGGAGCTGGAGGTGCCAACCTGCATCTGTAACCCATTAACCACGGCAGATAGGGGCACTGAGCAGCTCTGCATGAAAAACACGGAGCTCCAAAAGGAGCTGCCTCACACCTGGAACTGACAGAGGTTTGCCAGTTATGTGGGGCTCTTGCCCAAGACTTTCAAGACCCCGACGAGATGGACAAACTGTTCTGAACCAGAAACAGACCAGAGCCTTATAAAGGTGTTTTCCAGCACCATCCCATAAAGGATCCTGCCCTTTTCAAGTGACCAACCCTACAACTCCTCAGTGGAGTGGTGAAAAGCAGCTCTCCTGAGGATACCCCACCCATCCTGGGTGCCCCTGCCCTGGGCAGTGTGGGAGCAGCTCTGGATGGTCCCAGTGGCCGAGCCAGCAGGATTCCTGTCATTCTTCACACAGACTTTCGCCGCCCAAACCAAACAGGCATCAGAGCTGGTGGCCGTGCCCAGGGGCAGGACGAGTGGCCTTGGCCAGCCCTGACAACTTTCCCACGCTCTCCATGATCCCTTTATATCGGGGCTGTGACAGAGGATGTCAAGGACCTTCTAATGGTGCCAAAGGTCCCTCTCGCTGGCCTCACTGGGAAGATTTTGCCTTTTTATTGGAGATTCATCCTCAACACTGCAGCTGGATCTGGAGAAGCTTTGGGACAGGACATGTGGGAACACCTCAGTGACTTCCTTGGGAAAGAAATACACCCACAGAGCCCCAGAGGCAACAACTCCTTTTCATCATGGACAACAGTGATGTAAACACTGTTCTAGAACAGATATGGACAATAAAGCCACCAGAGCCCAAGGTTGTCCAAAGTCACTCCGCAGTGGGACCTGCAGCTGCGAAGTCAAAGCACCAATAGCACCCAGACCACCCAAACTACTCCCTCCAAGTAGGATCAGCACAATGCTGGTTTTCAGGGGAAAAAACAACACCCCAAATTATCCTTCATTGCCTTCATTTTATGACCTGGTTCTCCCCACAGCTGGAGTGTGAGGTATTGTGGAGAGCAGTGAGGTCTCCCCTCAGTCTCCTCTTCTCCAGGCAGAACAGCCCCATCTCCCTCAGCCTCTCCCCACCAGCCCTGTTCTCCATACCCCATGATGTGCCTGAAGTTTAGGTGAGGGCACCTAAAAGTTCCACTTTGTAAAAAGACAGAGGATGGGGATGAGGCATCAGCTGAAAACAAGATGCTTGGGTGTCCTTCACTTCTAAACATCCCACTAAAAACATCTGACCTTGCAGCACGGTCAAGGTTTCTCACATTTGTTGGCTCCACTACTGGTTTTGCACAGATTTGTCACCAAACCCCTTCATTCACAGCAGCTTTTCTGGACTTGCTGTCCCACCGAGTTCCTTCAGCACCCAATTTACCAACAGGGTTTCTCTGCACAAGTCACAGAATCATCGACTGGGCTGGGTTGGAAGGTTGGAAGGGAGCTCAGAGCTCCCTCAGTGCCAACCCCCTGCCATGGGCAGTGGCACCTCTCACCAGACCAGGTTGCCCAGAGCCCCACCCAACCTGACCTTGGATGCTGCCAGGGATGGAGCAGCCACAGCCTCCCCTGTTCCAGGGCCTCAGCACCCTCACAGAGAGGGACTTCTGCCTCAGATCTCATCTCAATCTCCCCTCTTTGAGCTTAAACCTTTGTCCTAGCACTAAAGTCCTTCCTAATTAAAAGACAACTCTTAGGGGAAAAGCTAAGGAAGGATCTCAAGAGCTGGACTGAGGCTTTTTCCAACTTCCAAGCCTGGAAAGGCGACCCCTGGGAGCAGAGTGATGCCCATACCCAGCTGGGCACACAAACCCAGCACCATGTACTCGGCAACCAGCAACTCACCCTGTTTCAGGCATGAATTAGCACCGGGTGACCCCTTCCATCCCAAGGAGATCTCAGGCGGGTGGCAAGGGGAAGGAAGAGGTGTTTAGCGAGAACATCAGCCTTTCGCATCCCTCTCCAGATGTGCCAGCTGCGCAGCCAGCAGCGGAATCCGCCTGCGGAGGAGGGGATTTCAGACCCGATTTAGCAGTTTACCTCCAACGTTTGTCCGGAATTCTTTACACAGCGGCTCGAAGTCAAGCTGAGAAGTTTCTCAAGCCCTCATCCAAGCGGTCGGGGCTGGCGAGGCGGTGCCAACCCTCACCCTGAACCTCCCCACAGATTCTAGGAACTTCACCCAAGCAAGGGAGGAATTTTTCTGCAACCTCCCTACCTCGCCCTGTGCTTTTTGGCCGGGGCTGTGTGACACCGCTCGGCCTGTCCTGGCAGCCCGGTGCCAAGGTATATACGTACCTCCCGACCCCAATGAATGGGGCTGCTGAATTAAGTGCTGCAGCGAAACCTCGCAGGACAATAAAACCCATTGATGGTGGAGTGGAGGCCAAGGCTCCGCTGCTCTGAGCCAGAGCTCCCACAGCAGAACCCTCTTGGTCTGAGCCATCCCTGCTGTGGGATGGTCACCAGCCTCCCGCCCTGATTCCTCCTGGGGAAAAGCCACTTCTCTCTGGAAAAATGATGGGCAGATGTCTGCTGCCAGCTCACTGTGGGTTTAAGGCTGCTTTTGGGGGCCCTACCACCGTGCTTGCAGCCTTCTCAAGGGCTGCCCAAACCCACACTTGCTGGAAGGAGGACAGACCGTGTCTTCGAGGTCACTCGGTCCACACAAACTGAGATTGGGCATGGCTGCGCCCGGTTTAAGCCAGGTCTAGCACACGCCCTGGATCATGGCTTGAAGCAATGGTGGCCACATGTCCCTCTGCTACAATCACTGAATGGGTTGGAAGGGACCTTAAAGTTCATCTAGTTCAAACCCTCCCACCATGGGCAGGGACACAGGACCAGGGTGCTCAACGCTCCATCTAAGCCAGCCTTGTATGCTTCCAGGGAAGGGGTATTCTCTGCTCTGGGCAGCCTGCTCCTCCCTACCCTCATAGTGAGGAATTTCTCTTCAGAACACTGGGTTTGGGAGGGACCAATCTCACTGTGATTCATAAGCGGAGCAAATTTGATCAGGAGAGCCATTGATGAGGAGAAAAGTGTCTTCTAGTCTATTCTTTCTAGTCTACAAAATAGAAAAAACCCGAGGATGCCATTTCACGGTTGCTCTCTGGCTCTTTGCTGGCCAGAACCACACGGTAAACACTGGTTTATGATGCAAACAGCCAGTAACCTACTGCTGGAGGGCTGTGTGTCGAGCTGCCCGCCCTGCACAGACCAGGTAGGGCCAGGGCGAGCTGAGCCAGGACAAGACGACTTGCTTGGCTCCAGGCTGCAAACCACAGCTCCCAGCCACTGATGCTGGCCATCAGCATGTGAAGAAAGCAAATATAGCCATAAAAAACAGCTGTGAATGGCAGAAATCGACGCTGGACTACCTTCCCGCTGGCTTGGCTTCTCCTCCACCCTGGAGGAGCCACAGCCAGCACTGAGCTGGAGCCACTGGGCAACCGCTCGCCCACCTCTGGGTGGGCAGGCTGAGCTGGAAACCTTCTCAGACCCATATTTGTTAGGACAAGGGAGAGGCTGTACCTGGGCAGCTAGGAAAGCTTCTAAATAAAAGTGTTATTTTAACAATAACACTACATTTTATTAATCATATTTCATTAACTACACTTTCATAATTATTGTTTACTAATTATGTTTACCCCATTGATTACCTTTTATTAATTATAGTTAATTAGTAAAATAGAGCTACAAATTACATTGACATAGAAATTAACAAAGTGTAAAGTTATTCATTCTATTTTAAGGATGGAGCTCTGTGACAGAAGCTGGTCGGGGGGAGAGAAGCCCATGGATGTGGTGACTGGGACAGGACTGCCCTAGGACTCACATCACACTGGGCATAAGGAAAAGCTTTTATGATGGCCCCAGTAACGGGAAAAGCACTGCCCACCTGCCCTGCTGACAGAGCAAGAGTTTGTCCCACCTCCCCACCATCTTTGGAACAAGATGGCAGCAGTGAAAGAGCAGTTAAACACTGGAACAGGCTGCCTAGGGAGCTGGGGGAGTTCCCATCCCTGGAGGGGTTCACAAGGCAACAGGATGTGGCACTTTGGGAAGTGGTCTGGTGGCCATGGAGGTGTTGGGTTGAAGGTTGGACTGGAGGTCCTTTCCAACCTGAACAGTTCTGCGGTTGGGATTTTAGTTCTAGCCCTCTTGAAGGGAGCACACAGCCCAGAGAGTTTCCTCTACCACAGCAAACGCCACCAGCGCCACACACCCTGCCCACCACCCTGCAGTCACTGGTGGATCCCTCTGGAGCAATTCACCCTCCAGAAAATCAGGATTATAAATAAAAATAAGGCAGACAGGTGGTACCACCCTTAAACAGGGAGATTTCATAATGGTTAAACCCTGGCTGGGGGCCAGACTACAGCTCTGAGAGCTCAAGGGCAGGAGAAAGGGACTGCGGATCTCAGCTGGTCCCACGCGTGAGCAGGGACTGGCCCAACTTCCCCCCCAACTCCAACTCAGGAGGTTGAAGTCAGATCTCAATCTGAATCTGGTGGCTTGGGCTGGTTTCAAGAATCACAAATTACCTCTCGTTATTATTATTCCTAATAACTGTGTTATTTCACGGAGGAGCTGTGGGGTTCATTGTGATGCAGACGAGCAGTTAGACCAGGGGCAAAACGTGCAGCTGGCAGCAGCAGGTGGGATCTGCATTGTCTCCAGCAGCTCCCAGTGCCGAGGATGAACTCTGCCTGAACTCCATGCTGGGAACGTGCCACGTGCAGGTCTCGGCACCACCTGAGCTTCACACCAGCCCCCAGCCCCAGGCGTTCACCTCAGATCCTCCCTCCTAGCTCCACACAAGCAGCAACTCAGCCTCCTGCACCTTCACCATGAGCATCCCCGTGTTGGGCTTGACCCGTGTGGTGGTCACAAGCCCAAAGCTGGATAGCTCTTGGTCTTCTGCCAGAGATATGAAACTTCACCAGCCAGGAGGTCAGATACCACATCAATTCAGCTCAGACTGCTTCAGTTTGGGTTTGACATGGAGGTCTCATTGAGGTTAGTGAATTCAGCTCACAAGTTCTCCTACCGCCTTGGTTTTGAAGTTTAACAAAAGAAGAACCAAAACTGCACAATGAAGAGGTTGCTTCAATCTACAAAAGAAGGAGGGAGGGCTGAAGCCTCTGCATATTTCTATCCCAAAGAGACAACCCCCTTCAATAGAGTTCCAGGAGCTCAGCCTGAGCTGCGGAACATCTTCACACCAAACTGATCCAGCAAAACCCTCTGTGTCCCCTAGAAAAGCTCTCTGGCTTCTGCTGATGTAAACTGCTCCACCAGCTCAGAACCTGGCCCCAACCAACCTTCCAAGGGACAGTTTTCCTCCTCCTCATGAGCTCCAGCAGCAGAGCCGGGTCGGAGTTATCAAACCAGTCACCTTCAGGCTATGGCCACTGGAAGAGCCCATCCTGCTCCTCAAGCTCATTTGCAGACCAGCTCTCATTTCCCACTGGCCAGGTGACTGTGGGCACTTTGCCCCTTTAAACCCTCATCCTGACCTATGACACCCAACACCGAGCAGCCCTCACTGCAGCCGCCCAACAGCATCAGAATCAAGGAGGGGGTAATCAATACTGAAAGGTGTGATTGCAGCCAAGCTGGCCAGCCCATCAGCTACTGATTTTGCTCTAATGTCCTACCTCCATCATTTAGAAACCTAATCTGGAGGTGGTGGGAGGGGCAGAGGAGCACCAACAGGAATTCCTGGGGAGATGCAGTATCCCTTTCCACCTCTAAACACCACACAATCACTGCACTGACTCAGTTTCCTCCTCATCCATCAAGCCAAAGCCAAGTGCCCAGGTTAAGGAATGTGGATGTTTGGGGTTTTTTTTCCTCCAGCCCTTTTCTGCACCAGGTCAAGCGTAGCTCTGAGACACCAGGTCTTTCCCAGGGCACTGCAATAGCAGCTGGCTCCAACCAATGCGGCTCCAGCTACAAGAGGAACAAGTTGGAGATCTAACACAGACCACCAACCATAGGCTTCATAAAACCCTTTAAAGGGATGGACTACTGTGACCATGTTCCGGGATCCCACACCAAAACAGTCTCTTTACAGCTCTGCACAGACCCAACCCTGTGGTCACGTACAGGGACTTGGTTCCAAGTGAGCTGTCCTGTAGACACTAAGAGTTGGGTTCTGATTTCAACAAGTTGGAGATCACCAGGAACCAGCTGATTGCTGGCTTAAGGAGTTGAAACTCAGAGCCCCAAAGTCACCACAGCAGCAGCTCTCAAGAACAACAGAGCTGAAACCCACCAGTGCAGCCCTACACTGCTCTGGTCTTCCCCTACAAACACCTTTCCACTAAACCAACCGCCCCATGGTGCCACCACTGAGCAAATCCCCTTGGTTTGAGCAAATCCTGGTTTCCCACACCAGGAGAATGCGGCAGGAAGCTGACCCTGTGCTGAGAGCTTCACCCTCTCCTTCCTGCAGGCCCATGAGCCCATCATCGGTCACCGAGCAGACATCAAACCCTCCCCAAGCCATCAGCTCTTGTCCCACCTTGTGCAAAGGAGATTAGAAACCAGGATCTTACACCACAAACAACGAGGTTTCTCTTCTGGGTTTCAGCAGATCGTTGCCCCACCTCCCCCTTTTTAATTCAGTGAAACAATCCCTCTGCAGGAACACTTCTGGTTGTCCAGCCCGTGGTGGGTTTCCACACCTTCCCCCTCCCACTGAGATGCTGGGATGGTGGGAAAGGACACTGACCTGGGAATCATCTTCACTCAGCCCGAATCCCACAGTAGAGCTGTTTGCTTTGGATGGGAAGTCTGGTTGGGTTCAGCGTTAGTCAGCCTGACCTTTCCTGTTCTCTGAGTCAATAGGCTCAGCTCAGGCAAGCCAGGCACAACATGTTGACAGGGAAGCAGCATCTAGAGCTGGCCAGGAGCTGCTCAATGGGTGGCATGGTAAGAACCAAGAGCCTCATGTTCCCAGCTCTGCTAAAAATCCTTCTGGAGGCTCCCATGACCTGCTGCAGCACAACCATCCCAGAAAGCACCAGGCAACACCAGCCCCACCCTGGAGTCAGCTGAAAGCACTCAGCACCCTGCAAGGTCAAGCTCCAAGTGCTAACAGCCAGGACAGATCCCCCTGGGAGGGCTCAGAGCTATGGTGGCAGCCTCAGGTTGCCCTAATTCCTGACTTTATTAGCCCAAACCAGAAGATTCCCCTAAAACAGCCCAATAATTTCTGATACCATCCATGGAAGCGTTTAAAGATTGTTTAGATGTGGTGCTCAAAGATCTGGTCTGGTGTTGAACTTGGTAGAGTTATGTACGGTTAGGGTAGGGTTATCACAGAACATTAGTGATTGGAAGTGACCTTGAAAGATCATCCAGTCCAATCAACCCAACACAGCAGGATCCCCTAGATCCAATCACACAGGAACATATCCAGGTGGGTTTTAAACATCTTCAGAGAAGGAGACTCCACAACTCCCCTGGGAAGCCCTTTCCAGGGCTCTGTCACCCTCACCATGAAGAAATTCCTTCTCAGATTGATGTGGAACCTCCTCTGTTCCAGCTGACACCTGTTGCTCCATGTCCTGTCATTGGATGTCACTGAGCAGAGCCTGGCTCCATCCTCCTGACACCCGCCCTTTACATATTTATCAGCATTTATGGGGTCACCTCTCAGTCTCCTTTTTCCAAGCTCAAGAGACCCAAAATTCATCCCTCCTAGCCTGGTAATAGAGAAAAAAACATTGGTGCCATTGGTGCAGCTTCAAGTGGTTCTGGAGACCTCACGTCTGTCAGCTCCTCAGGGACTGCTGCTCACGATGTCTCAGAGGAGATGTCTTGGAGGAGTCTTGGTCTGGACACCAAACCTGGACCGTTAGACCCCAAAAGGTAGAGGATCTGACTCAGGACCCGAAGAGCCCATTAGGACAAATGATGGGGTGACAGACAAGGAAATGATCCTCTAAAAACCCTCTGAGGAGTTGTGTTGGCAGCAGAAGGCAGGAGCTTGCCTCCCATCCTCAGCAGCTGGGGGTTCTCTGAGGTCTTGTATGGGTGAACCCCACATCACCATCCTTTTTCTCAGCATTTTTACTGCATCCTCACAAATTACCCTGAAAATCCTGATGGATTCCACACCCACCTCAGCGGATTTGGCTGGAATTGGAGCAGGACCTCAACAGGACGACGCTGGGCACTGCTCGGGGAGAAGGATGCACACACATCTACCCGGGTTTGAGTCCGGGCACACGAAGCCAACACTAAGAAACCTCCTTAACAGGAGATAGAACAAAAAAAACCCAACGGTGTCAGGAGAGAGCAAACACTCCCCGCTGCCAGGCCCTGGGGCCAGCGGCGCGAGGATGGTCCTGTCCTGAGACTGGCAGAGCCCGTCCCCAACCCTTCTTTGTTCCTCAGCTGGGCTCTCTGGAGCTTTCTTTGCCTTTTTTGTTTGGTTTTCCCTTTTTCTCCAGTATTTTTTTCCCCTGTGAGGTAACAATACCCCCTTTCAGGCCCTGCCAAAGTCCCACCCGACCCCACTCAGATAAGAGCTGGCAGGAAGGGGAACTGCCATCAACGTTCTGGTGCCTGTGAACCACCTGAGGGAGGGATCCCAGCGCCGGGAGCAGCGGGGCTGTGGCTAAACCACCACAGGCAAATCCCAGCTCGCCCTCAGATCCCCCCGAGTCTCCAGTCAGGTGCCTCCTGCCCGTCGGGGCTGAGTCGCTGCTCAAGTGCCTCCTCAGCCAGGTCCTCACGGGGCTGCTTGATGGACCTTCTCACTCATCCCCCTAAAATACTGATCTTCAGGTGGAGCTGGGAGGGGACGAGTGCAGCGAGGGGAGCTTGTGGGCCATGAAGGGCCAAGTGAGGGTCTTTGGGGTTGTTAAAGGGTGAAGAGAAAATGAAAAATTAAATTAAATGAAATAAATTTAAATCTAAATAAAATTTAAATTAAATTAAATCCATTTAAATTAAATTTAATTAATTAAAATTTTAAAATAATTAAATTAAAATAAAAAGTAGTAAATAAAATGTTATTTATTAAATAAATGAAATAAAAAGATAAAGTGAAATACTATGAAAAATAGACAAAATAAAATTAAATAAATTAATAAATATTAATAAAATGAAATGAATAAAAATGAAATAAAATCAACAAATAAAATACTTTTTAAAAGAAAAAATAAAATAAGATTAAATAATAAATGTGAAAGGAAAATAATAAAGGAAAATAAATGTAAAAGTAATAAAAGACAATAATGATTAGAATACAAATAATAATACTACTACAAAACAGTAAATGTAAAAGGAAAATAGTAAAAGAAATATAATAAAAGACAATAATTATTAAAATAAATACAAATAATAAGATGAAATAATAAATGTAAGAGGAAAGTAAAAAAGAATAATGAAGTAATTAAAAATATAAGATAATAAAAAGAAAATAAGAAAACAAAATTATGACATAATTTAACAAATAAATGCAAACTATAATACGATAAATACATATAAAAGTAAAATAATAAAAACACTAAAAATACAATAAAAATAAAAGAAAATTATATCAAGTTAAATTTAAATAGTAACGTAAGATGGGCAATGTCTTTGTTTCACCAGCGTTTCCCTGCCGTTGCTCCGTCACTTGGGGCTGTGGGAAAGCGGCGCTTTGACTCCCTTTTCACAAGGCAGCACCTGTTTTCATCCTTTTTTTTCCCTAAGTCAAAAATTATTGTGTGTGGTGTGAGCAGGAGCCTTAGGACTGTGATGAAAGCAAGTGGTTGCAGACTAGCAACTGCCAGCCAAGGGGTGTGTGTGGTACGGAGATATACATCTCCATATACATCTGTACCCCCACATATATCTGTATCTCCACACATGTCCCCGTATATATCCATGTGTGTATCCCATATACATCTATACCCTCATAGCTATCTATACACTCCCATATATATCCCACATATGTCCCATACAGCCCCACACATATCCCATGTATACCTGTGTATCCCATCGAGATACTTACACACCATCATGTTTTCCCCAAACCCACACAATCTCAAGCACTTCCGTCCCAGAGCTGGAGCCTGTCCAGTATTACTGCAGCACAGCAACCATTTCTAGGTAAAAAACCCAACTCCCTGTGATCGGGAGGCTGTTAGCCCTCGGAATCAGCTTTTCCCACCAGAATGGGGGTTTTTCTGTTGTACATTCTTGCAAAAAAAAAGTGCAATTCCTACCAAGCCCAGTGGCCAGTGGTTCTCCAACTGTCATAGCCAGGAGAGGCAGGTAGGGGCAGAGAAACCCATCCTGCCTGCCCTCCCCTCCGCTGCTTTTCCATCCCTCTCTGCTTTGTCTCTTCCTTTTAATTCAGCAGCTACTGTGTCGGTTTATTTTTAAATGTTTTACATTATAGTTCTCTATTTTTCTATTTTATTTTATTTTTCTATTTTATTTTCCTATTTAACTCTATTTTTTTCTATTTTTCTATTTGCTTATATTTTTCAATTTTTGATTTTTCTATTTTCTTTTTTCTATTTTGTTCTAGTTTTCTGTTTTATTCTACTTTTTCTATTTTTCTATTTTTCGTTTTACTATTTTTAGATTTTCGTCTGTTTTTCTATTTTATTCTGATTTTTTCTATTTTTCTATTTTCCAATATTTTTATTTATTCTATTTTATTCTAGATTTCTATTTTTTCTATTTTATTCTATGTTTTCTATTTTATTCTATTTTTCTATTTTCTTCCTTTTTTCTGTCTTTCCATTTTAGTCTTTCTCCAAGCAAAATAAGAAACAAAATCAAACACAAAACAACAAATAAACAAACTTCTAATGAATCACTACACAATCATTTACAACTGTTGTTAAAAATACAACAGAAACAAAAGAAGCAAAAATAAACACAAAGTAATCAATAAAAAATAGCGAAGTAAGAAAGAAAAAAATAAGAAAATAAGAAAAATAGGACAATAAGAAAGAAAAAATAACAAAATGAGAAAACAAAAAAGAATAATTTCAGAGTTTTTTTAAGTGCAACAAAAAATAATAAAACCAGAATCAAATAAACAAAAAGTAACACAATAATAGAAAATTGCAAAATAATGAACAAAAAGAACAGCAGAAACCAGAAATAACAAAAGAAACAGAATTAACTAAATGAATAAAAAGTAAACAAAATCATAAACACAACAAGCCAAATAATACACAAAAATAAAAATAACTTTAAAAATAAAATAATAAACAAAAAACCATAAAAAATAAAAATCAAGAAAATAACATAAATAATGAAAGAACTTTTTACGAAGCAATGCAGTTTTTAAAAATCCCTTTTGATGTCAATTCGCAGCCAGAGCTCAGGGCTGGTGTCCTGTGTAAGACAGACGGGGAAGGAGCTGGGGCGCAGAGCCCTGCGCTGGGCAGGAAAGGGGAGCAGCGATTGCCAGGGAGCCCCAGCTTCAGTCTCCAGGAGCCCGGGGAGCCGGGGCTGGGACAAATATAAACCCCCGCAACAAATCCCTGTTGATTATTGGGAAGAGAAAACTGCAGCTTGGGGGTCGGGGGGCAGAGAGCTGGGGCTTTTTTCTGCATAGCTAATCCCAGAGCAAATAAACTCCCCACCCTGAGCAAACGAGCAGCCGTCCCAGGGCAGATTTCTTCCTTTTTCAAATAAATCTTCGGTCCACCCTGAAACAGGGGGCTGGTGGCTCCGGTTTCCGACGGGCTGCGGGATGGGAGCCGGGAACAACCCAAACAAACAATTGTACAAGTTCCAGCAGCCCCTCTCCCCACAACACCCCACATCCACCGCCCCCTCCCCTTTCTTTTGCTTCTCTTAATGTTTTTATTCTTATTATTTTAATTTTTAAACTCTTTTTAATTTTTTATTTTTCACTATTTTTATCTCTATTATTTTAAATTTCTCACTTTAAAATTATTTTTACTTTTATTTTTCATTCTTTTTAATTATCAATTATTGTTTTAAATGTTAGGGTTTTAATTTTTAGTTCTTTTTAGTTTTTGTTATTGTCTTTTCAATTCTTTATTAAAGTCTTCATTTTTAATTCTTTTTTTTATTTTTGTTATTTTTACTTTTCAATTATTCTTTTAAACTTTTCATTTGTGATTATTTTTTAATTCTTTCCTTTTTGGTTTTTACTTGTCAATTGTTGCTCTAATTTTTTAATTCTTTTAAAATGTTTGGTTTTCCTTTTTTTTACTTTTTTAATTTTAATTTGTTGTTATTATTGTGATTTGTTGATTTTTCATTACTTGAAATGTTGGCATTTTTATCTTTCTTCTTATTAGTTTTTATAGTTCTTTTATTATTTATTTATTTTTACTTATTTATTTTCTATTAATTTTACTCAGTATTTTATTTTTTATTTTTATACCCTTTGTTTATTATTTTATTTTGTATTATTTTTATTTTATTTTTAAATATTTGAATTTTATTTTCACATTTCATTATTATTTCAAGTTTTTACATACTGGGTTGGTTTTTTTTTACATGGGACGATTTTAAAGGGGTTTTTTTAATTTCTTTTTTAACTTTGAATTTGCAGACAGCAGGAGGGTTGGATGCTGCCTTACTCCCTGCCCCAGAGGAAACCAGTGGCCCAAGGCCATCTGCCAGCCTGTAGGACACAGAGCTCAGGTAGGTCTGGAAACACCTGCTGCCACATCACTCCCTCCCAGGAGATCTCCACAACTTCCCTTCTTCAAACAAACAGCCAGAGCTGCACAAACAGGGACCAAAGAAGGGCGGTTGGATTCCCCCCTGCCCAGTCCTGCTGGATTTTCTGCTGCTGGGCTGTGGAATTTGAGCTAAAATTTAATAGGGGGCTACTTGAAAATCACAGCCATCGATTTATCAGGATGTGACTCTGGAATGTCATGGGGTTGGAGTGCTTGAGCATGTGGAGTGGAACAAATGCCTCAGAAAAACCCAAAGTAAGTATATATATCATACATATATTTTATACATAATATGTAACAAACCCTATGTATATTTAAAACCCTATGTATACATTAAAAACCTATATATATTAAAAACCCATATACATATAAAAACCCCTATATATACACATATAAATCCATATATATTTAAGACCCTATATATATCAAACCCCTATGCAGATAGAAAAACCATACACATATATAAAATCCTATATATGCAAAAAACCCTACATATATATTAAAAATCCTATATATATGAGACCCTATACATACATAAGACCCTTTATGTATATAAACCATACAT
>JAOXOE010000787.1:7239909-7261278 GCA_028565055.1 Phoeniculus purpureus | reverse complement strand
GGAAGGGGCAGTCCTGTGTAGTTAACACTCACAGAGTCATAAAGGTTGGAAAGGACCTTCATCATCAAGTCCAACCTTCAACTCAACCCAACATCTCTATGAGCACTACTAGATCACTTGGAGCAAAATTGCTGTTCAGCTGTTTTTTTTCTATTCTCTCCAAATGTTGTCCCTTGCACTCAGCATCTGGTACCTGGGGAGGAGGGAGGTGACAGGAGAGCGTGGGCTGGGGGCAGCTGCCTCAGCAGAGGTTGGGGAGAGGAGAGAGTCTCGATGCCTTTGGGCAGCAATCAAAAATGTGCACTAAGAAAAAGCTATGAAACATGAAAATGAGCATTTTTGGATCTGTGCTAGAGCAGAAAAAACCCTCAAAGCTAGGCTGGCCCACCAGTGCTGCCTCTGTCCTCTCACTCCATGGGGCCACACAGTGTGAAGGCAAAGGGCTTAGACGACAGTAGAGCCCCCCAGCACTGGCTCTGCTTTCCATCCCAGCCCTTCTGAATGCTTCAGGCTGAATTCTTTCACAGGCAGGGAAAGATTTCCCTCTTCTGAATTCCCTGCTTCCTGGCTGGACTGGAGGCTCTGCTCCATAGGGAAGTTTGTTGTCCCAGCATCATTCACTCACTGGTTTTTCCTTTGGATTTTCCTCGTCTTTTGCCCCTGCATCCATACAGGGGGACTTGGAGGATGTGTAGGACCTGTCTGGGTAGTTTTTGTGCAGCGCTTCTAGTCACAGATGGATCTTTAAGCTTCTGGTCAATGTGCCGTCCCAAAACAACCTGCTCTCGAGATATTGAGTTGTGCAGCTGGTGACCCAGACTAGAGCAAGCTGGGGAACTTCAGGCTGGTGAAAGGTGCCACTGGAACAGGCTGCCCAGGGAGGTTGTGGAGTCTCCTTCTTTGGAGACCTTTAAAACCCACCTGGATGTGTTCCTGTGTGACTTGGTCTAGGTGATCCTGCTCTGGCAGGGGGATTGGACTAGATGATCTTTTGAGGTCCTTTCCAACCCCCAATGTGCTGTGATTCTGTGCTAAGGGGAACCAGCCTGGTAGACTGAAGCACTGATCAAGGACAGGGTTTAAATGGTGTTTGGGGGTCTAAAGCTGCACCTGAAGGACCCCCTGAGTCCAGCCAACACCCATGGGGAGGGGTGAGCCCCTGCCCCAAGTGGAGCCTCAGTGCAAGGTGGGAGGTGAAGGGCAGCAGGACCTTCCTCTCCTGTGACAGCCCTGATCGAAACCACATTGCTGCTGCCTTCGGCCCCAGTGTCCAGAGAGGCTGTAAATGCTGGTTGCTGATAATCGCTGCAATTAGTGAGCAACGTGCTGCTGCTAACGGGGTGTGTGCAGCTGCTTTAGCAGATGTTGGGGTGCAATTTGGCTCCTGGCAAACCCCAAGGAGGATGAGGTGCAGCACCACGGCTCTTGAGCTGCTGCTGCAGACACCACCCAGATCCTTTACGTCAAAGCCAGAAGCCTTTCAAATGTTATCACCACAAAGAAGAGGGGGAGGGATTAAAAAAAGCGCAAGTGTTTTGGCATGAGAACAATTTCTCCATTACCTCAATTAGTTCAAATGATCTGGAAAGGTTCTCTCTGGAGAAATCAAGCTAAAGCTCAGCCAGCAAAGGGGCTGCTGGCTGGTGGGTTGCTGGAGGTGTTGATATGAGCATTAGTCAGCAGCACCGATTGCAGTGAAGTCAGTCAATAGTGCTGTCGCTGCTGTCTGGCTGCAGCTATAAATTAATTAATTAAGTCACAGCAGTAATTGGAGGCCTTATTCTCACCAGGATTCTGAGTGTGGCACCTCCCTGCCTGTTCCTGAGGCTGTCCATCAGTGCAGTGAAGCCTGGCTCTCGCTGAGATCACTATTTCCTGACGCACTGTAAAGCTTCTCCATAAAGAGGAAAGATTTGGGGGTTTTTTTATACCCATCGTCATCTTTTTCCCTGTTGCTTGCAGAGGATGGAGAGCAGCAAGTTCAGGGAAGGAGCAGGGCAAGGATGGATTTCCACTTCCAGCATTTCCCTGGTGCCCCAAGCAGAAACCAGAAGTCCCCTCGGACACCCCCAAACAGCAGTAGGGCCCCGTGGAGAGGCAGATGAACCGCTCTTCATGCTCCACACCAGCTCTGCTCCTGCAGCAGAGGTTAAAAGAAAACCCCAAATGCTATGAGGGAGAAAGACTGAGATAACGAAACAAGCTTAGAAAACCCGTGGGCTGGCTCCTGCACTGGTGTAACTGGGTGTCCCTGTGCTGGCTCAGGTGGATCGATGCCAGATTCCACCAGCTGAGGGTCTGGATTATATATCCCACCTATAAAGAGGGTGTTTAGGACATCTTGGCAAAAGCAGGTATTTTTGCAACCCACTTCTCACTGGGCAGTGCTGTGTAGGGATGAAATCCAGTTACACTGGTGAAAAAAAGAAAAAGACACTAATCAGGCTAAAAACTACAGCACGAGCCAGGGGAGCAGAGGTTTTTATAAGACTATTTATTACGGGGAACCTGCTAAAAGTTGTTAGACACAGGGATTCATGTCAAACCACAGGGCAGGAGAGGGAGGAGCCCCACTATTTCCAGCCCTTGCTATTGATTTTTGAGCTTCCCAGCATGCGATGTTATGATTGGAAGTCTCTGCTCTGAACATAAGCAGTAGTGGGAAGAGTGTTGGCTTTTCCCATCAAAATAGGACTGATTTCTGGTCTGCATGACTACTCAGAATGGTCCCAAACTCTGAATGCCAAGCCCAGGGCTCACAGAGCTATTGGAGAGCATCAAATGTTCAAGGGAACTTCTTTAGGGGGATGCTTGGGGATTACTTGAGCACATTTGGGACTGGAAGAGGACCCTTTCAGCATGTTTAGGACATGGGTACAGGACAAATTGGCTCTACTCTTTACGGGCCAAGTCTCACTCATGGGTGAATGAACCTGGGAGAAGAATCGCAGCACATTAAGGATTGGAAGGGACCTTGAAAGATCATCTAGTCCAATCCCCCTGCTGCAGTAGGATCCCCTAGATCCAGTCACACAGGAACGTGGCCAGGCAGGTTTTTAACTGTCTCCAGAGAAGGAGACTCCACAACACCCCTGGGCAGCCCCTTCCAGTTCTCTGGCACCTTCACTGGGAAGAAGTTCCTTCTCATATTTATGCACAACCTCCTCTGTCCCAGCTCTCACCCATTGCCCCTTGTCCTATCATTAGATGACACTGAGAAGAGCCTGGCTCCATCCTCCTGACATTTGCCCTTTCCATATTCATCAACAATTCATAGGGTCACCCCTCAATGCCCTTTTTTCCAAGCTCAGCAGACCCAGCTCCCTCAGCCTTTCCTCATCAGGGAGATGCTCCACTCCTTTCATCTTTGTGGCTCTGCGCTGGACTCTCTCCAGCAGTTCTGTGTCCTTCCGGAACTGAGGGGCCCAGAAATGGGCACAATATTCCAGATGCATGACCAATCTCCTTCCCTTGCTCCTATACCCCAATCCCCATTTTGCAGTGAGCAGTGGCAGGATTCGGTGTCAGAAAACAGACCTCTAAGGTGTGAAACGCTATAGGAAAACCTGGGAGCTCTGGGATGGTCTCTGTAAGCCTTAAACTCCTCAATTAGTGCTGTGAAGGAGGAAAAGGCTCTGATTCTGGACGTCACCCAAGGTGTAAAGTGGTTCTGCCTCTGCAGCAAGAAACACTTCCAGCGTTTGACTGAATTAGGAGGCAAAGGAAGGGAAGGCACAGGGGTACCTGAGCTCCACTAAGTTGTAACCAGCCTCTTCTGTAGGTTTCCCACTAAAAGGGGAGGATTTATTCATAGGATTCAGCAAAAGCTCCTAAACCCCTTCAGGATAGCAGCTGTCTGTCCTTGACTTGCAGGGAATGGAGGAGGAGGACAGACACCATCTGTCACAAGGTGATTTGGAAACTGGTTTTAGGGGCTGTGGGAGCTGGTCCCTCCACACCCCAGCTGGGTACAGTGAGACTGGACCTCCCAAGCCCTGCCTGCATGCGCAGCATTGCTCACCTATGTGATGCTCTGGGACCCCCTGCCCCCTAGTAGGCATCACGCAGATGGACTCGTGCTGAGGGATCAGTTGCCTTATTTAGGGCCCTTATTAAACTCCGGGTCATCGAGAAGGGCTTTCTGGCAGCCAAATGGTTCTGGGCACAGTGAGCAAAAGGGAAAGGAAGGGACATCCCACTGACACCAGCCTTTTGAAGTCCCGTTTCCTCCTCTGGGATCCCAGCTTGGTGGCCTCAGGCTGTTCCTTGGGCTGTTCCTCAGCTCTTTTAACTGCCAGGAGAAGCAGGAGGGAGGCAGAGCCAGTGAGGAGGGCTCCAGGGCAGAAGACACATTCCTCCAGTGTTTCCAGGCTCTCAGTGAAAACCCTCAATTAACCAGTGATCAGCCGAGCATGGCAAACCCAGGAGCAATAGGTGCTGCTTCTGGCTCGGGGGCCAAAGGCTACATTCTGCTCATGCAGCTAAATTAGTCCTGTAATTGGGATTTCTGTCCCCCCTCAGGGTGCTCACGAGAATGAGATCCGTAAGGAATTTCCAGCTCTTGCCCCCCCGCCATCACCTTTACCCTGACAACCCCCTCTAATTAGTTTCCTCGTGCAGAAGGACCAGGTTCTGACCCTGGGGATGAGGGTGGAATCCAGGCTTGGACCATCTTCTCATCCAGTCCCAGAGACTTGGCCTGGGTGATTTGGCCTGATGGTGATTTACACCAAGGAGAGGCTGAGCTCTTCCCATCCCAGGACCAAAAACCTCAGTGCAGAACAGAACAAGAGGGAAGGTCCCAGCAACCTCCAGAGCCCTGGTTGTCCTCAGCAGAAAGCCAGAAACTGACTTCCTTGGGGTTACTCTTGAGTTTATTCCTTGGGGAAACAAAGTGCCAAAGCCTAACCCCCCCCCATGACAATATAAATAAGTAATTCTGCAAATGCCAAGGAGGGGAGATCTTCATGATGGAGGGTGTCTTGTTCCAGACTCGATGAGACTCTGTTTGAAGTCTATCACAGCTGACTGAGATGGTATTTCACTGCTCTGTGGTTTCCAGGAAGAAAAGGTAGGGAGCCCAGGGTTAAACCCTCCACCCTCAGGAAAAATCCTGATGTGTAAGGTGGGGAGTGACCCTCAGAGGTCACCCAGCCCATTTCCCTTGCCCTGAGGTCAAACCAGCGATAACTCACCCATTCCTGATTCATTCTTATTTTCCAAAAAACAATCGATTTAACGTTTCTTTGGGGTTTTTTTTAGCCATCAGAAGCTGGCATTGGAGAAATTGGGGAAGAAATAAATGCCAGGCTTTTCTAGGAAAGGAAAGACGTGATATGTGATCCTGCTGTGGCAGGGGGATTGGACAAGATGATCTTTTGAGGTCCCTTCCAATCCCTAATGATTCTATGGTTAGAACCTTAATGCCATCAAGCCCCTGACTTTCCATTTCAAGATAAATCAATGGGAATAGCAATTCCCTCCTTGCTATGGAAGAGTACCTAGCACACAGGTTCACTCATCGAAATGGTATATTGGAGCATGTAGGAGTAAATATCAACCAGTAGGAAGCAGAGCTGGAGTGAGTAGTGGAGGGCAAAACCTTCAAAGGAGGCTGTAGAAATTCTGGGGATAAAACAGCAGTGAGACATTGAGGGTGGATGTGGATTGGACATGGGAAGGGTCCTCAGGGCTTGGGACAGGCTGCCCAGGGAGGGTGTTGAATCACCATCCCTGCATGTGGTTAGAAGTTGTGGACATCTGGAGCTCAGAGATGGGGTTTGGGGTTGGTTGAGATGGTTGGATTCATGGTTGGACTCAATGGGCTTGAAGGTCTTTCCCAAGCTCATTGGTTCTCTGACTGTGCACAACGTTGTGCTTTGACAAACTGACAGCTGTCCCTGAGGGGGATTGGACTAGATGATCTAGTGATTCTAGATCTGTGATCTAGATGCTCCTAATGTTCTGTGATACTGTGATGCTCCTCTCTGCAGCTGAGCCAGCCCCAGCGATCCTCTCACTAATCCCAGCAACAAGCAGTTTCCTCATCCCCAAAATTAGCCTCTTTGCACCAAAGTCCCTCTGCAGGTGAGGTCCATCCCCAAGCCCCCAGCTGGCTGCCCCAGCTCCCACCTCCAAGGACCGATAAGCCCTGGCACTACGGCCACTGCCACAAGCTGCCAACCTTTCCTGGGGCAACCTCCTCAGAGCTCCACACTGGTGGCTTCTGAAGGGGGCTTTCTTACTGCTGTGATTTTGTGGTCAAAAGGTTGCACATGGGGTTTCTTTTTTTTCTTCTTCTTCTTTTTCCTGATGCAGAGGCTTAGAAAGAGTGGAAAGCAAAATATTTTGATAATTATTCAGGCCAGCGGGTTACATAAAAGGTTCCATAGCTCTCTGCATCAAACCTGAGCAGTTCAAACCACAAATTCTGTTTTTGCAGCCATAAAACATTTGGGGCAAAAAGAAAAAAAAAAAACCTGAAGAAAAAAAGTGAAAATCAAATAATAAAATCTATTTTCCATTCGCTTGAAACTTATAAAACTTTATGTGGTGAAAAATGACAGTTTAGTCCCAGAAGGAAACAGCCCGGAGAGGTTTGTTTCATAGGCCCGGTGGGATCGAGGACTTGGGGCTGGGCTGGTGTCCTTAGTCTCATAAAATCGGTGTTGAAAGGTGTCACAGAGCAGCGCCGCGGTTGTTCCAATCGTGCTGGGAAGGGCCGTTACTGATGCGGAGATAGAGGGGGTGGGGTGCTGTGTGTCCCAAGGCTTGAGTGGTGCTCTTGGTTTGCTGAGATCACAGAATCACTCTGACCCCTGGGATCATCAAGTCCAACCATCTACCCTACCTTACAAGTTCACCTCTAAACTGTATCCCTCAACACCTCATTGAAATGATCTTTAAAGACATCCAGGGATGGTGACTCAACCACCTCCCTGGGCAGCCCATTCCAGTGCCTGACCAACCTTTCTCTGAAGAAGTTTTTCCTAATATCAAGTCTAAACCTCTCCTGTTGTAACTTGAACCCAGTCACTCTTGTTCTATCACTAATCACTTGTGAGAAGACACCAGCACCAACCTCTATTCCTCACCTTCCCTTCAGTCCCACACTGACCAGGAGAAAGATGCTCAGTGAGATGAGATGAAGGACCAAGGGCATAGCCACAAGAATCCAAGCCTGTGTGCTGGAAAAAGCATCTCAGGGTGCCTCTAGCTCATCTTGCCATGGTTTCATTCCCTTCTAGCAGCAGTGCCCAAAGCAGAAGGCTCAGTGGGGTTGTTGAGGTTTCTCTGGGGTTTTGCAGAACCAGACCTCAGACCCCAACAAAGGACAGACTGGCTGCGGCCCTTAGTGCCCTGGTCTGGCTGATGGGGTGATGTTAAGGTCAAGGGCTGGGCTGGATGAGCTCAGGGGGCTTTTCCAGCCTCCATCATTCTGGGATCCTGTGAATTACAGCTTGGGATGCAGCGCTGATGGAAAACACCGGCACAAGAGCTCCAGAGCTCTAGGAATTCATCTGGGTTCCTGGCTGCACAAAGTCAAACCTGTGTGGGTTGGGAATCAGGTTCTCAGAACTCTGAGCAGCTTTCCCTCTGTACCCCCAGCCAACTCCTGCAGATAGCACCAGTCCCGGTGATGCAATTACTTTTTTACTTTCTAAGTGAAAGATGTCCTCGGAATTATGACCACGAGCCAGCAATGGGCCCTGGTGGCCAAGAAGGCCACTGGCATTCTGGGGTGGCTTAGAAGGGGGTGGTTAATAGATCAAGAGAGGTTCTCCTCCCCCTCTACTCTGCCCTGGTGAGACCACAGCTGGAATATTGTGTCTAGTTCTGAGCCCCTCAGTTCCAGAAGGACACAGAGCTGCTGGAGAGAGCCCAGCACAGAGCTACAGAGATGATGGAGTGGAGCATCTCCCTGATGAGGAGAGGCTGAGGGAGCTGGGTCTCTTGAGCTTGGGAGAACAAAGATTGAGGGGTGACCCCATGAGAGCTGATAAATATGGAAAGGGTGGCTGTCAGGAGGATGGAGCCAGGCTCTGCTCAATGTCATCTAGTGATAGGACAAGGGGCAATGGTTGTGAGCTGGAACAGAGGAGGTTCCACATCAGTATGAGGAGGAGTTTCTTCCCAGTGAGAGTGACAGAGCACTGGAAAGGGCTACCTGGGGAGCCCTTTCTCTGTTTTTAAACATCTCTGAAGATGTTTAAAACCTGCCTGGACATGTTTCTGTGCGACTGGATGTAGGGAATCCTGCTGTGACAACAGCAGTGGACTGGATGATCTTTCCAAGTCCCTTCCAATCCCTGATGTTCTGTGATTTTGTATAATTATGGAGCCTAAGATGGGTTTCCTTATGGTTTTTGTACCCTGCAACCTGAAAAAGTCATCCCATCTCCCAAAAAGACAGGATGAAGAAATATGCTAAAAATTTCCCAATAGCCAGCCACAAGAGCAGAGCCTTTTCCCAGCTAAAACCCAACATTGTTCCCCCTGCCTGTTAGCATCTGACGCTTCTGGGTACTGACTGGCAACTATTTTCTTTTTAGAGAAGAAAATTAAACTAATCAATGCTGCTTATAAATGAAGAAAGGTCTCTTTACTTTTCCTATTCCATTCACAAAGGGGAAAAAAAGAAACCCCCCACAAAATAAAATCCCACCCCCGCTTTATGTTCCTTTTACATGGGAAGCATTAAAAAGTCATTTAGTCTCCTGAAGGCAGCACTAATTAACCGGCAAACAGGAGAGCTGGGAAGAGAAAGCTGGAGCCTGGACTTTCTGTAGGGCGATTCAACGTCCTCACACGTCTTGAGCCATAAATGCATTTAGCTTGATGCTGTAGGATCTGTAATTAACAGCTCCAGAGGAAATCGGGGCAGCAATGAAACATTTGCCTTCTTTTTTTTTCCTTAAATACTTCACCATTAGTGGTTTTCTTGGTGATGGGGATGTGTTCAACTGCCTCTTGGAAGCTCAAGCCCACCGTGTAGAGCCCTACCACAATCTGCCTCTGTGGGCAGCTCTGAAATGTTCAGTCCCTCCTGCACCAAAGTCTTCTCAACCCATTTTTTATTTGATTCGATTTATTTTTTTTCGATTTTGCAACCCAGGGAGTGTGTTTGAATACCGACATTGTGCCGGGGAGATTAACTCTTGGCAGGACAGCGGCCTTTGAGACAAGAAGGCTTTAGTAAAGCCCCATCCAGCAGTAGCCAACGAGCTGGGTTAGTCTGGTCCATGCTCATGAACACACTAGAACCTACCCAAGAGCTGCTCTGAGCCACGTCCTCCTTTACCTCTAATCACCTCCACAGCCTGGAGGTCTCTCAGGAACATCCTGAGCTCCATCTGTTGCTGGTTCCAGAAGTAGCCAACAAGCTGGGTTAGCCTGGTCCATCCTCATTGCAACAGCCAGAAATCTTCCTAAGGCTCAGACATCCCCAAGAGCTGCTCTGAGCCAAGTCCTTCTCTACCTTTAGTCACCTCTGCAGCCTGGAGGTCTCTCAGGAACATCGTGAGCTCTGTCTTGTTCCTGCTTGTCCCTTGCCAAAGGGATGTGTGTGGTGCAGCAGAGCTTTCAACACTGAGCTCCCAAGGTCAGACACCCTCTGACTGAAATGCTTTGCAGATGGGGACCAAAGTCCTCCAAGAAGTTCTACAGCTCATGGGGAAGCTGCAGAAGCTCTTTGCAGCCTACCAACAGCTGGTTGTGGCACCACATGGAGCTCTGTCCATGCTAGCAGTGTCACCCCCAGGGATGTTATTGCTGCAGACTCCCAGAGCAGCCCCATAGTGGGAGACACTGCATCCAGACAGTTGTCTGCCAGCATGGGATAGGGTTTCGCAGCTGAACGAAGGCAGGAAGAGCTGTTCTCGGAAACTGTCCAGTGAAGGTTTGAAGTCAGGAGCCCGGGAGAGCATCTGCACTATGGACTGAAGTGACTGACTGTGGTTGTGCAGGCTCAGCTGAAGGGATGATTATTATTTTCATGTCTCTTAATAAATAGGATAATGGGCAACCAGCCCAGCTCCCCGCACACAGCCTGGGCAAGTGAGCCTAGGACAGTGGCTCGCTGCAGGATTTGTGGTTTGGGACCTTCTCCCAAGCTGTGAATCAACATGAAGAGCAGACCCAGGGGCTCTCACGTGGCTGCAGGAGCTCACAGGTAGCCCTGGTTTCTCTGTTCTGCCTCCACCAAACCCTTTTCCCAGATGCCCATAGGGTGGTTGTTACCTCAGGGTGGGGACACCACCTTCTCACCTCCACAGGTGAGAACAGGGACAATGTGTGAGGGCTGGGCTCTACCACCAGCTCATTGGCTGGTAAAGCCTCTCCGTTCTGTTAGGTTTAAATCTTTGTTGGAAACCTCTTCGATAGTAAATTCAGCCCCTCACAATCAGCTCTGCTCTCCTAGTTCAGAGCTCTCAGCCATAAGTCAGTGGAGGTACCATTGCTATGACCCGGGTGTGTCTTCACTCTCATGCCCAGGCACTGACCGCGGGGGTGCAGGACAAGGAGCTGCTCAGAGCACTGTGTTGGACCTTACAAGAGAAGAAAATGCAGAGAGACATCTGGATCTGGGTGTGGGAGGGGCATATTGTAGAGTCCAAGGCAGTGAAGACCCCAGGGACAGCTCAGGAAGCCACATCTGGCTCAGGGGTGGGTGGGTGAGCTCAACACACTTGTGTTTCTCGACCGCGTAATTTTATAGGGTTTAATTCAGAGCGATGCCCATGAGTCCTGCACAGCAGTCAGGGACCCGTTTGTCCATGTTTTCAGCATCTTTTCCTTCTTATTCCTCTTTTTTTAACATTAAGAGCACTCAGGGCCCTGGTATTTTCAATATCTTTTTTAATCTCCTCAGGAGAACGAACGTCTGATTTCCTTTTGAGTTTAATTCATTAGAGGCTACAGGGGCTTTAACATCATCTGCCTCGTTACTGATGAGAAAATTGAATTATTTTAAGCTGTGTATTATTTTAAGGCTTTGACAGGCAGTTAAACCAGCGGGCTAATCCCTAATCCCTGGGTAATCATCACCCAGAGATTTGAAAATGGGGTCTGGGGGGATTACAGCAGGAGCCAGGAGCAAAGCAGTGAGCCTGCACGATGTTATTGGCATTGCCAGTGCTGCCATTGAGAGCGCACCAGTAGTCACTGGGGCCAGATTTGAGCACCACAGGATCAGAAGGACATTGAGAGGCTGGAGAGGGGCCAGAGAAGGGCAACGAGGCTGGAGAACAGGCCCTGTGGAGAGTGACTGAGGGGACTGGGGTTATTGAGTCTAGAGAAGAGGAGGCTGAGAGGAGACTTTATTGCTCCCTACAACTACCTGAAAGGAGGTTGTAGTGAGGGTGGTGCTGGTCTCCTCTCCCATATTAGTGATGATAGGATGAAGGGAAATGACCTCAAGCTGCATCAGGGGAGGTTCAGGCTAGACCTTAGGAAGAAGTTCTTTCCTGAGAGAGTGGTTGGGCACAGGAACAGGCTGCCCAGGGAGGTGGTGGAGTCCCCGTCTCTGGAGGGGTTTAATGAATGAGTAGCTAAAGCACTTGAGGCCATGGTCTAGGGGTTAGGGAGATATTGGGATGAGGGCTGGACTTGATGATCCTGGAGGCCCTTTCCAGCCAGGATGATTCTATTATTATTATTGTCATTATCATTATTATCAAATAACAAAACTTGAAGCATCATTAGGCAGAAGAGGGAAACAATCCCACTGAGGAACAGAGGTGCTGGGGTTTGAAGAAGACGGTTTTTTAACATATAAATTTTTTTCCCTTTTTTTGAGGCAAAAAATCTTGAAATGTCCTCACTGGGCATCAGTTTTGTCCTCACAGCTCTGCTGTCCACACTTGGAGTAGCTTTGAGAGCTGAAGAGTGACTACAATCATGAGATGGAACTGGTTAGAGAGAGCAGTGAACACATGGAGCTCACACACAGCAAAGCCTTAGGAGATGGTGTGCAGTGAGAAAGGTAGAGAAATGGCCAAATAAGACCTGATTTAGGGTCAAAATGTCTATGCCCTGCAGCTCAAGGGGGACCTTAGCCTGAGACAGAAAAAAAGCAGAGGAAGAGACCCCTGGCCATGAGGCACCACAACAGCAGCCACAGGTAGTGCTGGGTGAAGTCCCACCACCCAGCGAAGAGTTTACACTGGTGGGAGATGCTGGTTAGCTCTGGTTAAATTAGCTGTGGTGGTATCAAGTCTCCTTGGGATGACACAGAGAATCACAGACTGGTTTAGGTTGGGAGGGACATCGGAGCTCCCTCAGTGCCAACCCCCTGCCATGGGCAGCAACACCTCCCACCAGACCAGGGTGCCCACAGCCCCAACCAACCTGACATGGGACACTTCCAGGGGATGGAGCAGCCACAACTTCCCTGGGCAGCCTGTTCCAGGGCTTGTCCTTTCTCTCTCTGAAAAGGGAAACCGTTCTCCTTGCTTCAAATCACAGAGGATGGAAAGGAAAAGCCCTATTTATTGGATTTCTCCCCACGCCAAAGGAGCTCTCGTTATTAACACTGGTTCCTCCTCTGAGCCATAACTGGAGTAGCCCCCCACCCCCCTCACCCTCACGTTCATATTTCTGAATTCTTCTCTTAGAGTATTTTTTGTGGTTTTAATTGCAGCTTATTTTCCTTCCCTCCTGCTCCCTGTCACAGGATGATTGATCCGTGCAGAACTGGCCTTTCGAAACACAAGGCATTGCCCCAGGTTCTTCCTCTAATCAAAGCACATGCCCACCCATCACTAATTAGACATTAGCCTAATGACAGCTGATTGATTTAGAGCAGCCCCACCACTCCAAAATACCCTCATGGAGCCTGTGACAGGGACAACAGAGGGAAGGTGGCACCTGATGGGGAGAGTTTGGCTTTAAAGGTCCTTGATGTAAAACCTCTTTGTGTGTAAGAACCAAATATTGTCTCCTCTGCGATGCTTTGGCTTCTCCTCTTCAGTGTTAAACAAAAAGACACTGGTTTAACGGGGGGGAAAGCAGTGTAGGGCCATTCTACACTGATTTAGGAGGTTTAAGCTGGTGAAAAAGGGAAGTGTAGGACTATGTGACCAAGACAAGAGCAAAGGCTTGACCTGTGTTGTTGGACCCAGCCCTACCCTTTGCCTTAAGCCAGGAAAAGACATTTGGCTGCGATGTAGAGATGATTTTTCAAAATCCTTTGGGTTCTTTTCCCTTTTCTTTCCTTTTATTCCCCCCCCCTTCCTTCTTTTCGCCTTCCCCCACCCAGCTAAACCCCACCGCTGTCCCCACTCTCTGGATTTATGGGTCAGGAACCCTCCAACCTGTCCTGATGGATTAAGCAGAGACAAGTTGTATCGAGTAAATTAAAAATGAAATAGTTACAGCTGTGGGGAAAGTCGTGAGGCCAGAGGAGGAAAAAGACTTTCCCCCCTCAAGGGGCCTGGAAGTAATCTGTGAAGAACCAACCGCTTAAATAAAGACAGCTTGAGCCATGGCCGGCATCCCCAAGGGTGGAGAGAGCAGCCTTGGTTAGGGGAAGGCGAGGGAGCAGCCACCCTCTGAGCCGTGTTTGCTCCACGTGTCCCCAGGAGGTGCCACAGGCAGGACGGGACAGCAGGAGCACAGTGGCTGGATGATCTTTCGAGGTCCCTTCCAATCCCTAATGATTCTATGAGGACATCCCGGGACAAGGGATTTAATATCTCTTGTTGTGAACCTCTGCCGTATTGTAGAATCGTTGAGGTTGGGAAAGACCTTCAAGCTTATCGAGTCCAACCCTGAACCCAAGTGTCCCAACCCATCCCTAAACCCTGTCCCTGAGCTCCAGATCTCCCCAACTGTGAAACATGGCCAGGGATGGTGATTCAACCTTCTCCCTGGGCAGCCTGTTCCAAGGGCTGAGGACACTTTCAGTGAAGAACTTTGTCCTGACATCTAACCAACATGTTATCAACCCACAGGTGTTCAGGCTAGAAGTTGTTTTGGGGCTTCCTGGGCACAAAACAGCACTGGAGACCCTGCAGAGCTGGAAAACCATCCCTCATCTCCCAGACAGCCAAAGCTTAGGGCAGCTCCTCGCAGGAATTGATGCCAAGGCTGGCTGGGGTGAGGACTCCTGAGCTCTGCAGGGCTCAGCCACTGGTAAACCGTTTTCTTCTTCAGATGCCTTTTCCCTCCCCATCCCTGTGCAAATGTCTGTGTCACTGTGGGCTTTGTGGCTATTTATTTAATTGTTTTAAGTGCAGCATCGAGCCAAACAGGGCAGTTCAGTGCCCCGGAGGCTGCAGCACTAGCTGCACCTACTGCTAAACACTGCAGCCCTGGGCAGGCAGTGCCTGCTCTGAGGAGCTGATCCAGCTCCACTCATCTCCCTGCAAAAAGCTCTGTCTCTCCCTGCTGATAATAAATCAGACCCAGGCAACCACAGTCATAATTTACCTTTTGTGACTCTGCGACTTATACAGAAGGACCCTTTTTTTAAGGCAAATAAAAGCACTGCAGAGCGCTGAGCTCCCCCCAGACACACACACTCATTGGGAAGATGTTTGAGCCAGTCCCACGGTTAATGGAGCAGAAATGATGGGGACGGCTGGGGATAATGTGCAGAGGAATTTTTTGCGTCTCAGCTCATCCTCAGCTGGTGCCCACGACGTGTCTGTGCCATGCACGTAGCAGGGAACCACCAGCAGCACTTTCTGCCCCTCAGCTGCTGCCTTCAGACAGTGGAACCTGTGTGCATAGGTAAGAGAAGGAGCTGAACTGGTCTGTGCTGGGATATTGCCCTAAACCCAGCAGCAGCTGGGAGAAGAAGCAAAGGAGGACACAACTCCAGCAGCAGAATCTGTGTGACTCTGCTATAAACCTTTCCAGAGTTGGAAGTAAATCCTTCAGCTTTCTGCTAGAGCTCAGCCTCTGCAGCTGCAAATTCATTTGTCAGGCAGAATAGGGCCAAAACAATAGGAGCAATGGGGCTGATCGTGCTGGAACCCTGCACAAGCTCCCACTGGGCTGCAGTGGAGGGTAATTCCCTTCCCTGAGGTGTCCTCCCATCAGCTGAGGTGGCAGGTAGGGGATAAAGGCTGCTGGTGTGCCTGGGAGAGCTGCAAGTAGGGACGATGCCCTTCTCTGGTTGGTTTGTTGTGCCACACCCCCCCCCGCCTTGTCTCACTTATAAAGGTACTGTAAGGGTTTCTGTGCCTGCTGGAGTTGGACTGGAAGTTTAGTGGTGGTCAAGGATTAGCCAGCACGTGGCACTGGCAACACCTCAGAGTCCCATTAATCATGAGACTGTCAGAGCAAAGAGGTGTAAAAGCGTAAAGACCTCACTGTGCAGCAGATGAGCTTTTTGCCCCATAACTGTCCCCAGTAGGTTAATAAACTGCCCTGGTTTCAAGTTCTTGGGCAGCTCTGCTCAGCACCCAAAGCAGACAATGGGGCTCTGGGTTCACCTGCAGGGACTTGGCAGCAGCTGTAGGTGCAAAAGGTGTGGAGCAGTCCTGGGTCACACATGCCAACATGGAAAATCACTGGGGTTGCCTGGGTCAGGAGGCAGAGGGCTCATATTTGGCCTCTCTGGGCTCTCTATGCTGTTGCTTCCCCAACAGAGCAAGAAGCATCTTGAGGAAAACACCCCAGTGAACCCATTTCCAAGGCTTTTGTCTTTCGATGTGAGAGCCCTTGAGCTGATCTCTGTGATGCTGCTCCTCAGGACATCTACTGCAATGGGGAAGCAGGACATCTGCAATGGGGAAGGTCCCTCAGCAGCACCAAGGCTGCTCTCCAGCTCTGCCATCTCAGCCAGAAACCAAGTGAACAGGGCTGTTCTTTAGGAACTGTCAGAAGTTTAGAGCTCAATCCCTCAGCAGCGAGCAAACTCCCCCTCCCAGCTCCAATGAGTCTCCTGAAATGGGAGTGACTAGGATCACACTGGTCCCCTAGGGTGGGAAGGGGACAATAGTTCCCCCTTTAACCCTTAGGATGCCCAGCTCTCAGACTTTACCTCCCTGCAGCTACCTGTGCCAGGAGGGGCACTTTCCCTTTAATATTCCCAATTTTCTCTATTAAATTGATGGGGCAGCCTTTTATCAGTCTCTGTCATCAGAGGACAAGGATGGACACTGATCCTGCAGAGCAGGAAAGAAGGGCCTGGAGTGCATCTAGCTCTGCACTTGAGTTGCTTACAGAGTCCTTTCTGTGGCCAGTGGAGTGGGGGGGTCCCTTGGCAAAGGACAGGCATCCCTCTCCCAGCAAAGCCCCAGGGTGCAGCTGCAGCACAACAACTGGGTTTTGGCAGTGGGACGCACGGCGATGCCTCAGCCGTTACTCCCGCCTGCATCCCCGAGCCCAGATGAGACCATTCATTTCACACCTCAAACCTATTGCAGTTCCCCCCTCCGACCCTTTCTTTTATCGAGTTTCAATATAATAAACAAAGGGGATGATATTATTTCCCTGGCAAAGGCTCCAGCTTGTGCACAAACCAGTTTCCCATACTAGCACACACCGAACACTGGCCAGTCAGCCCCCGTCAGTCCTAACGGCACCGGGAAATGGAAATCCAGATCCTTCACCGTGAAGAATAGCTGCGATTCATACCCTGCTCACCGTCCTTCCCCCACTTTTTCTTCTTGCATTGCCAGCACAGCCAAAGGAGTCGTCGCAGCGGTCCCAAAGGAACCGCTCCCAAGCTGTTCTCATACAGCAAAGGGAGAGTTTTCATTGTCTGAGCCCAGGGCTCTGTGGGCTTTGTGCTCAGGCTTTGCCTCTCACAATGACTTTGGGCAAGTTGTTTCACTTCTCTGGGCTTCTCCTGCCCTTTGAGATGGCCCATTTGGCTATAAGCTCTTCCATCTGAAAGTCATGACTTTAAACCTCTGGCTTCTGCCAAAGCTGGTCTCAAGAGGCTACAACTAAATTGGGACCTAATTAATCGGGACAAAGGGTCAGAGGCAGCCGAGGCCACCTCCATCAGTCTTCATGTCCTGCTGACTTTTGCTACAGGTGGCTCAAGCCGTGCTGGCCCCTAGTTATGAATCAAATCCCTAGTTCCTGTGTTGGATAAACCTATTCTATAACTCTGGCTGTTAGTCTAACGCAAGAGCATCTGCAGTGGCTACAGCAGACAAGCACTTCGTATTTTTCTTTAGACCTGTGATTTTTTTACTATTTTATTTATATTTTATTTTATTTTTAGGTTTTACTTTATGTTTTATTTTATCTTCTATTATATCTTTTATATTTTATTTTAAAATGTTTTTTATTTTATATTTTATACTTTATTTTATTTTGTATTTTATGTTGATTTATTTTCAATTTAGTTATTTTATTTTTATTTTTTTTTCTATAGACCTGACTTCCATCCCTTCCTTTCTGAAGCCAGAAAGATGCTGAACCTGCTAAAGACAACCTCTGTACCAGTGTTTTGTGAAAGCAGAGGGTTCGCAGGCAACTCCCACCATAGGAGCTCCAGAAGTATCTGGAGCCAACTGCCCCAGCAATGACAAACCAGGGTCCCCATCCCACCCAGTACACTCAGGGGGTACCACTGGGAGCCCACACTCATGGAGGGAAGGAAATCCACCAAGAAAACCCAGTGCAATGAGCACCGACAGCTCTGCCAGGCAAATCTCTCCACCTAGAACGAGCCAAGACTCGTTCCTGGCCAGAATTCCTGCACTAACACGAACCACTGCTTGATTAAGTGATTTTCCCTGAGATCATGATGCAAGTTATTGTCAGGGAAAAGGCTTCTGCAGGGCTGCAGCAGTCCCCATGGAACCCTTGAGCCAGTCGAGGAGCCAACCCACCGCACAACCCGGCAGGACTTACCTGCCGTCAGCTCCCCCAGTGGAAAAACCTGCCGGTTTCCAAAGGTGAGGGGGTGTTGGGTTACTAGGATCACAAATCATTACGGGTAAAGCTGCACTCCCCATTTATTGTATTTGTTTTATTTATAATTTTATTACCTACTCCACATTTTCCATATTTTCCATGTGCTTCACGTCATCCTTGTCTGTTCGGGTCCGAACGTGGAAACTTGGGCTCTTCTCCACCGCCTGATGTGCTGAAGGTTTTACAAACAGCCTGGTTTCGTTGTTGCTCTGCCTGGTCCCACCCCAAGAGCTTGAGATGAATGTTGTGCCTGGTACCAGCCAGAATGGGATGGGGCAAGAAGGGAAGAAAAGCAACTACTAACGTGACCAGCTGGTGAACTTAAAGACCATTCAGTTCATTGAATCACGGACTGGCTCAGGTTGGAAGAGACCTCGCAGCTCATCTACTGCAATCCCTGCCATGGGCAGCAACACCTCTCACCCAGGCTTGGTTGCTCAAGGCCTCATCCAACCTAGCCTTGAACACCTCCAGGGAGGGGGCAGCCACAGCCTCTCCAGGCAGCTGATTCCAGAGTCTCTCCACCCTTGCACTGAAGAACTTCTTCCTCAGATTTAGTCTGAACCTCCTTTCCTTCAGTTTCAAACCATTTCCCCTTGTCCTATCGCTGGATCCTCTTGGGAAAAGTCTCTCTGCAGCCTTCCTGGAGGTTTCCATCAGGTACTGGAAGAAACTGGTCAGCTGGAGCTCTGACAAAGAACAGTCTGAGACTTCTCTGATTTGGGTTGAGTTGGTTTTTTTCACAGTAGAGGTTTAAGTTGACTAAGATGGAGATTATTTTTCCACACACTGCAGTCAAGGCTGAAGGTTTTTCACATCCAGTTTTCCCAACAAACCAAACCAAAGCCTAGCAAGAGCCTGGATGGGGCTTTGGACAACCTGGACTGGTGAGAAGCGTCACTGCCCATGGCTGGGTGTTGGAACTAGATGATCTCTGAGGTCCCTTCCAACTCAACCCATTCCATGTGTCTATGAAACCAAATCGCAAGGTTCACTGAAGGAGAAGGAAACCTCTCCAGATGCTGGTAGGTTCCTTCCCATCTCTACACCCCAGTAGGCACCATCAAGCATCTCCATGCAGTGAATTCAGTACTTTCCCCTCTCCTGGCTGCATAGGGAAGTATTTTCTTTCGTGCTCATGTCTGACTGCAATCTGTGAGCAGATCAGGAGCCTTCAAGCTGCTCTTAGCCGCAGTCTCATGGTAGCAGGAACATTAGGTCAATCTGCAACAGCCTTGGCCAATCTGGTGGAGCATCTCTCACACTATTGACAGGCCCTGCTTGCGTTGGGCATTGCCAGGCTAACAGTTGTCATTCAGCTCCAGAGCACATTTGCACCAGCTCATTTATTTTTTCCCATCAGTCTTGCACCCTTGGTGACACCCCGTATCGATCCTCATTGGGATTCAGCGCAATCCCACGGGTACCCGGTCACACATGGACCTGAACAGCAGAAGGATGCTCAGTTCCTGCAAAAAAAAAAAACAACCCAACCCTAAAAAAACCCCCAACAAGTTAATTCTAAATCCTACTGTCGACTTTTTTCCCTATCAGAACCTCAATTAAAAAAACAACAACCCAAAACCCCAATGGCAGAGGAGGGCCAAGGCGATGGGGCTGCAAACATCTGGCGAGGTAATCAGAGGCACTAAAAAGTTTACCCTCCAAACTGCCCCTACATAATTGATGGCACCGTTGTGATGTGTCGCTTCCACTTACTGGGGCATGGCGGCCGCTCTCGCCTCGCCGCACCGCGCGCTCACCCCCGCTGCTGACCCGCTGCGCAACCCCCCTATTAAAGCTGCAATTAAGGGGTGACTCTTAATAGCGGGGTCTTGCTTCGGAGTGGGGGGATAAACGTTCCTGCAGCTCACACGCGATAATTAAAGATAATTTTAAATGTAAGTAATTGCACTGGGTTTCTGGAAACTACTGTAGAGGTCTCGTCCCCGGCATCTGACGGGCGCGGCGGGGTATTTGGACAAGTTTTGTGCAGATTTCCATTAAACAGCAACTAGCAGCTCTATTTTCTTTGGAGTCGTTGGTCAGGAAATGGAGATTGTGAAAGGTCAGGCCTGGAAGGTTTGGGAGGGGATGGAGGTGTTATTGGTGTTTGGATCCATGGGGATCCAGTTCCAACATAAATCCTTCAGTCGCTTGATGCGTCGGCTTGGGGCAGGAGGAAGGACTGATCCGCAGAGAAAAGCTGCTGGTGAGTTGCTGCGAAGATGCCAGGTGAGGTGGGACCCAGGGAAGTGGTGGAGTCCCCATCCCTGGAGGTGTTGAAGGACAAACTGGCTGTGGCTCTTAGTGCCCTGGTCTGGCCGATGGGGTGATGTTAGGTCCTGGGCTGGGCTGGGCTGGATGAGCTCAGAGGGCTTTTTCAGCCTCAGTAATTCTGTGATTCCATGACCCACAAGAAGTCCATCTGCTTTCTGGAAACCTATAGGAACCTGGTTGAGCTGGCAAACAGCAGGTTGTATTCCCATCCCACCCCAAGCACTGCATTACCCCTCTTTGTTTGCAAAACTGCATCAGAAACTGCAGCCCCTCCGAGGCTTCGGCAGGGTCAGCGACGTGTGAACGTGGTGCAGAACACAGCCGGGTACTCGTGGAGGTTCAGCAGCCCCTGCAAGAGCTTTGCATCCTGCAAACAGACTGTCGGATGAGTTTGGATCCTGCCACATGGTCCTAGCGATAACAAACCATCTGTGAGCAGTGTGCTGCACATGACCTCCCTCCCCTCTCCCCGCTTTGTCTCCAGCACTTTTCTTCCAAGTCCTTCTCGCTTTGCCCTACATTTGAGTAACCCCCCGAATGCCAGCAGTCGTTTAACGCTCTCGGCTACCAACACACTAATGAAGAGCCAGTCCAGCTACAATAAGGGTGTGAAAATGAGATGAGCCCTAAAAAATGGTCCCATGGAGACAATCATAGAATCCCAGAATGATTGAGGCTGGCAAAGCCCCCTGAGCTCATCCAGCCCAGCCCAGCACTTAGGTGCTGTCCATCACCCCACTGTCCAGAGCAGGGCACTAAGGGCCACAGCCAGGCTGTCCTTCGACAACCTACAGGGATGGCACTCTGGCTTGGATCAGCAATAGTGTGGCCAGCAGGCCTGGGGAAGTCATCCTCCCCCTGTACTGGCCACTGGAGGGGACTTCACTCAAGTACTAGGGACATTGCTAAGCCACTCACTTCAAGAAAGAGACTGAGGGGTTGGAGCGGGTCCAGAGGAGCAACAAGGCTGGGAAAGGGACTGGAGGGAAAGGCTGATGAGGAGAGGTTAAGGGAGCTGGGGGGGTTTAGCCTGGAGAAGAGGAGACTCAGGGGGGACCTTCTCCCTCTCTCCAACTCCCCGAAGGGAGGTTGCAGTCAGGTGGGGGTCAGGCTCTTCTGCCAGGCAACAAGCACCAGGACAAGAGGGCAGGGCCTGAAGCTGCCAGGGGAGGGTTAGGTTGGATGTTAGGAAGCCCTTCCTCATGG
>JAOXOE010000787.1:7225831-7239809 GCA_028565055.1 Phoeniculus purpureus | reverse complement strand
GTGAGGATGACAGAGCCCTGGAAGGGGCTGCCCAGGGGGGTTGTGGAGTCTCCTTCTCTGGAGATGTTTAAAACCTGTCTGGATTGTTTCTGTGCAACTGGATCTAGGGGATCCTGCTGTGGCAGAGGGATTGGACTGGATGATCTTTTGAGGTCCCTTCAATTCCTAGTGTTCTTTGACTCTAATGAATTTCAGAGATGCACATCACCCCTTGTTTGTGCTGCTTTTCTTTGTTTAGGGCATTTTTCTGTCCTTTCTCTCCTGATACATGAATCATCTGGCCTTCTAGATGGTATCATACCATCTGCTAATGAGGGAAGAAAGAATTTCTTCTGAAAGTCAAATACCCAGAATTATTCTTATTGGTTTATTGGCAAATAAAAATATAATTTATTAGCCAGTCAAGAGCAATAACCTTTAAGTCTATGGCTTCAGAATAGCCCATTAAGAGGTTTTTTTAATGTTAATGTTGTCTGGACTCATGTTCATTTAAAAAAAATCCTGGAGCTGGCTTTTCAGCAGTGCTCAGGTGTCTAACCCCAAGTTATTCCACTAGAAATTGGGTGATTTGGTCCTTCTGAGGATCTGGGCCCCCAGCCCAAATCCTGCTCTAAGTGTGTGCAGCTGCCTTGTCTGGGTAAATTTGGATCCCTTTACTTGATCAGGGCTGTGGATGCAGAAGATAATTTCACTTACAGAAAGGGTTGTGGTTTTATTTTTTTTGAGGAAGTGTGATTTTGGGTTCTGTGTTCTCCAGATTTGTACAAGGCTGTGGAATCACCAAAGTGAAGAGTTTGTGTGGTGACTGGGTGATGGGGAGGCAAGAGAGGGCAAAGGGGTTTGTGAATAGTTTGTTGGTCTAGTTAAAGCTCTGGTAGGAGCTGACAGCTGTATGAGAGCAATCAGTAAGGAACCTCTAAAGCATTGAATTATCTGTTTAAAATAGTCCCTTTTTGTGTTTAACATGTCAGTTCCTAGCAGGCTGTGTCCAGTTAGGTGGAACCATCAGCTTGTACCTGCTGCAAATCACAGAATGAATCACAGAACATTAGGGATTGGAAGAGACATCGAAAGATCATCCAGTCCAATCCCCCTGCCAGCTCTTAATCACTAAATAATCAGGCTGCCATCACCCTCTGTCCTCACTTTTAAGTCCTCCAGACTTGTCAAACTTCTAGAACAGGCTGTGAGGGTATGTTGGGTGGGAACCAACTCCAATCTAAGAGTTTGCATCCAGGAGGAAAACACCCATTGAATGTCAAGTATGGGTGAGCTGGGACTACTCTGCACATTGAGCTGGAAACCTTGCAGGAAAAGAACTACTGGGGGTTCAGCCTTTAAAGGAATGATAGTGTAGTAGTGACCTTGGTGTGAACAGAAGCAGTCCCCAGTAGTTAAATGAGAGGTGCCCTTGTGATAGATCTCAGGACTCAATACAAATGAGCTGCTGCAGTTGGTACAAATCCAGGGAAACATGGCTCTGGCTGGGTCTCTGCAAGATGAGATGAATCAAACCTCCCCTTTCAGAAAGGGACAAGTGGGGCAGTCAGATGCTTTTCATCTCTATTGACTTCTAACATCAGCCTGAGCAAATGTTTCATCTGCTGAGTGATGGTGATGGGCTGTGCTGGGATGCATGAGGGGCAGGAAAAGGCTTGTAGGGCAGCATCCAAGTAGGAATATGGTCTCTAGATCCAGAGTGAGAGACAGGAGAAAGGAGCTGTGCTGCAGAGAAGGTGTAAGGGCTCCTCTATCCAGTCACTGGAATTATTCTTACAGCTCCTGTTTAACTCTTTCTCAGGTTGGTGCTGGCCAGCTCATTTGTTTGAATTCACAAGATTTGGGATCATTTATGTTCTGTCTCAGCAAGAATCCTGCAGCAGTCAGAAGGGATTCTTTTCTTTGTCTCCTGGTCTCCCTAAAAGTAAGAAAACAGTGAAACTAGTAAAGCAAACAAGAAGAAATTATCTGCTGGGGTGGAGTTCTTCCTTTTTCCATCACAGATTCTTCAGCAAAACACCTTGAAAATGTTTAACATTCATTTGTGGAACCTCTATAATTAGAATTAATAGAAGGACAGGTCAAGTAGGGCTACCTTGCAAACCACAGGTGATGTTTTGCTCCCCTCTCAAGGGCTCAGAGCTGTTATTCTGATGGGCATCTGCAGAGAGATTGTAAGTAGCCAGTGACAGGCTTTGGGTCTGCATAGCGCTGGGGTTTTCTATAGGTTTCTGTGCATTCCCCCACAACTCCTAGGAGGATTCCTTTAGCTAATCAGTTCTGCTGGGACAGAAAAAACATTAAAATTAAAATCTCTGCAAGTTGAGTTGGTGGTCACCAGCATGTTCCCAGTGGTCCCTGCCCACATCAGCAAAGCACTGCTTACATCAAGTGGTGCTGATCAGCAGCCTTTCTTGCAGTCTCTAAGGAAAGACCCAGAGCTGGACAGATGCAGCTTCCACTGGCACTGAGGGCTCCCATTATCCCTTTGGGGAGGACTGGGCAGCATGAAGAGAGCTTTACTGGCTCAGTGCAATGTTCTTTCCAACCAGGGTCAGAGAGAACTTCTCTTCTGAGGCTCAGACAGTCTCATGGTTACACTAATTTACCCTTTATGTTCTTCCCATGTTTGTACTTACAGTTCCCTAATTCTACCTAGAAACATCACTGATCAGAGGTCGTCTCTTTATGGTGAGAGTTGTGCTGATTCTTAAATTGAAACTTCACTGAGAAATGGGGAGGGGAAATTTTGCAAGTTTTTTAATCCCTTTGAGGCTGAAGATTTTTACTTTCCTGGAAACTGCTGGCTGCGCCTTGCTGCTGTTTTCTGCTTTATGCTCTCAAGATGATGGGCAGACTGTGTTCTGAGAGCTTTGCTTAAGCCTTGGATGTCTACCTTCTCAAAACACCCTTCTCTGGCTTGAGGAGACAAGGGGAAAGAAAGTGCCTGTCTCTGTGGAGATATGTCTTTAGAATCATGGATTCATGTAGGGTGGCAAAGACCTTCAAGATCAAGTCTAACCATGAGCCCAAGTGTTGCAACTCATCCCCAAACCCTCTCCCTGAGCTCCAAATCTTCCTGAGTGTGACACACAGCCAGGGATGGTGATTCAGCCCCCTCCCTGGGTAGCTCGTTCTAAGGGCTGAGGGGCCTTTCCATGAAGCTTTCCCTAAGGTCCAACCTAATCTTCCCCTGGTGAATCTTGAAGTATATGAATAGCCTCAGCCACTGCTGAACCCTGGCTGGGGTGAAGATGATTGGTGACAGCCACATTGCTGTGGATGCCTGTGGGAAGCTGGGAAGAGTTTGAACAGCAGGTACCATCCTTCTTTAGAAAAGGAACTGGAAAAATGAAGAGCTTTGGGGGCTGGGTGGTGAGAATCTGTGCAGGGAGCACCTTGCATTGCTCAAGCAGATGAGATCTTTCAGGAGGGATTATTCTGCCTCATCTCCAGGATGAGCAGATCTGTCACCCTATGGGATATTTATGATGTTCACATTCAGCAGGTTTTATGTACTTAATCTCAATCCCATTAAAATGGAGGCACTTCTGTTTCAGCAAGATCCATGTGTTTTGTGGCAGCTCCTCAGACTCAAGGGGTGTGTATTGACTTTCCCATCAAAGTGTCAGGTCTGAAGTGGCTCATAAAAGCTTTGTGTTCACAGACAGCCTGCAAGAAACACAAGAGGAAAAGCTGCTGTCAAAAACAACTCAGAGCAGTCCTGTGGTGGGAAAAAAAGGAAAGAACAAAATAACTAGAGGGAAAGAAAAGGAAATTAAATAGATAACTCAAATAGGGAATTGGGGGGGTGGTTTTTTTCAGTTAATGGGCCATCTCATTTCAACTGGATTTCTATGACTTAACATAATGGACTTGGTGATCCTCGGGGTCCCTTCCAACCTGATCAAATGTGATACTGAATTTTGCCAGATTCTTAGTGGTTCTCCCAGCACTGTTTCCCTCTGTGTGATCACAGGAGGATGCTGTACCAGACTGTGGAATAACATCTGCTGCTGTAACCAAAGGATCACCTCAGTGAGTGGAGATATTTTCTTCAGATATTGGGGGGGATGATGGTGAAGCAGCACGAGGACCACTCCATCCTTTTTGTGAGTGTTGCACAGGCAGGGCAAGTTGTTCTTGCTGCAACGCTGCAGCAAACTGGAGTTCCGGCCACTTCTGAACACAGGAATTCCTCCAGACTGCTTCTGAAACCTGACAAGCAACTGCCTGGGTACCCAGCACACAGGTTTGCAACCCCAATGTGTGATAAATTAGACCTTTCACTCTGAGTTTTTCCTGGCAGCAGTGCTAGAACAACCCTCTGAATAGCTACTACTGCTGAATTTTAAAAAATCTCTCTGGCTCTCCGCTCAGCCAAAACTTGAAGTTACAGTCAACTGGTGTTTGGCAACGCGTCGTGTTCTGTAACCTTATCTTTTTATAACAATCATGTTTATTAGTGTTGTACAGTGCGTTAGAGGGCCCCTCTCCAGGGCCAAGGTGCTGTGCCTGCTGCAGCAGGATGTAGAGTTTAGATCATCCTAACAGCTTTCAAACAGCTGTAAAGTCATCCCCAGGCAGTGTGGTCCAGGCACTGGAGATCCTGAGGGTAATTGTCGCTGTGCTCCCCAGTCTGCTACTGGGGTACTGTGGGTAGGTCCAGCCTTGCCTCTGTCCCCTGTCTGTGAAGATGATCACCCACCCCTTCAGGTCCTCAAAAAGGGAGCTTAGACTGATTTAATAATAAACTTTAGGGTATTGCTCAGGCTTTTTATAATCTCTTGAACTTCTTGGATCATCCAGAATTTAAACTCCATCCCACCCAAATCCCGTTTGGTGGCTGAGTTTGACCTGATATGTAGAATAAAAACCTAAACACAAATGTGCTTTAAATTCAGCACCACAAGTGGTGCTTCACTTGTTCTACCTGCAGATGTTGAGCTCAAGCTTGAGGTGCCACCAAACTGCTGATAAAACTCCAGATATCCAAAGGTACTTGTAAAGAACTCAGGGGTAACATCCCTATTATCAGCAGTTCCAGGAATGCAGCAGGATCAGACTTTGCATCCTGGCAGCAGCTAGAAAACCCTGTCCTTTACCCCTGTTCCTGTCACTGCAAAGGTCTGATTTCCTAGAAGCCCTGCAGAGCAAAGGGAACTGGGGGGGGTTCTTCTTTAGGATAGTGGCACCTCCACCTTAAATCCCTACAAACACCTTCAATCTGCTCACTGAGGATCCTTTTATAGGTGCTGAGAGGAGATGCTGCTGATGGCTATGGGTGCCTTCTGCACTGAGTCAACCCTGGTCTGTGCCACTGGTCTGCAGGAAGGGGGTTATCTCTGGAGCTGTGAAGTCAGGCTTTTAGAAACATACCTAGGGTGACTTTGGGTGCCTGCTAAAGGGAACTGCTGCCTTTCTATTAGTGTGGCAGTAGAACATCCAGGCTTGGTGCCCATGTTTTCTTCCAGTTGTCAGTTTGGATCTGATGACCCAGCCTTTACCTCTACGTGTTCAGGTTCCTATATTTTTATTGCAGAGCAACTATTAGTTTGGGGATTTATCAGAGGGAAGTCATGAGTTAATGGTTGGACTTGATGATCTCAAGTTGTAAGTTGGAACAATAGAATGCTCCACATGAATATGAGAAGGAATTTCTTCCTGCTGTGAGTGACAGAGCACTAAAAGGGGCTGCCCAGGGGTATTGTGGAGTCTCCTTCTCTGAAGACATTTAAAACCCACCTGGACATGTTCCTGTGTGTCTGGATCGAGGTGATCCTGCTGTGGCAGGGGGCTTAGACTAGATCTTTCAAGGTCCCTTCCAATCCCTAATGTTCTGTGATTCAACCTGAATGACTCTGAGAGTCTGATTTAATTTTTTAACTAATTTTGTATCAAGACACCAGTTTTGACTGAAGGCTTCCCAAATCCAAACATCAGTTATAACAAGACTCCCTGAATTACAGAATCACAAAACTTTAGGGTTTGGAAGGGACCTTGAAAGAAAATCTAGTCCAATCCCCCTACCAGAGCAGGACCACCTAGACCAAGTCACACAGGAACAGGAATTACTGCCTTCCTTACTACTATTGTCAGACTTGCTTCACTCCAAGAGCGGGAGGACGTGTATCCTCATGGGAACGATGAGGAGGCTCTTGGGTATCGTGGAGATTCATCACAGTACCAGTATTTCCTGGGCCACTGAAGGCAGGAGAAAGCTGATGACACTCTGCCTGGCCAAGTGAGTTACTTCAGTTTCTTCTTAGAAGCTGAGTTGTCATCACTTCAATGGTGTTATTGGGGGGGGTCCTTATTTTTCAAGTGTATTTAAAAAAAAAGCCTTGCCATGTTTTAGGAACAGAATGAGTATTTTACACACATAGCAATAGCCCTCTGGAAAGCACTTGGAATTTACAAGCTGTTCATAAATTTACTGACAGTTGGCAACGCTGCATCCAACGCACGGGAACCCTCATGGAAAATAGATCTATTGTAAATGATATAGATTGCAGCTTAATCGGCGCGTGCGTTAGCTCCAAGCGCTTCTAGCAAACGTGCTAACTAATATTTTTTTGAAGTTGTTTGACCTGGGAAAATGATTTTGTGTCTGAAAAGCAATATTGAAGGGAAAAAACCTCAACAAATATTAGCCACCTCCTCCTCTGACTATTCCTCCTGAGGATGTCTTTTTCTGGGGTTAGTGGTTTGAGTGTTGTGGATCTTGTGCTGTAGCAATAAATAGACTCTAGTGCTCGTATCCCATGTAGATGGAGGATCTTCATCTTTTGAGATCATTTGGTTTATTTTCATGTCAATCAGGAGTTGGTTTATAAAGACAAGTTGTGTGTGTGTATGTGATTGATTAGCTCTGTGCATCATGTGCCATTTGGATTTGAGGTAGCTTAGGCTCAAGTAAGTGCTGGACTGTGACTTCATCAAGATACTAACAATTTTTGTTCCAGAACACTAGGGATTGGAAGGGACCTTGAAAGATCATCCAGTCCAAACCCCCTGACACAGCAGGACTACCTAGACAAAGTTGCACAGGAACACTTCCAGGCAGGTTTTAAACACCTTCAGAGAAGGAGATTCCACAACACCCCTGGGCAGCCCCTTCCAGGGCTCTGTCACCCTCACTGGGAAGTTGTTCCTTCTCAGATTGATGTGGAACCTCCTGTGTTCCAGCTTACACCCATTGCCCCTTGTCCTGTCGTTGGATGACACTGAGAAGAGTCTGGCTCCATCCTCCTGACATTATCTCTGATAAAGGATTGGAATAGCTGAATTCTAGTGAATCTGATATGGAAGACCCATTGCTGCTACTTAATATTCCATACTTCTGTGACTGCAATATGTATTTAGTAGCTAAACTAGTTTAAAACCACTTAGATATTAAGGTTTTATAGCTGTAAAAAGATTACTGGAGAAGGAAACAGGATCTTTCCCCTCAAACTGCCTTTCCAGTTCCATCTGTGTATCTGGTGGGGTCATAGGATGCTTCAAACAGGACAATTTCTCTCATTGCTGCCTGCAACGGATGCCTGGACATGTTCCTGTGTGACTTGATCTAGGAGATCCTGCTATGGCAGGGGGATTGGACTGGATGATCTTTTGAGGTCCCTTCCAATCCCTAATGTTCTGTGATTCTGGTGATTCCTGTGCATTTGTGCCAATGGGACTGGAGGTGACCTAAGCACCAGCCTTGTTACACAAAGAGCACTGGAGCTGCTGGTTACAGCAACAGCTCTAATCCCTTTTCACTTGTGTGATCAAAGGCTACCAGGTTTAGGGCCAGATGATCCTCTACTCCCTGCTCCCATGCTTGGAGATAGACTTTCCTCAAGCAGTTGAAGCTCAGAGTCAGAGGGACAGATGCTCTGCAGGGAAAATGGAGCCCTGTGCAGCAAAGCACAGGCTGTAGATGGCAAGGGCAATGTTCTATTGCTTTTGCCTGGCCTTAAGGAAAATAAATGAGGGCTTTGATTTAAAGTAGTTACTAAAAATTTGTTCTTTCCTCTGCCCTAATTCCAAAACTGACTTGCAGCTAATTAGACTGAGTCAAGTCCACTCTTGCTGGGCTGTGCTAGTGTAAACAGCAGCCATCTGAGTTTCATTACAATAAGGAAATAAAATAAACACAGGGTCTGAAAACAGTAGTTTGGCCATGGCTCATTGCAGCACAATGCAGTGAATATTTCTTGTAGAGGCAGCGGGACTGGATGGGGTGTGAATGGGACTCTCAGTGTTTCTATCCTGACCTTTTCCTCCCCAGTGCATCACAGGGAAAAGCAAAGCCCCTGCTGCTGCTGGCTCACTGCTCAAACACCCCTGAATTCTGTAAGTGGTGCTCCGTGCAGAGTCGTTTTCATTCCCTGCCCCCAGGATTCCTCATGTTGGCCAGGTAGAAGCTCGGGGGGAATGTGGCATTTGGATGTGCAGGTGAGAGCTCAGGTCTAGGAGCTGATTACAAGACAGCTCTGTCAGGCTGCTCTCTGGATCAATCACAAGGGCCAAAGACAAATCACAGATTTTCTCCCCTTTATCTAATAACGTGTGGGCTCAGCTAAGGGGAACCCCTACAAGCTTTTCACATTAAATCCCTTGTCACCTTTTGTTTCTCACAGTCCCTGAGTGCAACAGGCTAGAGAGAGGTTTCCAAGGCAGCATCTTCACCCACAGCTGAAGCACGCAAGGGCCAAACTGAGCTCCATCAGCTCTCAGGTTGGGGTCTGAGCTCTCAACTCTTCCTCCCCATCACCCTTGAGCTGGAAAGAAGGAAGAGGAGAAAGATCCAGAAGGAAACCTCAGTACTTTTCTGCCAGATCCTTCCCACAAGCATTTTCCTTGTGGAGGGGATTGAAATCCTCTCTGGTCCTCTGTGCACACTGGTGGAGAACCGATCTGGAAAGCTCATCTTGTCCAAAGTATTATCCTCCCTTACACGATCTCTAAGATATCCCTGTTCTCACTGGACTCTGAGTCAGGATTTCTGAGCTCATCTGCTCAAGCTCTGTTGATCTGGCTTTTCCTGGATTAGCCAGCCCATTGTTAATACAGATCAGCAGGGGACAGTAAAGCAACCTTTGCCAAGGTGCTGCTGTGTGGATGAAGCCTCCACCTTGACTGGCATCACAGCGGGGCTTTCTGCTGGCTCTCTGCTCCTGCCTGTCCAGTTGCACATGTTCTGGCTCCCCTGGGCTCCTGTTACTGCTGCTTGCTGTTCTGTAACTCACAGGGAGCTTTGCCTGCTGCCAAAGCTGCAGAAAGGGAGAAAGATGGCTAGGGACATACTGCTCTTCTATTTCAGGGCCCTCCCGTAGTCTTAATTCTGCTCTGAGACCCTGATTCATTATAACCCTGTTCAGAAAAACCTTGTTCTTGATATTTTCAGATTTTTCATAACTTTTCTTTTTTCTGTACTTGGACTTTTTCATGAGGTTTTTCCCCAGGTTCTGCAAGAAAACATTGGACTGGATTTACGTGTGACACAATGTCACTGAATGTTGTGCTGGTTTGGGAGTGTGATCAGAACACACATCATCCCTCGAGTCATAAATCCCAGTTGGGATAACCTGCTGGTTTATTTGTTGTCAGAAACACCCCAAAAAAACCTATTTATGGTGGTTTGAAGCCTTTTCTGTGAAGACTGTCCTGAAAGTAATGAAGTAATTAGAAATTAGAAAAGCAGGGTGGTTGGGGAAGGCTAGGTACTGGTGGGAGTATTTTAAACCCAGTGTGTGAAAAGGAGTTAGATAAAAGAAACCAATAGTGTCTCTATGTTCAGGTGGAATTGAGCCTCTGCTCAGTGGCAGCCCAGCACACTGGGTGCTTTAAGTATTTTAATGTTTTAAGAGCAGCACAAAGGGATAAAAGCTCTCTAGGGCAGAGGTAGAGAATGTGCACCAGTATCCCCCAGCCCCAGAGTGAGTGTCCTGCTTGGACCAGCTGCATGGTGGCACTGAGCAGAGTCCTCAATGCTTTTCCCTTTCAACAAACTTCAGGGATTTACCAGTTGGTGCTTTCCACCACACCAGGATGATGTTTCTAGTTGCTCTCTGGGGTGCCTATCGTGGACTTCTCAAAGCCCTGCATGGGGCAGCTCTAAGCTTTTCCAGCCATGGGTCTGTCAAAGACCCATCATGTCCCCATGTGGACTGCAGGGTGGCTGCAGAAAATCACAAACCCCATGAAAGTTGGGTATTAAAATGGCCCTTTGACAGTTTGCTGCCAACAGAGCCTTTGCTGCTCTTTCCTCCCCCTCAACTCAGTTTGGGGCCAGCCCATGCCCCGGCTGCAGCCGTTCACCCAGCACTCGGTGCTGGCACTGGGACCTGGCCCTGGCTCAGGGTGATGTGTGGAGGGGCCAGTTGGCAGCCAATGTGTGCTGGGAAGTGAGAGCCAAACCTCCTTCTGATTCTCCCCTGCTTGAAACCAGAGTCACTGTGGTGGGGGCCCTCCAGATCAGATTGGGGGGTTGATATGGGAGAAGCCCATAGGAAGGTACTGTGAGGTGGCAGAGAAGTATCTCCCAGTGATGAATCTCTCCAGCTGCTTCTCAACATGAGATCACACAGGAGCCCTCCAGCAGGGAGTGGGATGGAGAAGTCCTTCTGGGCAGGGAAAGAGTTGTGAGCTGCTGCTTTGTTTTCCTGTGCATTGTGTTAAGGAGCACCCTGAAACATCAGCTCAAATTTCTCCTTGTCTCTTTCACCCCCTTTTCCAAAAAGAAAGGAAAAATCAGTGTTTGTCACCACCATTTGCTTTTGCAGTTCCTTTAACTCACAGAACCACTTGGTCAATCCTCAATAAATGGATTTTCTGTCTTAGAACTCCAGCAGAAAATGACTGATCACCCTCCTCTCCATCCCAGCTGTGGCATGAGGGGCCCAGACTGCATTGTCTCCTCACACCAGTCTCTCCCCTGCTTAACTTCCCTTCATTTGGGGAGCCCTGGGTTCAAAGGGTCACTGTCCCCATTGGGAGGTCTGGCTTTGGGGAGGTTTCAGAGGTGGCACTTAAATATTTCTCTCTTTTTTTTTAAGCTTCCCAGTGCGAACACAGCACAGAATCAGCACTTCTGTCTTCCTGTCCCTCCCACTCTTTCTCCCCACTTCCCTGTCTCTCTTCTCTCCATTCTCCAGCACTCCAGATCAGGCAATTTGGAAAGAGAGGGATTCCTGGAGCCTCTCTTCTTTGTTCTGCTCACAAAAGTACAGGTCGAACCATGTTCTCAAGTGCTTCTGTGTCCAGGAGCTGCAGAAGCTCCTCTCATGCAGCTGGTCAAGGGCTGTTTTCCCTGTGTCATCATTTACACCAGGCTCCTTCATTGCCCATCATCAGTGATGGCAAAGGCTTTGATCCAAACAGCCCAAAGCATAAGGGTGGTTGGACTCCTGGAGCAAACCTTCGTGCCTGGATTGCCCAGGGTGTTCAGTTCAAAACCCCTCAGCTCGGTTCTGTAGGAAGGGAATGCTGTTCTAGATCATTTTTTATTCAGGATTAAGATGTTTCCTCCACATTGTTCCTTTTCAACCTGTGCAACTGAAAGGGAAGAGCATGCGCCAGAAGGACTTGTTCTTAAAGGAGTTATAAAATCAGATTTATTATGTGTAGCCTCACAATTTCAGAGGTGCCCTCCTGCCCCACATCCAGCTGTCCCCAGCTTGTAGGAAGCCCAGGATGAGGGCTTCTTGGGACAAACATGTATGACAGCTCCACTCCATGTGCTCTTGGAGTCCTGTGGACACCAGGGCCAGGTGTCTGCAAACTCCCACCCCCCACTTCCAGCAGAAGACTGTCCACTGAAAAAAAAAAATCCCCAAAAGCTGGCAGGGGTTCAGCCTGGCACCCAGGGCTCCCAACCCCACTCAATTCAATCAAGCAAAATAGTCTCCAGTCAGAACATATCTCCTCCCCAAATAAAACATACAGTAGAAGAAGAAACAAATTGCTTGACACCTCATTAGTGACTGTAAGCAGACTCCATTTTCACTCCAGGGTCTCATTGGAGTGATTTGTGAGGCAGCTTTTCCTACCTCTGCCTCTCCCCTTAATGGGCTGCGTTTGGAAGGAGTTGGAGGCAACACAAGAACAACAGTGATTATTTGTGTTCTTCTGGGACACCGTCCTGCTGTCTGCTGCTGGAGTGCCCCTCTACCTGCTGTTGTTTCTGGAACCCGAAGGCTGTTTCATGTTGCTCCTGTGTGTGGAGGGGTGGGGGGGGGCGGTGCTGATTGCGGAGAGGATGCAGTTGGCCTGGAAGGAGATAATCAAGACTCAGATGTCCTCAAATGTTGATTAAAGTTAACCAGCTGACTGGCTGCTCGATGGAGGAGCCCTACTGCTAAGCACAACTGTGCCGGCGTTGGGTGAATGTTGTTGCTTCAGGGCTTGAGAAATGTTCTGGGCTCACTGTGTTCTCTGCTGCAGAAGAGCACAGCCCAGAAAGATGAAAGAATAAACTCCCCTCCTGTGATGATCAATTTGTTCTTTCTTAATTAAATGTCCAGCCTCATCACAGTTTGATCCCAGCACACTTCCTCCACAGTTTTGCCTTCTCATCTTGGCTTGAAAAGCAATTTAATTTCCATTTCAAGACCTTTTTGTTCCTGGGGATTTTTTTTTAGATTTGAAATCTACCACCACCCCCTTCCACCCCCACCCAGCAGGATGTGTCTCGGGAAATCGGCTCCATGCTCAGTAATTCTGTAATGTAAGCACTTCAAAAGGGACTTTGACAGAACAGGGAGACTTGTGAGGGGCCCATTTGTTGTTGTGTTGGGATTTTATTGAGGTCTGTATGTCCCCAGTTTCACATCTCTACGTCCACACACAGGTATCTGATGGGCTGAAGAGCTGTGATTTTGGTGAGGCACTGGAATGGGCTGCCTGGGGTGATGGTTGGGTCACCATCTCTGGATGAGTTTATAAGATGCCTATGGGGCATCTGGCTTAGGGGTGAACTTGTAGAGTAGGGTTGATGGTTGGACTCGATGATCTCAAGGGTCTTTTCTAACCTGAATGATTCTCTGATTCCATGATTTGGAAGGAGCCTGTCTGCCATAAAGCAGCAATCAGAAGAGAGGTTGCAGTTGGTTCTGAGATTTAACATTTCCCTCAAAGTCCAGGTCCCTGTCCTGCCATGGAAAAGAAATTCATTGCCATTTAATTTAACTGAGTGGGATGGATTAAACCAGGACTAAAAAGAGGAGAAAAAAGGAGTCTCATTTGTGTTCTAGACTTTGTCTTCCACTAAAATCTCATTGAAAATTTTTCCATTCCACCTTTAAGAGAAAACAAATCCCTCCACTTCCTACCTCGCAGAGTACAGGAGGTGTTTTTCCTATTAGACAGTCTGTTGCTTAAATAACACTTTAGTCCTTCAAGCAAAAAGCTGACAACGAGCTTTAGTCATGGCTACAGGTCATTCTCATGGAGCCATCAACTTGTAAAGCTCAAACCTCTCTTATTGCTCTTCAGCAACTTCTTCACAGAATGACAGAACATTAGGGATTGGAAGGGACCTCGAAAGGTCATCTAGTCTAATCCCCCTGCCACAGCAGGATCCTCTAGATCCAGTCACACAGGAACATATCCAGGCAGGTTTTAAATGCCTCCAGAGAAGGAGACTCCACAACACCCTTGGGCAAGACCCTTCCAGTGCTCTGTCACCCTCACCGAGAAGTTGTTCCTTCTTGTATTGATGTGGAACCTCCTCTGTCCCAGCTCACACCCGTTGCCCCTTGTCCTATCATTAGATGACACTGAGAAGAGCCTGGCTCCATCCTCCTTCACATATTTATAAACATTAATGAGGTCACTCCTCAGTCTCCTTTTCTCCAAGCTCAAGAGACCCAACTCCCTCAGCCTTTCCTCATCAGGGAGATGCTCCACTCCCTTCATCATCTTTGTGGCTCTGCGCCGGACTCTCTCCAGCAGCTCTGTGTCCTTCTGGAACTGAGGGGCCCAGAACTGG
>JAOXOE010000787.1:7196112-7225731 GCA_028565055.1 Phoeniculus purpureus | reverse complement strand
GTTTGAAATGTCTCCAGAGAAGGAGACTCCACAACCCACCCTGGGCAGCCCCTGCCAGGGCTCTGGCACCCTCACTGGGAAGAAGGTTCTTCTCACACTAATGTGGCACCTCCTCTGTTCTAGCTCACACCCCCTGCCCCCCACTCCCAACCCACCTCCTGTGTGCCAGCTCCGGCCAGGCGCAGCCAGTCCACCTTGGTCACTGTCCAGTCTTTAGCCACCGGGTCTAGGAAAAGGCACGGGAGCAGAACAGAGTCCCCAGCTCTGGCTCGCAGCTGAGGCTCAGTGAACACCCAGCCGGCCGCCCCACTGCACGGCTCTGCCAGGGACAAGGAGAGCAGGATGAGCGCAGGGAGGGTGGGTGGATGCAGCCAGCCTGTTCCCATCGACTCCGTCCTCTCCAGCCGAGCCTGAGGCGATGGGCACTGACCGATGTGGAGCTCTGCTTCTGACCAGCCTGGGATACGGGGCAGCACATCCTCCCAGCGCCAGAGCCAGGGCTGCTGCGCTCTCCCGGTGAGCCCCGCAGAAGGGATGGATGTGGGGAAGGACAACCCCAGCCCTCTGCGTGTCCCAGGCAGAGCCTACAGCTCCTGCAGGGCTGCTGCCGTGAGTCACTGGCCGGGAGAACCAGCGCAGCTCTCATCTGCACCAGGCCAGGGGCAATGCAACCTCTTAACACAGATTTCAGTTCCTCTTTCCCTACCTGCCCATTTGGCTTCCTCAGCCCTTGCTCACAGGCTCCTGAGATGGGCTTGGACTCCCTAACTACTGCTTAGGGTTTGGAGAGAGGCTGGGCAGCAGAGAGGCAAAACCAGGGCAGTGGAACTTCAAAGGACACAGGGCTGGCACAACCACCCAGGGCAGGAAGGGGGAACAAGCGGGGCAGAGGGATCCCATCGGGAGGAACCCCACAACCTCACTGGCACAGCCTGGCAGGGAGAGTGGCCGAGGTTCAGGTAATTGTTTGCCAAGAAGGAGGGGAGCTGATTCAGCGGGGAGCTGCTCCGACAGGTCCCTTTTTCCTGGTGTTTCAGCCTCTCTGCTCACTCTGTCCACAACCCACTGAGGGCTGGGCCCTGGCCAAGCACCAAGTATTTGTCTAATGCCCCGTAAATAATAAATGCGAAGTGCTCCAGCTTCTCAAACAGGTTTCTTTTGGTCTTGACCAGCACTGGAGCTAAAAATGATAAATATTTGCCAGGAGAAAAGACCAAGGGAGCCGGTTGCCTCGAGCAGAGCCAAAATCAATACCTTGGAAACCTCTCCCTGTATTTAGACCTGGTGGAGCAGTTTTACTTCTTTCAAAGCCTTGGAGCCTGGCTATACAAGAGCAGGGCTCCATGTAGGGATGCTGCTGTGATTTGAAGCTCAGATATACAGAGAGATAAATCTGTGAGGAAGGGAATGTGCAGCACCCAGAGAGCAGAGGAGTAACTGGTACCCAGGAGCCCACTGGCTGCTGCAAGCTCCACGCACCTGCAAAACCCTGAGGGCTTCTCAGCGCAGGAGCCCACGGGTCTTTCAGCTGAGGGGGAAGCAGGGGAGGTGAAAGAAAACCACCAGAACAGCTTACAGCTTACCCAGCCATGGCAGCAGCAGGGTCAGGCTCAGCAGCACCTTCATCTTGCTCTAAAAACCCCAGCAGAGGTGAGGTGATGCCTGTACCAGGGCAGGACACAACTTGCAACCAAACTGAGCACGGAGGTCAGAATGAAGCTTCCTTGAGCTCCTCAGAGTGGGATGAGAGCTCTGCTGCCTGGGCTTCCACACCTTGAGACAGCCACTGTCCCAGCTGGCAGCCTTAAACTCAGTGAGACACCGGCATCACCAACCCATCTCTAGCTTGAGACTGCCCTGAGTAAGAGAGGGAGAGCAGAGGGGAGGGCTCAGCCCCAGACACCTTTGTGATTTCCCTCAGCAGTGAATCTTTCCGGTGGTTTGGAGGTTGAGACTCTAGCACATGAACAGAGAGGGTCTGGAAGGTCCCCCCCACACCACTGCTCAGCCCCTAAGAAAGTTTCCACCCTGCACATGGCCAGGCCCGTTTGCCAACTCCTTTTTTCCTTCCCAAAGCATTTTTGGGCCAGAAGCACTCTGAGACAGGCTCAGACAGGGATTATAGGACCTGAATTAGTTGCTGACAGCCCTACAGGTCCGTTCCCTAGACTGAGAAACCTTCACCGAGGTTTTGTAGCCACATCCAACCACCCCTGTCCTCCCTCACCCTGACCAGGTGCTGAGATGTGGCCCCGAGGAATTGTCTCAAACCTGCCTTTCATTAAAAAAAACACCCAACCTGCCCTGTTTCAGGGATGGGTTTTGTGGAGGTGGAAGGGAGAGCAGTGTGGTTTGACTGCACTGGTTGCAGCTCTGCTATGACACACTTTGCTGCACAACCCGCTGCGCTCGTGCGACCTACAAATGCTGCAAGGACTGCTGCTGCCTCAGCTCCAGAGCTCTCAGCTGGCGCAGCGGGTCAGAGCATCCCACTTCCCAGTCGCACTGCCAAGAGCTGTAGGACTGGAGCTACACCCTCTCAAGATCACCCACACACAGGACCCAAAATAGGAGACAGCTTGGAAAAACGAGCCCTCAGCACACAGAAATCTGGGTACTGGGGGATCCTACTGGCAGAACTTCCATCACTGGTGCTAATTTGCCATCAGACATTTCTGGGATGAATTACCCTAAATCCTGGTTCTGTCTGGGAACCCAGTTTCACAGGGTCTCCCTCTGCCACAAGCACCAGTGGGTGGGTGCTGTGCACGTGGCAGCTGAAGGCAGCACCCACTCGCCCTTGGCTGTTCTGGAAATTGGGGTGCTGACACATCCAACCCTTCCTGTGGGACAACCGCCTCTGTTAAACAGAGCGGGGAATAAAAACTACACAGGTTCCACACTGCCCTGGCTTTTCACACTGGGTCTGAATCCTCAGCTCATCTGTTTCCCTCTTTTGGGGGGAAAAAACCCCAAAAGTAAATATTAGAGAAAAACCCACTCACCTAGCGTGGCCTGGGGCACTCAACATGTGTCTTGAGTAAGAGGTTCCTCAGTGGGTGGTCGAGCATCTGAATCAGCTGCTAAACTGCCTTGTGGTTTTGCATGCAAGGCCTCGTCTTCCTTAGCAGCTCTGGAGTTTGTTTCAGGTTCAGTTTGGTCACTTGCAATCAGCAGAGGGGAAGTGAGGAGTCAGACTGGGGGACTGACAAACCAGGGCGCAGAAAGCATTTAAGGGGAGTGAGAAGAGCTAGAGATGCCTGAGAGCAGAGCATAGAGGAGACACTTGACAGCTACAAAACAAGGCTGATCTGCCCAGCCATGAGGAATCAGGACCAGACACATCACAGAATCATTAAGGCTGGAAAGGACCTCCAAGATCATCAACCCAGCACCTCCAGGACCACCAGACCATGTCTCACACTGCCACATCCACTGCCTTCTGAACCCCTCCAGAGATGGGGATTCCCCCACTGCCCTGGGCAGCCTGTTCCACTGTTTAACTGCTCTTGCACTGCAGAAAAACTTCCCCTGGGGCAACTGATGGCCATTTCATCTGCCTCCGTCAGCAGTTACTGGAGAGAAGAGGCCAGCACCCACCTCCTTGCAGCCTCCTTTTAGGTAAAGGGCAGTAAGGCCTCCCCTCAGCCTGCACTTTTGCAGGCTGAACAATCCCAACTCCCCCAGCCACTCCCCATCAGACCTGTTCTCGTCTTCTTGGCAAACAACTCCTGTGCTACCCACTGCTCTGATCTGGGGATCAGAACTTGTTCAAGAAGTCTGCTCTTGCAGACCAGACCTCATCCTGATGAGTGTCTTGGCTGAGCCCTACCAAGGTGCCAAGAGGCTACAGGCTAGCAGGCAAGTTACAGGCCACAGCCAAAGAGCTTCTTGCAGCGTAACCAGCTGCTCTCTGGGGAGTCACAAACCAGATCCTCAGCTCTCAGCTGGCACCCCTAGCCCCACTCACTGTCAAAGGGTATTTTCACCCTTCCTCTTCCTCTGGAGCATCACAGCAACAACCAGTAGTCTGTTCTAAGCTCAGTGGTTTGGGTGATAACCCAGGGGTTCCACACAGCCAGCAAAGGAAGAGAAAGTTCAGGTTCACGCATGCTCAACCCTTCACAGCCCACACCATTGTCAGCATCACGGAATCAGCTTTAAGGTGACTGTTTAGCTCTGCACCAGAGATCTGCCCAGCCCCTGGCCTGCTTCAGCTGAAGGCATCAGGGCTGCAACTTTCCCCCCTCAAGAGTCTGAGGCTGTATTTACTGCTGCAAGTGGAACAAGGAAGCCACTTCCTCCAGGCTGCATAACCCACCAACATCCTTTCTCAGGAGCTTTGGCTAGGAGAGACACTGTGTCAGCAGGAAGCACCAGCTTCTCCAATATGAGAGGCAGTGTTTCATTACGTGCAGAGACAGAACTAAAGCTCAGCAGTCAGGGCTTCACAGGACAACTTCTGCAGCTGGAGGGCAGCTGATGAGCTCAACGACTTTTAACCCAGTGAAGAAACCCACAGCCCAGGATAAAACAAAGCCATTTATTGGTAACGGTGCACCTGAGTCAAGAAGAGAATAAAGCTCTACCACCTGTGTAAGAGATTATTTGGCCAAGGCTGCATGCAGAAGGAAGTAGTAAGCAGCAGCTGTTTAGGTACTGAGCAGCCTGACCCTCACTGCTCTCTGCCTTCCAGCACCAAGCAAGGCTGCAGGAATCAGCAGCCAGCAGTGGGGCATGTTGAGCTCTTTCCCTAAAATAGGAGCTGGCAGAAGAGAGGAGGAACATGATTCTTCTGAACACGGAACGTTCCTTTGGACACCGCTTCAGTCAATGGTTGAGGTAGATGGGGTTATGTTTCCCCAGACACAGAGTCCCCATTTGCATTTCTGGTTTGAAAAGATGAGTTTTATATGAATGATTCTTCACTTCTACAAGTAGGAGATGGAAATAGTCATGCAGCCATTGGACAAATAGTTAAAAGACAAAAAGAAAGATAACCAGCAAGGTTAACACCTGTGTGCGGCTGGTGACTTAAGAACAGACTCAGAAAACAGCAGGAGCACAACGGTGATCCCATCAATAAGTGGCAGATTAAACCACTAAGTAGTTAAGAGGCAGCAGGACAAAGGACACCACAGAACAACTCGATCAAGCCAATGTTCTAAAACCCAGTAACTGAAGAGGAGAGTGTTGGCAGAACCCGCTGATGTCCACCTGACAGCTGGCATCACTCTGGAGCAGGGCTGTGCTGCAGGCAGTTCCAACTTCAAGGGCAGAGTGGAGGAGGGACGTCACTAGCAACAGAGGAGAGACAAACATGCAAGTGAACTAAGACAGACATTTGTTGGGTTGCTGGTGGGCTGCACAGCTTCAGGCACTGAGGCTTCTGTAGGCACTGGAGAAGTGAGGTCAGAAGGCCATTTTTTTCCCCGATACATTAGAAAGGTTTCCCAAATCACTACGTTGTGCTTAAATAAAAATGAATGAGCCCATTGGCATTATTCTTCCAGTCTAGGGAGATGAGCGCAGGTGCTTCAGCTTGCACGGGGTACCCAGCAGCATTCGTGTCTATCACATCGTGATCTTCAGTGCTGGAGCTTTGCTCTTTATCCACAGCTGCAATCTTCCATCAATACGGGTCATCCTCGTCCGTGTCCTAGACAAAGAGCATGGAGAGACAACCTAAGGCTGCGTATGAAGACATGAACCAAGGTTTGACACCACTCTCAGTCTGCTAAGCTGCTGACAAGAACTTATCTGCTTTCCAAAACACATGCAGAGCTACAGACTGGGGGATGAGGGCCTAGAGAGTGGCCTGGCAGTACTGGTTAACAACTGGCTGAACAGGAGCCAGCAGGGTGCTCAGGTGGCTGAGAAGGCAAATGGCATCTGGGCTTGGATCACCAGTAGTGTGGCCAGCAGGACTAGGGACATCATTCTCCCCCAGTACTGGGCACTGGGGAGGCCTTCCTTCAAGTACTGGGGGCAGTGCTGGGCCAGTCACTTCAAGAAAGAGATGGAGGCACTGAAGCAGGTCCAGAGGAGCAACGAGGCTGGGGAAGAGACTGGAGGGAAAGGCTGATGGGGAGAGGCTGAGGGAGCTGGGGGTGTTCAGCCTCAAGGAGACTCAGGGAGGACCTTCTCCCTCTCTCCAACATCCTGAAGGGAGGTTGTAGCTGGGGGTGTGGTTGGGCTCTTCTCCCAGGCAACCAGCACCAGGATGAGAGGGAAGGGCCTGAAGCTGCCAGGGAAGGGTTAGGTTGGATGTCAGAAACCTCTTTCTCATGGAAAGGGTGATCAGAGCCTGGACTGGACTTCCCAGGACAGTGGTATAGTCCCCATCCCTGGAGGTGTTGAAGGACAGCCTGGCTGTGGCCCTTAGTGCCCTGGTCTGGCTGCTGGGGTGATGTTAGGTCCTGGGCTGTGCTGGATGAGCTCAGAGGGCTTTTCCAGCCTCAGTCATTCTGGGATTCTTTCAGATTCCTTGTCATCACCATAGCAGGGGGTGAAATTCCATGTGTGGTGCAGAGCATCCACCAGTGCTTATGGCAATGAGGTAAGAGTTTTAGTTACACTAATGAATTGCCTGTGTGTTTAGAACATATTGTGAGGTTAAATCCTGTTGTAATCTCTCAGTAAAACAGCTCGTTTACATGAGAGAGCCCCAGACCCGTAAGTTCTCACCTGGGATCCTCCCAAGACAAAATTTCTCACATTATTTTGTGACAATTCTTCCTCTTCCTGCCCAGTGCCCTTCAGCCAGATTTCTTGCAAATTTAACACAAAGCAAAACTCATCTGTGGAAGCATCCAGGGGAAAAAGCTTGATTTTCATAGTCATAGGTCACAGGGTTTAACATCCTCTCAGTTATCACTTTCAAAGAGGTTTTACTGGCTCTGGCTGCTTTCAACCCATCTCTGCTTCGGGCTCTCACACACCAACTGTTCTCTGGGTTCAGTTTTCTCCCACCCCTGGCACACAACGAGCTCTGGACATCTCATAGAATCATTCAGGTTGGAAAAGACCCTTGAGACCCTCACTCTACCAAGTTCATTTTTGCTCACCTTTTATGGCTGTGAGTCTCACGTTTGCTGGGACCCAGACAGCTTGGTGTGCCCATGGATCTCACTGATGATAGAGGAAAAACTTGACCGCAATATCTTGTGTATCTGTTCATGATGACACTTTCAGTGGCAAAAATCAGTTTGGGAGTTAAAATAAATCCACCTCTCCTTGGTTCTGTAGGGTTTACAGCAACCTAAAGACTGCATGAGTCACTGTTAGTAGATGCTACTTGATGTTACTTAATAGAGTCCTTCTACTGTGAGTAATTCTGGCATCAGCTGACAGATTTGTTCCCAAAATTGGTATCAGGCAGCACTGTCCTGCAGCAAAGCTCTGTCCTCCTGGCTATGTCATGCAAATAGGCTCCCACAGAGTCCCTCCAGCTCCAGGATGAGTCCATTCATGATCCTCAGCCCTGACATTACTGCTCTTGACCTACAGCAGCATCATGGTCTTCATGCAAGAGACTCTAAAGGGTCTGTTAGCTCTAGAGAGAGGCACCTGAGCCACCCAGGAACCTCATGGCAGTCCACTGCTGTAAGTCAAGCCTGTGTGACACTGAGCAGGGGCACAGCTCCATAGACTGGCAGATCTGCTCATGGCTGAGGATGCTTTTAGCTGCCCAACAGCTTGAGTTTCCTGTTTGTGCCAGTTGAGCACCTGGGCTGAGGTGGGACTTTCGAGCTGCTCCTTTAAATCAAACATCAGGCATCAGGAAAGAGAGAGATCAAGAAGACAAACAAAAAAAGCAAACAAAACTGGCAGTTTCTAAGAAACCCTGGAGATTTATGGCCTCTCCACCTGATCAAATCCACCTGATTTGATCTTCATCCCGAAGGGGAGTGCCTGGGCAGACCATGGTCCCACTTGATGCCTTCCCTGCTTGGTTTTTCCAAGCACAGTTGGACTACATCAGCTCTGTGGGTCACAGATGAGCTGGTACTGCCTGTAAAGAAGCTGCTTCAGTAGTGATTTACTGAGCATTAGGATTTGCTGAGGGAAAGACAAGACCGAAAAGCTGTGACCTAGGACGCAGGAGGTGACACAGATGCCTCTGCAAGAGGTTAGAAGACCAAAATTCTTTTGGCCTGTACCTTTAGGAATCAAATGCCCTGGCGGAGTGGCCCAGCTGGGGATGCCCTACTCAGAAGCAGTTGGCTGCATGAGCAAGCACCCCATCACTGAGCCAAGGCAGCCCCAGCAGCTCCTGGAGGCTGCTCTCTGTTGGTGGCACACAGTGAAAATTACTGAGTCATTTGGAACCAAAGCACAATTAAACAACTTCCCATCTCCAAAGCAGACTGGGTTTGCATCATTACAAGCCCAGTAACCTTCCACCTTCTGCTTCACGAACCAGAGGAGATTCACTGAGAGCTGCATTTCCAGCAGCAACATGAGAACATCTGCCCAGGGTGCAGAGTCTGGCAGGGAACAGGCTCCTTAGAGCCCCCAGAGCACTGGATTCTTGATCAGGGCAGCCTGTGTGAGTTACCCAGAACCCCGATCCGTGGTGACAACCTGTTTGAGCTGTTCAAGCAGAGGATAAGGGCAGGTCCCACCTCGGTTTCAAGTCTCTGTTTAATTTCTGAGCAGTCTGTGGTTCTTGCCTGCTCGTTTGGCTGGAGTTGGGGCTGGCTCTATGAGCCAGCGTTTGCTCGGGGTCTCAGACAGTCTCTGCTCAGCTCTCAGCATTAATCAGCTACAGTTTTTCATTTGTTGCTGGTAACATCTGCAGAACAGGAAGAGCCTTACAGGAAACTTTGTGTCAGTTTCAGTTACCACTTCCATAGACAAGTTACACAACAACAGGCATCTGCTCCCATCCCAGACCCTTCAGACTTTACAAATAAACAAACAGAGAAGAGCCTCGCTCTTAAGACCAGAAGAGAGACCATCACAGTTCAGTGAATTTTTCAGGTCAGTTCAATTTTTGCATAACTACCGTGGTGTCATGAACAAGTATAGGGGAGACAGAAAATAAGGAGCCCCCGAATACCTGCACCAGGAATAGACTGGGAATATTTGCATGGTAGAGCACTCGCTCTCCTTTCTGTAGCCAGGAGCCAGCAGAGTTTTTCACATAATGACTCTTCAATCAGAGCTGCTGATTTCTGCACAGGGCTTGGTTAAATATTGAATCCCTGTGTGAAGGAGCAGAGGGAATGTCGGTCTGTGTGCTCTGGTGTCTCAATATTTGCCTGTGATCCCATACTCGAGGGATCCGAGGGGAGATGCCAGGTCAGCATGACCCAACCCTTTGCAAAAAGCCACACAACCCTTTTCCAGCATGGGATGAGCCCACAGCTGGTGAAGGGAGCCTTGGAGCACTCATCTAGTCCTGTGTGGGCACTACAGTGGCTGCAGTTTTCCCTACAGCACTTGCAGAGCTTGGCCATCGCTGTGGCACCTCAGCAGTGAGGAGAAGAGCACAGCAAGGCAGCCCCTTTCCGGTTCCACACTCACCAAGCCTGACTTTGCAGAACGTTATGTCCCAGCTCCCAAGTTCTGCCTCAGCTGGAAGGGCTCCTGCTTGCTGCAGGCTTGAGGCTGTAGCATCTGACTCTCTTATGTCCTTATTCTCTTGTTTTTTACACAGAGAACTGCCATCCCTCCTAACTGGGACAGTTTCCAGCCCCCATCCATCTCCTCTCTTCCCACCCTCTCAGCTTCTGGTAGCCCAAAGGCTACTAGCATCACCCTTTGTGCTCAGCTAGGCACAGAGCTGCAGAGCACTGGTGGCGTGTGGACACACAGTGAATCTCTAAGGGGCTGTTCTGGGTGACACTGGGTCCCACAGGGCTGTGACGTCTCTGCAGGGCCTGAGAGCAGGGTGAGCAGCCTTGGTGCCAGCTGCTGGTGAAAAAGAGATGGAGAAATCAGTGGAAACTGAAGCCCTTTTTAAACCAGCCTTCCTGACATCCAGCTAGAGGAAACATCCCTTCATCTGACCCTCAAGGACCACCCAGGGGTTACTTAATCCTCCAGCCCATCTTCTGAAAACCCACTGTAACAAGGTGTGCTGACCTCTGAGGTGGATTCGCAGTTGCGGCCAGGGCTAATGACCTCAAACTCATCTCCCTTGTGACCTTCCTCCTCACACACGGAGGCTTTCATCGGGCTTCTTGTATATACCTTGCAGTTAAATGTCACTGGTGTAAAGAGGAGGGACCCCACCTCTCTGACACAAAATAAATAGGTTGCACTGGCATCGTTAGGTTTTTCCCCGGCCATTTGAAAATAAAACACATATTTGGAAAGGCTCCACCAGGCTAATTCCTGTCTTCATCCACAGAGCAAATCTGTCTTTAAGAAAGAGGGCACAGTGAGTAAGAAAAATATTGTGGTCCAGCAAATGACACCGGGGTTTGGAGGGTAATTCCAGCACCTCTGGTACTAGGGCTGTCTCAGCAGAAAGGGGGTGCTTGGAGTTCAGCAGAGCTTAAGGAGGTTCCACTGAAATGCTTTTCCCTGGGGCTCCTTTCCTTGCTGCAATGTGCTTTTTCCCGTCTCCCTTCCTCTGTCCTGAAAGAAGCATCCTGGAGCGATGCTTAGGTCTTAGAATCATAGAAGGTGTTGGGTTGGAAGGGACCTCTACAGGTCATCTAGTCCAACCCCCCTGCAACGAGCAGGGCCATTGCTCCCCAGCCCAGATTGCCCTGACCAAATTCCTCCTGTTGTAGCAAAAAACCAAGAGGTTAAGAAAGAACCTAAAACAGATCCTGTGGTTCATCACAGGGTCATCTTGGCTGGGTATTTCAGCCATGGTTTACCTGCATTTGATTCAGCTCAGACCGGTACAGAAACCCTTGGTCTGGTGTGAAATCAGCCAGCTCTTGTCTCTCTGGGCCAAACTGCCAACCACTTGGGTGAGTATTTCACGCAGGGTGGAGGTCTGCCTGAACAGCATCCTTTAAAACAACCTTATCTTGCTGCTGATCGGTTACTATGCCCCACGTGAAATAGCCCCTACATCCCCCAAACCCCTCAGATCTTTGTTTCCCCCCAAGGCCTGTATTATTTAATCTTCACAATATCTAAACCCCTCTGGTGGGCACCAGCACAACTGGTTCTGGAGGGCAATGCGTTCAGCTGTGTTTGCTCGTCTGCGCTTCCATTGATGTCTAAGCTCTGTGATTAGGGAGGAATAAGAGCAAGAATCCCAACAGCCCCTAGTGAGGCTGATAGTGGGTCATATCTCCATGGTGGCTGCATCACAAAACTCTACTGGTGCCACCAAGCTGCTGTACAAGTGTGTGTCCCCCCCAGAGTTCATCACTTGGGACATAGCTGGAGCGGTGTGAATGCAGCGCTGTCTGCTGAACACACCGAAGATTTCAGAAGCCAGACCGTGTGGGGTTTTATAGATCCACATAAACACCTGAGCACCACCTGGAAGCCCATGTGGCACTGGGGTAATAGGAAGAATATGTTTTCTACAGTGGACAGATTTAAAGGGACTGGGGATTTCCCCTGTTAGCTGGAGGATCTCCACAGCTTCTGTAGTGAATGTGTTCCAGTAATTAAACCTTATCAGGACAAGTACTGGAGGGAGGACGAATTCTCCTTTGTATTTATGGCCAAATTCCCATGGCCAAGGAATTGTCTCCACTGACCATTCCAGGATTCTGTGTGATACAGAAGCAAAGAGAGAACATCCCTTTCCTTGGTCCAAATACAAAATAGAGCCACATCCCCTGAATTGATTCGTCTCTTAGGGTCAGTGGGATGGGTTTGCCCTTAGTGCTGTTGTTCCCGTCTTATACATGAGAGAAGTGGTGGAGAAAAGACAGCTGCCTCCTGCCTCAGCCAGTGGCTGGTGCTCCACAAGACCCTAAATGTTTATGACCCTAATTAGCTCACATAAACCTCCCAAGGAGGAGCCCTTGCTGCTGCAGCACAGAGCCCTTTAGTTTGGACCTAAGATCTTCACACATAACCTGCACCTTCCATGCTGCAGCAGAGGCTGACACCTTGCCTTTCCTGCAGGGGATGGGTAACCACAGAACCTTTCTCACTGCCTTAAGTGTCAGCTAGCAATTCCCATTTGCAAGGCTTCATCTTGCTGTCTCTCTATTTTATTTTGACACATCACCACTCTCTCTGGGGTGACCTCCTGGACACCAGTACCTTGATCTTTACCCTTCATCCCCTGATAAATGCAGCAATCGTTCCCCTTAACACCAGTGATCCTTCATAATCACCCAATTTCAGCTACAAAGATTCCCATGACAGAGGTTTTGTGACAGAGGTGGAGCAGACCCTTCCTTCCTAGTAGAATCAGATTTTAAAGATCTGATCTGCTGCTAAATCACGTGAAAGGAATGTGGTGGAGGTAGGTTACCACGAACTGTAGAGTCATCCTCTACTTCTGCATAGTCTGTCCAACTATGAGAAGCGTTTCTGTGGCTGCTGCCAGTGGTGACCCTTTGCTAAACATCCAACCACATTTATGACACCTCTGGCCTGTGGAAACTGCCTGTCTGAGACCTTAAAGTCGGTTTCAATCCAGCTATGATGCAAGTTCAGCGCCTGCCAGAAGAAGAAATAGTATTTAGAAATTAAGGAGGGAGGGAATCTTCAGCTGATACAAACCCTGTTGAGTTCAAGATAACCACAGTGGTCTGCACCAGCAGACACAACACATTCCATGATTCTGTGTTCCAACCCAACACATTCCATGATTCTATGAAATGCCCTGGATGGCTGAAGGATCTGTGGCTGGTGATACTGGTTGATGCTGGTGTGAAGCTGTTTGATTATTGTCTGCCTGCTGATCCCATGGGCTTTGCGTCAGCAGCTGATCTGGACAGAGGAACACAAAGACTGAGGTTCCACGTGCTCTGATCTGCTTAGTCCTGAAATTCATGTCCAACTTTCTGGGAGCAAAACACAAAACTCCTGCAAAGCCCTTGCGAAGAGCTCCCCAGCAGCAGCTCCGTCCCACCAAAGCAAAACTGGTTACTTGGGAGTAGGCTGAAGGCAGAACCAAATGCAGATGTCAAACCTTCTTAACTTTCACTGGCTCTGGAGAAGGGTTTAATCAGGGAAATAAAGTGAGGAGCTGCGAGTTCCTTGCAGTAAACAAGTTAAAGGTTATTAAACACCCTGGTGTCTCTTTTAGGGGGGGAACTGATTGTGTTTATTTTCTCAGCATTATTTAACGGGGTAGGAAATAAAGAGAAGCCTGGCTGTCGATGCCAAAATGCTGGAGCTGAAACAAAGCCCAAGAGAAGATTTTTCCACAGTGCTCATTTTTTTTCTCCCTAATAACTGTCTCCCATATCTGCCCATCTTAGGTCAACAAACAGGGCTTGAGTGACAAGTTAAAATGTTTAGCTTAGCCTGCAACTCATCTAAACCTATTGAAAATGTAAAGCGCAGGAGGGGAGATGTAAGAGAAACAAACACTGTCCCTTCCTTCCAAACCCCTCCTTTGAGTGTGATGTCCCCATGGTTCTGTCAGGGGCACTGGGACATCCCCACATTCACAGTTCAGCAGGTGTGAGCTCCTCATCCCTCTCTGCTCTCCACAGCAAAACCACAGAGTGCAGGTCCTTGTGGGGCTGCCCAGTGCCCACAAGAGCTCAGCATGGAGCAGGGTGGTTGGAATGTGATGGATTCCCATCCTCACTAGGAGATGTGCTTCTAAGGAAAGTGTTTTCTGCTGGACCAGGATCTGATAACAGCTTTGGCCATCACATCTGGAATAAAAGAACTTTATAGCAACCTTCTGATCCCTGAAAGGGACTGTCAGAAGGCTGGAGAAGACTGTTCACGAGCACAGGGAATGACAGGACTAGGGGTCATGGTTTGAAACTGGAAAAGGTGCAGATGGAGGTTGGACAGAGGGGAAAAGTTGTTGAATCTGAGAGTGGGGGATCCCTGGAACAGGCTGCCCAGAGAGGGGCTGGAGGCCTCATCCCTGGAGCCATTCAAGGTCAGGCTGGCTGGGGCTCTGGGCAACCCGGTCTGGTGAGTGATGGGGCTCTGGGCAACCTGGTCTGGTGAGTGATGGCCCTGCTTTTTGCAGAGGGGTTGGACTAAATGGCCTTTGGAGGTCCCTTCCAACCCTATGATTCTATGATACGATTTTTCATGATTTATGCTACTTCCACCCTGATGGCTTTGTGATACTTTCATGGCATGATAAACCTTTCGGTCTCAAATACAGCCAGAGTGAAAGGAAACCCGTGCCTCACATGAAGTAATATGGATCTAGGTGGCTGAGAAAGTGACCTGGGACATGAGACATGACCTTCACCAGCTCTCTGAATCACCCTATTGCTTTCAGAAGGTGCTTAAGGTCCTTAAGAGGTGCTTGTGAAGGTCTTTCGTCTCCTGTTTTCAATTTTTAACCTCAGGGACCAATCAATAAATCTAACAAAATAGAACCTCGCCCAAAAGACCAGAAACAGAGAACCTAGGAAGGACAGAGAAATAGGGGTGGGATTTGTCATGGGCAGTTATCCTTTCACTAAAACTTCCTTCCCATCTTTCAGCATCTCCTCCAGCCTGTGGCCAGTTGGCTGCTCAGTGTGAAAGAAGCTACTTTCTCTCTCCCCATTTTATTCTCCAACAGCTTTGATTTGAAAACCCTCAGCAAACAGTAACCCAGACAAAAAGTCTCCAGAAGCCTTGGTATGACCAGCAATGCAAGAAACCCCCAGAGCTGTAGCAGAGCAGATCCGAGATCCTCATTCCAGAAGCAGATAGCAGGAGCTCAGCACTGGGATTTTTAACTGGGTACCTTAAAGATTTCTTACAGCCCTACTCATCCCTCCTGAAGGGACCCACCTCCCTTTCAAACTTCTCTATCCACCTGCAGGTTTCTTGAGCTCCAGCCCCCAGCTGCTCCCCATGTCCACCTCCCTCCCCAGCAGCGATTGCATATCCTCTGCCTGTTCCCTTATCTCCTGTCAATATTTAGCAGCTGAGTTGTGGGCTTCTCAAGATGTTTGAAAGATAAACGTGCGTCATAGTAGCCCTGTCCCACAACTCCTTTTGCTCCAGTTGTATAGGAAAACAAATAGCCCCTCCAGCTGAGCGGGGTGGAAAACAATCGCTGGGCTTTGATGGTGGGAGTGCAAATGCCCCTGCAGCTGACACCTCTGGTGATTGATGCTTTTTGATGCTAGAGGTTTGTTTTGCTCCCTCACTGTTTGTTTTCCCACTGGGCTGACTGGGACGGGGAATGCTGTTGCTCCGCGTGGAAGTGCGTGTTGGGGCAGCCATGGGCTTTGGGATCAAAGCGGGGCAATGTGCAAACACAGTGGTTCGGCAGAGGGGTCGGCTGCCCTAGAGCTGGCCAGGGGAGGCAGAGGGAGGTCTCTCCTGCTTCCTAATGTTGGGAAGGATGTCTGAGAGTTGAAAGAGTCATATGAGGTTTGGATCAGAGAAGAACTTTGATGGGAAAACTACATAGTTCCTTTGGCCCAGGAGTTTTGTTTTTATCTATCAGTAAAGCCTTGGCACTGCCTGATGGCCTCAAGTTGTGCCAGGGGAGGGTTAGGTTGGACATCAGGAGAAATGTCTTCCCTGTGTGGTCAGGGGTTGGAACAGGCTGTGCAGGGATGGGGGGAGTGGTTGTCCCTAGAGGGGTTCAAAAAACAAGTAGCTGTAGCTATGGGGAACAGGGTGGGGTTGGAGTGATGGTTGGACTGGATCATCTTGGAGGTCTCTTTCCACCCGAGTAGTTCTGTGATTCTAATGACTGGCACAGCCTGAGCTCAGAATGGCAAGTTAAGCCAGAGACACTTTTCCTCTTAAACTTTCATGCTGCTCTAGCACAACTGTGGGACTCTCTGTCCTTCAGAACAGCCTTCTCTGAGTCATCCTTGCACTACCCCATTGCTAATCACGTTTGTCCTTCAGCTAGAACACAGCGGTGTTGGGTCTTTGTGTGTTTGGGTCTTTAGCTCCTCAGAACCTTTTATTATGGGTCTGGGTTAAGTGTTCAAGTGCCTCCACACAGACGCTTTGCCCTGCTCCATGCTGCCATCTGATTTCTGAGCTCTCCGTCGTAGAAGCTGTTCTGACAGCCTGCATTTTGGATGCCTCCAAAGCAAGGGAATAGGGAACTACAGAACTCGGATTAACTGGCTGATGCTCAGCCAACCACCGAAGGAACTGGTCACATCTCTGGTGCTCCTGTCAGGACTTTCCAGACCTGATGTAGATTTTTCCCATTGGTTTTTTCTAAAAGAACATCCTTCACTGGCTCTGGAGGAGCCTGCCCTGATACAGAGGCCCCTAAAAAAGGTCCAAATGGGCAAAGACCTGCGGGTATGTGTGGGAAGAAGGATTTACCGAGGATTTTTTTCCTTCTCCTATGGGCGTATTGGGTAAGGCAGGCACTGTGGTTTCTTCAGGCAGGCCAAGGCAAGCAGGCGGCGTACCATGGGTCACTTGATGGTATGCAATGAATCAGCCTTGCAATGGACTGAGGCATGGCTTGGACAGGTCCTTTGGAGCACTTTGGAGACCTTGACACGCACCCCTTTGCCCCACACACACTGACAACCTTGTTTCTCCTGCCACGGGCTGGTTAGGATATTCAAGTGATTGTTAAGATGTCCCAGAGAAGGGGGTTAAAGCGAGATGGAGCTGCAGCTGTTCTCAACGCGGCTGAACAAAAGTGGACTGTCTCCTTCTGGGTGGATTTCCAGAGAAGGGATTGCTTCTCATTTCCTTTGGATCTAGCTCTTAAAGAGCTGATTTTTCCTTAACAAAGACCAGCTTTAAAATAAAGATGCATTACCCTAGCGTGGATGTTAAACGGAGAATAACGATTACTGGACGTATTGACAGCTAGATTGGGGGCGGTTATTAAGATCTGTCTCTGCACTAAAAATGGTCATTGTTGCTTGAGCCACAGTTATAAAAAGTCTGTCAAGACCTGCCCCAGGTAGATTTCTTTTATGTGATTTTGGTGTTTCTATAAATCAGAAATACTGTGTGAGTAAAAGCTGCCTAAAGCAGATCTGGCTGGTAACCATCAAATAGCTGTAAGAGGGGGGATTTTCTTGGGGGCGAAGCATCAGGGATGAAGGTGCCTGCAGACCACAGCTGTACGACACCAAAAAGGAAGTGAATTAGCAGTTGAAGAGTTACTGGTTGATGTTCAGTGAAGTTTTATTATCTCAAGAGTGATGCTAAATTCCTTCACTATGCAGGACACTGCTGCTGAGCTGCAGACAGTTCTGTCCTGGCTTTTCCATGTCCAGTTGTCGTGTGGCAGGAGCATTGTTGTGGCTGTTTAATTCCTTGGGTTTGAGGTTTACATCCTGAGTAACAAACATCTTGTTTGTGGCCTGACAACAAGAGCTGTTCAAAGCCATTTTCTTCCGCCAGCTGCTTTTGTGGTCAGCTGGAGGGAAGCAGCCAGCTACCCTGTAATCAGATCGCTCTCTAGTTATAGGAGCAGAGAAGATAGCGGCTGGGCAGATCCCTTAAGCTCCTGCACTTCAGAAAGCTCTTTGTTAAACAACTGTCTTCTGCCTTCATTCTGAGTTGGTTCCATCGCTCTTCATTTCCTGTCCCCATTAAGTGCTTATCTGTGGCTACACACGAGCAGCTGGATAGAGACAGGGTGAAAATTGGAAGAGCTCGAGGCGCTGAGCATGTCTGAGGAAGCAGCAGCCAAGAGCCATCTGAGCTGGAGAGGGGCTGGGGCTGCTCCGTGCAGGTGCCTGTTGTCATCCTTGCAGCTGGGTGAGGAACAGGATGGTCAAACAGTCTGTTTACCCTCTGTCACGGGAGGGACTGCCTGGCCTCAAAATTAACACTCAACTTCCAGCTTTCACTCAAAGCCCCCAACCATGGTCTGCCAGTGGGCAATTCGAGTGCTAAATGGAAGAGGGAACAGCCTTGATTTTCTAACGTTCAGCATCAGCAAAAAAATTAGGAGAATTATCAGCTGCTGATGACTTCAGTTTGTTCAGTTCCAAGTTCTTTCCTTAACCTGCATTCTGGAAATATAATCATAGAGTCATAGAATGTGTTGGGTTGGAAGGGACCTCCAAAGGTCATTTAGTCCAACCCCCACACAACAAGCAAGGCCATCACTCATCAGACCAGGTTGCCCAGAGCCCCAGCCAGCCTTACCTTGAATGGGTCCAGAGATGGAGCCTCCATCCCCTCTCTGGTCAGCCTATTCCAGGGATCCCCCACCCTCAGACTCAAGAGCTTTATCCTCCTGTCTAGACTCCATCTGCCCTTTTCCAGCTTCAAACCATGAGCCCTAGTCCTGTCATTCCCTGCCCTTGGAAACAGCCTTCCCCAGCCTTCTGACAGCTCCTTTCAGGGACTGGAAGATCTCTTTAAGCTCCTCCTGAAGACTTCTCTCTGCACTGCAGAACTCACCAACCAAGAAAGCAAGAGATGAGGGCAGCTCCAAGGACCAGACTTTGTTAGAGCAACATAAGAGATGAGTTTCCTGACTCCCACGAGCTGGTTCTATCTTTACCTCAAGTGTTTTATCCATGAACAAGAGTCTGCAGTAGGCAAGCCCACAGACCATCATGTTCCTCAGGCTTCCCACTGATATTCAAGCTTTGAGGCACGTGGGAAACCCACAGGGGTGCATGGGGGGAAATCCAGCTGTTCCTTGAGCTCACCCAGCAGTTTCAAATTGGATTAATCCCCTTATCTGATCCACACAATTTTCTTGGGCTGGTAATAGAGCCACAGGGGCTCTCACCTTTGGAGCTGCCAATCTTTTTTTCTTTCTTTTTCCTTTTCTTTTAATGAAATGAAAGTGTTATTTTTCATATTTTGGGACTTTCTAAGTGGTTTCAATGAGATTAAGCAAAATTAGCACCTTCCAGCTGTGAACTCCAATTTCACTGCTGCGATTGCTGCTCCCCTCCAGGACTCATTCCTTTCCCAGGTCAAGAGTGCACAGTAGCGCTCTGGAAACGACGGATTACAGTGCTGATAGGAGATAGTTCTCCTCTTATCTTCTCGAGACTCTGCCTGATGACTCTTATTGGCTTCGATTTCCTTAGCCCAGAGATTGTCCTGAATTTTTACTCATTCATTATTGATTATAATTTAATGGCATCAGCTCCTTGCCAAGTGTTAAATGATTGCAAAGGTTTTCAGTCGTGTTCTCACTTCTCCTTGAACCTTGAGGTGGATTTCTGAGTGTGACAGTACAGAATCGCAGGATCCCAGAATGGTTGAGGCTGGAAAAGCCCTCTGAGCTCATCCAGCCCAGCCCAGGACCTAATGTCACCCCAGTGGCCAGACCAGGGGACTAACACCTCCAGGGATAGGGAATCCACCAGTGCCCTGGGCAGTCTGTTCCAGGTTCTGATCACCCTTTCTGTGAGGAAGGGCTTCCTAACATCCAACCTAACCGTCCCCTGGCAGCTTCAGGCCCTCTCTACCTGGTGTTGGTTGCCTGGGAGAAGAGCCTGACCCCCACTTGACTACAACTCAGGTAGTTGTAGAGAGGGAGAAGGTCCCCCCGCCGAGTCTCCTCTTCTCCAGGGTAAATATTCCCAGCTCCCTCAGCCTCTCCTCATCAGCCTTTCCCTCCTGTCCCTTCCCCAGCCTTGTTGCTCCTCTGGACCTGCTCCAGCCCCTCAATCTCTTTCTTGAAGTGAGGGGCCCAGCACTGCCCCCAGTACTCAAGAGGAGTCCTCCCAAGTGCTCAGTACATGGGGAGAATGACATCCCTAGCCCTGCTGGCCACACTATTGCTGATACAAGCCAGGATGCCATTGGCCTTCTGCGCCACCTGGGCACCCTGCTGGCTCCTGTTCAGCCAGTTGCCAACCAGTATTGCCACATCCCTCTCTGCCTGGCTGCTCTCCAGCCACTCATCCTGCAGTCTGTAGCTGCAGGGGGTTATTGTGGCCAAAATGAAAGTACTTAGAATTTCAAGCTTAGAGGAATCTTTATTGTTGAAGCTCCAGGATAAACCACCATCTCTGATACCTGCTATGCACACGTGATTAAGCAGAGCTTAAAAATCAACTGAACCCCTGCAAGATCACTGCATGGTGGATGAAAATTCCATTTTCAATCACAAAATAAAAGCAGAGCTTGGGAAAGGATTGGGTGATTCCCTCTCCCCACCACAGACCGAGACTTAGATGGGGTCTTTTGTTCCCATTGGAACCAGAAAATAATATTCACTGGTATATTTGTTCCAAGAAAGCTACTGTCAGCATTTCCAGGAATCAAACGGAGCCCATCAGCTTAGAGGCAGGCGATGGCATCAGTGTGAGTTTCATTAGCAATTTGCGCCGAAGGAAGTAGCTCCATGCTGTTATCTGCCCCCGGTTCCTTTTGATTCCAGCAGATTGTTTGTGGATTACGTTGTGCTGCATTTGCAGCTTGCCAGGACACTACCGTGGCTTCAGAAAGGTTTTGCTTGTAAGAACTGCCCAGTCTCTATTATTCATGTTTGGTGCAAGGCCAGTGGCTGTTAGACATCTGCCTGCTTAGGCTGCTGCGGGGGGAAGAGGTCAGTGCAGCTCGAGGAAGCTCAAGGGTGCCCAAAGAGAGCTGAGATCAGCTGGTGCCATTTGGACAGCTTTGAGTCTGCCTTGAAGAGCCTGCCCATTTGTTTAATTATAATTCCAACTGGGACAGCCATTGGGTATAACCCATGGGAATTATGCTCCTTACAAAGGCAGAGACAAAAGATGGACAACAGCAAGCAAAGCCAGACTGGTTTCACCAACAGCACTGGAGCCTGCCCCTCCTGTCTTTGCCAACACGCCCAACAGCCAGACATCTCTATCTGTAGGTATCCTGAGCAAGGACTCATGTCCCCCTGAGCATGGACGAGATTAACCCCAGGCCCTTTGCTAAAGGATCAGCATGTAGCTGGGGAACCTTAGTTTCACTCTGTCCATCAGTAGAGCAAAACCAGCCACAGACACTGTGGTTACTGTGTTGAACATAAGGAAAGGAAACTTTTCCCAGACCCTGGAAAAGCATTTGTGTGGTCCAGCATTTGTCATACAGCCTTCTAAACGGAGAAGGTGGTTGAATATTAACCTTGTTACTAGGGCTGACCCACTGAAGGCAAGAAGTAACGGGGAGTAATCCAAATCTGAGCTCATTAAAACCTGGTCTTCAGAGAGTAAAATACTGAGAGGTATTATCTGTCAGTAATCAGAGCAGCGACTAAGCAGCTAGTGGCCTTTGCTCTTCAATTCCAGCCTCTGTTTAATCCACCAAGCAGTGATGACTCAGTCTGTTCACAGTGCCACCATGCTGAAACCTGCTGATGCTGATGGGGGAATTCAGGATTAGTTCCCCTTCAGCTGAGACCAGATCCTGAGAAAAGAAAGCCCACATGCCTACCCTGAGCCTCTGCTCACTGCGACTCTCTTCCAGGGGGCCTCATCCACACAGTGGAGGTCTTTCCAGCTTCTTGCAGTTATCTTTTCACTTCAGTAGGTTTGAGCCAGGAGCTTTCCCCACTGCTCTCCCTCTTTCTGCTGATACAACAGAAGATCATTTGAGTCAATGCATCGGTTCGGGCAACAGGCACCCAACCAGCATGTTAAGCATCAGGGGGCAGAACCCAGACACGGCAGGTAACGCAAAGAACCCCTAGGACACATGAGAATTTGTTGTATCGCTATCAGAAGTACCATGTTCGTGCTGGCTGCATGAATCTCTTTCCATCCCCCTGGCAAGGAGCGTTGAAGTTTCCCCGTAGGGCTGGCAAGGGGCTCCTTTTCCATAGCATCGTTTGACCATGGAACAGTTGGCAGGGGGAATCTGAAGAGTGATGGGGCTGTATCCTCTCTTTCAGACAGTTAAACGTGTCTTGTCCAGCGGCAGCTCTGGCAGGGTGTCCCGTGAAGATGGGAAGCTGCATGAGTGCCCTACCACAGAGCTAAAGCTCAGCCTTCATCAGAAAAGCAGCAAATTCAGGGAACTCCTGTTTATAAACTTCACACTCATTTGCGTTTCTTCCTTTCTGAGATCTCTAACAGCAAGATGTTGAACAAAATCACTGCAGACTGGCACTGGCAACATCAGCTAATGGAACCATAAACAGTAGAGTAGGAAAAGGTCCCGTGGGCCACCCCGTCTGAGCTCTGAGCTTCCCAGAGCCACTCGGTAATGCTCTGTGTAATCACTTCTGCTGGCTCTCCGCAGTGATGAATTCTTGTGCAAACCCTGGGGGATATTATCCTGTTACCCCAAACTGCTCTGACTGTGAGCACATGTTTTGTAATTCCCAGCCTTGGCCTGACTCTCTTTTTTTGCTCTTTCCTGTCTCACCATCATCTCAGATGACAAATGATTTGCTGCCGCTATTACTACCCTGTAATCTATTTGTAGGAGCTAATGCTGTCTTCGTCAGGCATCTTTCCTCTATGATCGCCGCCTCCAAAGCCTTGGTATCATGATTTATATCAAACAAACTTCAGGAAGAAGTTTTTGACTGGCAGACCTGGTAGGAATTAATTGCTTACAGCATAGGTTACACAACCAGACTAATGAAAAGAATAATCAATATATTGACTACCACCATGACGGCCCGTTGCAAGCGGTTGTTTTAATCCCACAAATATTTTGAGACCCCTAATCTATAGGATTTTTCCAATGCAAAACTAACAACAAGCTGATCAATGGAAAAGGCTGACCCTAAAAAGCAAATCCAATTAGACAAAGGGTGTAATGGCAAAGCCAAGGTGAGGTGACAACACGCTGAGTGACCACGTTGTCACGTGTTCCTTTCCTTTCCCCTCATAGCTTTCCTTATTGCCCTAAGAATTTTTCTCTTTATTTCTTCCTTTTTATTTTCGTGAAAACACATCTTAAAGGCTCATGAAAACAACAAGAACCAAATTTTGCTCCAAGAAGTTTTAACCTTCCAAAGCAGCAGCAGAAGCGGTGCCCTGTGATTCAGGTGAAGCAGCAAATGATCAGATTGTACCAGGGTTATGCAGCCTGCAGCTAGACACAGATACAGATCATTAGGGCTTGGAAGGGACCTCTAGAGGTCATCGAGTCACAGAATCACAGAACATTAGGGATTGGAAGGGACATCGAAAGATCTTCCAGTCCAATCCCCCCGCCACAGCAGGATCCCCTTGGTCCCGTTGCACAGGAACATATCCAGGTGGGTTTTAAACCTCTCCAAAGAAGGAGATGTCACAACCTCCCTGTGCAGCCCCTTCCAGTGCTCTGTCACCCTCACCATGAAGAAGTTTCATTCTGGTCAGGAGTTTGGAGACAGCACCTTCCCCCTTAGTCCAAGCACAGATGGGATGTGTCCCCGTTCCCCTCCTAATGGTTTAAACATCTTACCACCCTCTCCAGTTGGAGCAGGAGGGTATTTGGGTTTGAATACAAAGCTCATTTTTAAGTCTTCTGGCTCTGTCGCACGTTTACAGGGTATCTGGGCAAAGCACCGCTTCTCTCCCTGCAAAACACAACCCCAGCCTTTTCATCCTGTCCTCTGTCATCCTTGGTCACAACGAAAAAGTACCAGGAAGGGTTTGTATTCCCAGGGGTTAGCCCTAAGCACCAGATGGCCCCGTCAGGAACAGTCGGTGCCAGTCCCGTCCAAGTTCACCAGCAGCAGCAGTTGTGCCATTTCCTATCCTAGAAAGCACAGGGCAAGTCCAGACCTTTGCGAAAGGCAGGAAGTAACTGGAGACGAGGGGGAAATAAACCGGCAAAACTTTTCTAATCCGATCCAGCGCTCCTCAACAAATCCCTAAAGATGTGGTTCAGCTTGTAGGCAAACGCTGCGAGATGCTTTTGTTTTCTTTGAGAGCCACTCACCACAGAGACACCGACACGAGGGGCAGATACCTCCGTGTTTGTACATCCTCCTTCTCCCTCCTGTCCTCACCCAGGGCAAGGGGAACATCTGCGCCCGCAGGACGCTGCTGCTTTGCTGACTGGCAGGAAGTGCCAAGGTGGAGCGGGTGGAACCTTCTTCTCCAAGCTTGCCCTCCACAAGCACAAGAAACACATCAGCCCTTGTTGCTTCCATAAGCTGAAAGGGGTTTGTGATTCCAAGTCTACTCCACTCACAGCACGACATGCCCTGGGTCAGCCCCAGCAATAATGTTTTTAAACAATATTAGGTTATTCTTGGCAATCGATGATGACGTTTTCTACCAATCGGGATATGAGAAAAACTTCTAATAATAAGAAGTGATAGAATAACAGAGCTGGAGACCAGAATACGCTCAAGCGCGAAGGAAGGCTGGTTCCACTGTGGGGGCAGCGAGAAGCTTAGACAAGCCCCGGCAATGATTTGTCTTAAGAGTTTAACCCAAACACACTGTTAATTCCAAGCTTGGGGAGTCCAAGTCTAATTACTCTGTACTCGAGATCCTCACAGTAGTAGGGCAAGGCAAATGCTGCGCTTGTATTTTTCTCTGCTCCTACGTGTGACTGAGCAATTAGGCCCTTAAAATAGAAATTGAAATGATTTGCAAAGGTGGCACATGTACAATTTAGCAAATCCTGAGTCTGGGTGATGTTTCTGTCTCGATTCTCCACATGGACTAGACCTGTTTTTTCCTAGAAATGTAATTTTTTAATTGCTACCACGAGAATTCAGTCTTCCCCCTTCTTTGTCAACGGTTGGAGGTGCTTTGTGATTGCAACAAGCCAGGTGATGGTGGGGATTCTCTTTCATTCCTATCTTTTATCTGTTTGTTCCTGTTTCATTCCATCCCTGGAATTGTCAAAGAACAGGCAGACAGGGTGCATCAGGAGGTGGTTTAGTGGTTGGGGGTTGTAGGATGGACAGTTGGAACTGGTGAGCTTGAAGGTCTTTTCCAATCTGGACGGTTCTATGGTTCTATAGTGATTATACAACCCCCAAACTGCAGAAGGAAGTGAGTAGAGATGTAGGAGACGAGGAGGCAGAAGCAATGGAAACCAGAGGGTTCATTCCTGGTTTGAAGGGTATCGTGCAAATATGAAAAATACACAGGGGAGGCGAATATGGGGAATGTACAGGAGTGTACAGGAACAAAGAGGGAACATACAGGGAACATGCAGGAACATTCAGGGAACATTCAGGGAGCATAAATGAACACAGAAGAACATACAGGGAACACAGAGGGAACACACAGGGAACATATAGGAATATGCAGGGGTCATACAGGAAATGCACCGGAACATACAGGGAACATACAAGAACATACAGGAATATACACGAACACACAGGGAACATACAGGAACATAGAGGGAGTGTACAGGGAGCACACAGGGAACATACAAAAACATACAAAGAACATATGGGATACACACAGAAACACACAGAGATTATACAAGGAACATAAAGGAACATACAGGGAACATACAGAGAACAAACAGGAAACATACAGGAATATACAGGGATCATACAGGGAACACACAAGGAACATATAGGAATATACAGAAGCACAGAGGAACATACAGGGAACATACAGGCACTGAAAACCAAAAGCCTTGTAGAAAAACGAGTATCTTTTCACTGATGATACAGGGCTCTCCTTTGCACTGTGATTCCAATGGCTTTGCCTCATTCGGACTGAAAGATTATAAGACACATCTTCACAGAATCATTTCAGCAGCTCCTAGACAAATAACACGACAAACTGGGACTGGGAAAAGGAACTATCTCAACATTGCCTGCTGTTACTGCTCAACCAGCTCACGTGGTTCATTTCCACTACAGACCTTTAGGATTATTTTTATGATGCAAACAGTTCCCGACCCTCCCAAGGAAAGCGTCCTCTGCTTCTGGGCCCCTCATTTCAAGAAAGAGATTGAGGGGCTGGATTGGGTCCAGAGGAGCAACGAGGCTGCGAAGGGACTGGAGAGAAAGGCTGATGAGGAGAGGCTGAGGGAGCTGGGGGTTTAGCCTGAAGAAGACGAGAGTCAGGGGGGACCTCCTCCCTCTCTACAGCTCCCTGAAGGGAGGTTGCAGTCAGGTCAGGGTCGGGCTCTTCTCCCAGGCAACCAGCACCAGGAGGAGAGGGCAGGGCCTGAAGCTACCAGAGAAGGGTTAGATTGGATGTTAGGAAGCCCTTCCTCACGGAAAGGGTGATCAGAGACTGGACTGCCTAGGGCAGTGATGGAATTGCCATCCCTAGAGGCACTGAAGGACAGCCTGGCTGTGGTCCTGAGTGCCCTGGTGTGGCTGCTGGGGTGATGTTGGGTCCTGAGCTGGGCTGGCAGAGCTCAAAGGTCTTTTCTAGCCTCAATAATTCTGTGATTCTGCGATATCCAAAGCCTTGTTTTTCTTGGATTTCACTTTTTACTGGTTTTCATACCAGTTTGCCACATTCCATATCCCATCCCGTCTGAAATTATAACTCAATTCTATTCAAGTGTCCACCATGAATTCAAACCCTTCTTTATAGCCATGGTGTGGAAGATTCTGCAAGAAGAAAAGCATCCTACAGCAGGAGCCTGTTTCCAGAACCAGCTTCTTGAGCCATGAAAACCAACACAACAGTGCCCAAGCTCCACATCTCACTGGGGTTATGGACACACCATGACGTATATTCCCCAAACTCTTCTTTTACTTCCATCTCTCAGCACCCAATATGTTTTCTCCCCACCCCACGACTGCCTCATTGATAGTAGCAGTTGATCTTCATGCCCTGTCTCCCCCTCAGATGGGTGAGCAGCTGCCATTCCTAGGGAGTGCGTGAAAGAACCCCTCCTTTCTTTTTTCCTCCCCATCCATCCGCTTGAAAGTAACTCCGAGAGCAAATGGAGCCTCCCAGCTGGTTTGATTTATTTGGTTTAATGTTCCACCCTGACCCCTTGGCTTGGCCTGGCCTTTCATCCAAGCACTGGAGGGGCCTAAGGCTACTTCCCTTCCATGATTAGAGGAGCTCAGTGTATTCCCATCCCCTTGGCCAAAATCCAAGCGGATTCACTTAACTACTGTCTCCATTTAGAAGAGGTTGAACCAAAGCAGAGGGAGAGACATCCCAAGCGATTCCACCCAGCCCAAACGCACACAGGGTGTCTAATGGAGCCACTTCCCACTTCATTCCCCCGTTTGAGAGTTGTGCTAGGTTGCCCTTCATCTGCGTCCAGCTCTGGAAGAGGACAACACTCTGGGGGGACCTTCCAATCCCTGAAAGGGGCTGTCTGAAGGATGGAGCAGACTCTTCACAAGGCCAGAGAATGACAGAACGAGGGGTCATGGTTTGAAGCTGGAGAAGGGCAAAGTGAGGCTGGACAGGAGGAAAAAGTTCCTGAATCTGAGGGTGGGGGATCCCTGGAACAGGCTGCCCAGAGAGGTGGTTGAGGCCCCATCCCTGGAGCCATTCAAGGTCAGGCTGGCTGGGGCTCTGGGCAGCCTGGTCTGGGGAGTGATGGCCCTGCTTGGTGTAGGGGGGTTGGACTGGATGAGCTTTTGGAGGTCCCTTCCAACCCTATGATTCCATGACTCTATGATCTACTCCCAGAAAAATAAAGCCCTTCCCTAATGCCAGCCCTTCTGAATTTGCCACCCAAGGAGGAGCAGAGCAGGCAGGTCTTCTCTTCCCATCTCTCATGGCCTTTTCCCCATTGCAGCGGCTCTCAAATATTTATTCAAAGAAAAACTCTCTTTTCCGTGCTGGCCGACACAGGGGTTGACATGCACCATGTCAGGCAGAGAACAACCAGCCCCAGAAACAACAAGAAACGATCCAGATTTTCAGCTGGGTTGGCTTTCTTGCCCTGAGCCACCTCTCCTTTTCTACTCCCAACCTATGTCTCAAGCAGAGTCCTGGATCATAAATTCATCAACCAGCAAAATGAGAGGCAGATGCTTTCCTCCACTGAAGCCAAATGCCCTGCCCCTGCTTTTCCATGTCAGGAGTCTCAGGTAAACCGGCCAGTTTTCTCCCTGCTGCTTGGGATCCGACAAGGACCCGACTGAACGAAGTGTTTTAATTCAGGTACAACAGTGGCCAAGAGTGGCATCAGAAAGTATTAGGAAGTGGCACATGGAGCTCAGCTCCACACACAGTATCTTTTGTGCCGGTGTAATTATGTTGGCTAAGGCTGTGATATTTTACCCATCGAGTTGGAGCAGCACATCCTGCAGTGTGGACGGCATAAGGGTGCCTTATACCTCCTAAGCTCCTTCCCTTTTCTCGTACAGGAGTTAAGTTGTACGAATATAAGTGGGTTTATAGTAGTAGAGCTTCACCCACATCAGGGAAATTACACAGCTCTGGCCATCCGAAGAAAAATAAACTTCTACCTCGAAAATCCTTAAAGGGGTAGGGAGTGACGACCAAAACGCTTCTTGTGCGCCCGGGCTGATGCAGCCAAACAGAGCTTAAAGACACCGAAGGAAAGGGGTTTCCTGAAAAGTCCAGGAACTGCCTGTGTATTCGGCACCCCGAAACACTCAGGGCTGCCCTCTTTGTGTCTGGGCCGATGTTAAAGGGTTAATTGAGATGCTGATTTGATACCCCAGGATTGCAGCGATAGGTTTGGACTGCTGGCTTTGGTCCATCAGGTGGTTCAACAGAAGAGAGATGAAATCCTAATATCTGAGTGTGGGTAGAAACACATTGTTCCAGTCTTCCTTCCCACTAGCTCACCATGGCAAATGCTCTCCGAGGAGCCAGTAGAGCTTTGCAGAATGCACCGACCCATTTCCATTGCTGACCTGTCCTACAGGTATCACCCAGCAGCTACAACCGTTTCCAGCCCCCGTCACAGAATCACAGACTAACAGAATATTAGGGATTTGAAGGGACCTCAAAAGATCATCCAGTCCAATCCCCCTGCCACAGCAGGATGCCCTAGATCCAGTCACACAGGAACATGGCCAGGCAGGTTTGAAACATCTCCAGAGAAGGAGACTCCGTCACCCATGTGCTCTTGAGGATTTTTACACCTTCACTGCAAACATTAATAAAAGGCTTTGGGAGATCGGCTGTCGGACCACACAGATCAGCACCTTCTTCCAGCAAAAGGAAATAGGGTGCAGCAAGTTGCAGAGCTGATCCGACCCCATAAACATGGCACTGTAGGTTTTTCCAGTGTAAAACGGACGTACTCCTCCCGCTCCGACTGCAGTGTGTTTGCACGGTCGGAGTTAAGCATGTGTGAGTGTTTGGATACCGAGAGCCACGTGGGATGGGATTTAAATACCAGGAAAGAACAGCAGCAGGCGACTCAATATTTAATGACACCTCCTCCATTTCACACTCCAGTGTGGATTTTGTTGGTCTTGAAAGTAAATGATGTTCAGCATTTTAGCCTTTCTGGCTGCTCAGAGAAGGCAGCTTCTCCCTCTAAATGATACTTGAAGCCTCTTCCGTCAAGAAGAATGAGTTCTGCATGTGTGTCTTCAGCACAATTCCAAACCCTACGTTAATGTGTGATCTGGAAGGGGGGTGGTTAGCAGATCGAGAGAGGTTCTTCTCCCCCTCTATTCTGCCCTGGTGAGACCACATCTGGAGTGTTGTGTCCAGTTCTGGGCCCCTCAGTTCGAGAGGGATGTGGAGCTGCTGGAGGGAGTCCGGCATAGAGCAACGAGGATGATGAAGGAAGTGGAGCACCTCCCTTATGAGGAAAGGCTGAGGGAGCTGGGTCTCTTTA
>JAOXOE010000787.1:7146769-7196012 GCA_028565055.1 Phoeniculus purpureus | reverse complement strand
GCTCTGTGGTAACGGGTTGGACTTGATGATCTATGAGGTCTCTTCCAACCTTGGTAATACTGTGATACTGTGATACTATTATCAATGTCTCCCCATGTTCACTTACACACTCTTGAACAGTTTCCAGAGTTTTATGCTTAAGAAGGCAACATTCATAGCGAGAAAACCAAAAGCACTGGATGTCACAAAGTAAAGTAGAAAAAGCACCTTGGCCTTCACAGTTCAGCCACAATTTCACAGTAAAAAGATAGCTTAGAAAACAGAAAGCAAGACCAAATTATACAGCAGTGCTCAAGCTCTAAATATTATCATGAGGCTGTCTGCTAAGTCAGGAGGCAAAAATTAAAAAGCAATAATTATAACTCTGCAAATCCCAAATTTCAAGCTGTTTGGAAGTTATCAGCACCACGCTGTCACTCCTGTCATCTCTCCCAGTTAACAGAAATGCGATGGTCTGCTCAGGCCAGCCCAGATCACATTTGTATTGCCTGGTGACTCTCTTATACACAGAGACCAATCTGCGATTCCGCCATGCTCATTAAAGTGGATATAATTCACTGTTATCCTTATGTGTATACAAAGAAAACTCTTACATGTATTCTTTACGAAAAAAGCCCAAAAATCAGTCTTTCCTTTGTGATCTTCCTATCTGAATGCTTCCCTCTTGCCCGCCAATTTATTTTTTTGGTAAGTTTTTTATTATTATTACACCATGGCCTGTTCTCCCCCTTCCCACCTTATAATGGCATTTTCATTTGTCTCATTTACTCCTGTTACATGACTCCGATTTGGGTGACAAGTATGCACGAAGACTGAAGGATCATGGTAAGAACAACCATACCAGTTTCAGGTGGGTTCAGCCCTGCCAGTTAAGACACCGGAGAATGGAGCATCTATTTATAATAGCATTTCTTTCAGTGTTTTGCTCAGAGGACTTTGTGAGCCTACATGAGAATTCAAAGAGTATCACTGAAAAGGAAGCACAGCAGAGGGAAGAAAGAATTCGGGATGATAATGGAGAAAGACACTGCATTGGTGCAAACCTGTTAGTCAGCAGCTCAGCAAAAACATGATGGAAGTTTCAGCATACTACAAAGGTAGTGTACACAAAGTCAAGCTCACTACACCTTTTGTCACTGATATTTTGAGATAAATCAAATGTCTGAATACCTGCCATAACATTGCTGTTCTTTTCTTCCTCTCTGGCTTGATAAGGTCACAATGATCTGGGAATTTTAACAAGAAAGGTACCCTGCTTGGTTTCAGATGAGAGGGAATAAATTGATATTCAGGTGGTGATGAACAGTCACACCCACTGACCCAGTATATTTACAAACCTTACATAACCTGACTGCAGAAAATAAAATGAAGCAACAGTTTGAGATGTTTTGAGCAGCCTTCTTAGCAAAAAAGATGTGCAGTGGTGCAGATAATCTTGAGAGAGGGATAAAAACCAACCAGATTAATAAAATTTATTTCACACTAATAAAGTGCTGTCAATAACTGCTCCAATCCAGAGGCATTCAAATTGTGGAAGTACCAGCAAAAGCAATATGCTCACATGAGCAATCTGCATGAAGTATTAGAGAAGGGCTGTGTCTGCTTAGCAAAGACCATTTGACTAGAGATATAAAACACAATGTAAGGCAACAATCACCTGTTTTTTACCTGAATTGATAAAACCCAAACCAACCGGGAATCAATCGCTATACTTTTATGATACAGTGTGAGCAAACCAAGAGTTCTAAGCACATAGAAGTTACTGCACATGAACAGTAAGTCTAATGCATTTATTAACCACCTAGGGCACACAACAGCGATTCAGTGCAGTACACCTGCACAGCTGTCTTCCTCAGAAATTCCAGACAGGAATACAGCTACCCTGTCACTTCTGGCCTTACAAACTACACTCTTACAGCTCTTCTCCATATTCTTCACTGGAATATTGAGTCTGTGAATTTGCATCCTTATTACTAAGCCATGCATTTCTGGCAAATCTTATGCTACAAATAATTTAAAATATAAATTAGATAAAGTGATTTCTGATAGGAGCTGGTTTTACATCAACACCTTCATAATATCTTGTTATCAAGAGAGTGTTGAATTCCTTACAGACTTTAGAGGGCAATTTGAGTTCATCCATGTACTCTAAAATAACTTTCTGGAGAGTCAAAGAACCTAATGAGTTTCAACAATACTAAATGTACCATCCTACACCTGGGGAGGGGCAACGCCATGCATCAAAACATCTAGGGGTAGACCTGTTGAAGGGTAGCCCCTGAGGAGAAAGATCTTGGAGTCCTAGTGGAGACTTTATCTTTGCCTGTAAATATCTGAAGGATGTGTGTAGGAAGGATGGAGGCAGACTGTTTTCAGTAGAGCCCCTTGAGAGGACAAGAGGCAATGAGCAGAAGCTGGAACGCAGAAAGCTTCATTTAGACATGGAAAACCTTCTTTACTGGGCATGTGACAAAACACTGGAACAGGCTATCCTGCTATGGAGTCGTCTTCTCTGGGGATATTCAAATCCTGCCTGTTTGCAGTCCTGTGTTCCAGCCAATCCTCCTTTATTTGGGAGATGGGGGTGGCGGGAGGGCAGTTGTTGGACTAGATGATCTCTGGAGGTCCCTTACAACTCTGACAATTATTTGATTCTGTGTTATTAGTTTAGTTATTTTGGTACTTATTTCCAGACCGTCTATCAAAGTATTAAACATACGCCAAAATACCATGCACCAAGGGGAGCATCATTTACTGTGTGAGATGGAAACAAATGAATTGCAAAGTTATTCTGAACAAAGTTGTTTATTAGTAGCATTAATGGTTACTATTACTTGGAATTTCAGACGTGCTCAGATAACGTAGCTGAAAATGGGACTGCTCATTACATAAACATGCTGTCTTTGTCTAGGGATAAAAAGCACAGCTGTTAGAACGCTGTCCAGACAAACAAAACCCTCAAACGTCATGTATGTAATCACCTAAGCTGTACAGATAAAAAGCTCAAGGAGAGAGACTCAAACTAGCAAAGCCACATCTTGTTAAAGCATATGTTGCCTGTCTACAGTACTTTAAACACATGCTAGAACATACTGGATGCATTATCACATTTATTGCCTTGACAACAAAGCTAGAATTAATAGTAGAGGGTAGTCCTTGTTCCAAAGAATTTAAATTCAAGAGGAAAGAAAGGAAGCATTAGCTGTATTTTCAGATATGATCTGAGAAGATATGTTTCTGAGAACCAAATAAAAAGTGAAGATTGCTTAAAATTTGCCAGTTAACTATAAGAAAATCCAAGTTTTCTTATGCTGTTCTGTGCATGGCAGAATTAGTTTAAAAGGAAAATTTTAAAAAATTATTTTAAATAAAATATTTTGTACAAAAATGAAAAAAATGACAAGTTTTGAGGGGTTTTTTTTTTTTTACTCTACATCTGAGGTTGCAAAAAATTTTAAGAGGAACAGAATGCATCGTAATAATAAAGTCTTTTGGTCCCCTACAAGTTTTAAAAGAAACATCTTCTCCAGTACTGATCTTGGATATTATTCAGTAAAGTTATACTGAAGCCGTGTATCAAGATGCACTTAGTCTCATTATTAAATTCTCATTGTTATTCAGCAAAAAAGCACATTTTCTTATTGTTGTTCCAAAGTATTTCTGTTCTTTTCCACCAGAAAAATCACAGAATCATTGAAAGGCTTATGTTTGAAGATGATCTTTCAAGGTCCCTTCCAACCCCTACTATTCTGTGAGTACCCTGAAGTACCCTGAAAACTTCTCAGTCAAAAACTTGTCTCATCTGATATGGAGAAGAGAATGAAAAACTGCAGCACTGACCAACTTCCAAGCAATGTTTAAGCTATTAAGAATTAGTCTTACTATTAGCTTTTAATCATATTATTGTATTTTGGGAACTGAACCCTTACTTTTTACATTTTTAATGCATGACATGAGAATACATTTATTTGTGTTTTTAGAAGACTGTCATAAAAACAGTAAGGTGTTTCTAGTGGAAATACTCCAGTGAGAATTGGGTTTGTTCTAAAGACAGCAAATATGACTTCTACAGCTCCTGGTCTTTAAATTAAGACTTAAGGTCAACAAATACTTTCCATTTCATTAGCAAAGCAAAGACTGTGAAATTAATTATTTTTATATCCTTACAAACTTGCTAATGCAAGCCCTCTGTTTAGAGTGCAAGAACATCAAAAACTTTTTGAAATGTCCCGCATGCAGAGAATTAATAGAGACTCCCAGCTACTCACATGGATTGGTTTTTTTAAAAAAAAAAAAAGCTTACTAGTATAACTTGACCTTATAACAGGATGGCATTTGATGGGCATACCATGACCTTATCAGACTTGTACAAGCTTATCTAAGACAAAAAAATTAACAGTTATCATAAATATGAATTACAGTCTTCATATCTTCACGGGAATGGTATGGAAATGACCTCGGAAGATCATCTAGTTAACCGCCAGACAGAACAGCTTCAGCTAACTCTTTCTGCCATGCAAAACTGTGCACATTTCTACACAATTAGCAATATAACAGACAGAAGCTGAAGACAGCACTGTCAAATGCAGTGCTGCTTACCCAGCAGCTCATCAGTGCTGATGCTGTCAGAATGAACCTCATAGTGCTAACACCAGCTCCTTAAAATCAGAAAGTTAAACAAAGGCACAAGCAAGGAATCTTCTCAACATATCCACCTGTTTTGCATGACCAGTCATAGACACACTTCCATATAAACACACACTGCTAGGGATTCTGTAAACTACATCGAAAATTATGTAATTTTAGACTGCAAGCCAAGGTGAGGACGTATAGAGAAATTTGTGAATAAAACCACTTAAGATGTATCTGAACTCTCATCTTCAGAAAACTGCATTTGTGGGCTTGGTTTTGTTTGGAATTTTCTTCAAATATTTGTATAGAAATGGAAGCTGATGAATCAAGTACCTAGAACATGATGCTTGGAAAGGATACAAGCAGCTAAGTATTTACTGAGTAGTAGTATGAAATACAGTAACACTCAACATCTTACTAAAGAATATCACTTCTATAAATCCATTCACCTGTTCATAATTTTAATAGAAATTTAGCAGTTCTAAAAAAGAGGCCAAAGGAAACTATTAAATTCCTTTATCTTAAATACATTTTCTTCAATCCCTTGGTGATTGTGATGTATTACAAAACCAAATATTGTAATTGGTAGAGGTTTATAGCTAGCATTATCTGTACTTTTGCTGAAGCAACGTTCAAGTCTAAAACAGAAAAGGTGAGAAAGTACTTTTGTAAGTTAAGAAAAAAGAGATTAATGACAGTTATGCTGTATACATTTCAAATTTATTAATATCTGACTAGATAGCTAATACTTTCAGTTAAAAAAACCCACACCACCCACCTTAAACAGCAACGAAGTCACAATAAATGTTCATGAAATTCCCATGAAATTTATTTGGTTTTTATGCATGGCATGAGCAAATCAGACTGCTACTGCCAGTCAGTATAGAGTGACTTTATGCTAGACAGAGTGACTTTATGCTAGACACGTATTAGATTGAACTACAGAACTATATTTAACCTGAGAGAATAGGGTCCCATTTATGTAACCCTGCTTTAGGAGCTTCTAATGAGTTACTGCAGTCTAACCCAGATATGCCTGCCAGCAATTCCCTGCTCTTTCATGTCAGCACAATGATGAGAGTACAACTTCATTGCAGAAATTGCTGCACAGCACAAAAAACATTCTTATTAAACGTGTTGATCATCAATATATTCCGTAACCTAAAAGTAAACTTTGGCTTAATTTAATTCATATTTCTAACACAGAAGCTTTAACTTGTTAAACACTTGGTAATACTTACTGTATAGCTATAGTCAGAGTGCTATTAAGAAGAGGTTCCTGAGGCAGGCAAATAAGTAGCCAACGGAATTAGGTAAGTAAAGAAATCACTAAGATCCTTGACACTAAACCATTCACAGAGCAGATGCCTACAAGTTAATGAACACATGCAGAAATTACTAAAAGTTTGCTTTAAGTCTCAAATGACATGTTAGGTGAGTTGTTATCACAGTCACCTCCTTAAAAAATCTACTGACAAGAATGCTCATCCCTCTTAGAAATGTCTTCATCATTCAGAGAGCATCCCCCAAGAGTCAGACTTCCCCAGCTGAGGGTCCTGCATGCAGCCACCTGTCTCACAGACCTGTACAGCACTTGGGGATCAGCAGGGGCCAGGGTGAGCGTCAGTTGCTTGGTAACATCTGCCAGCTGATCAAAAGTGACATTAATGACATTCTAAAAGGAGTTTAGTGTACAAAAAAGGCAGTGCCCTAAGGTTGTACATGGTAAAATGAAGCAGGGAAACGTGATGCTTTTCAGAACACACTTTTTGACCCAGTGTCTAGTGTAATCACCTTGCCCAATAAAGCCAGAATACAATGGGAAATCAAGCACAGCATTAAATGTAAAGAAATGATGTAAAGAACATGGACAGGAATAATAAGAGGCCCAAACACACAGAAGAAAAATGTAAGAATTTATCATTATAGCAAAGCCTCATTTCAAAATTGCATTCAGTTTTGGTCACCTCAATACAAGAAGGACATTGAGGTGCTGGAGTGTGTCCAAAGAAGGGAAACATGGCTAGTGAAATACCTGGAGGGCAGGTTTTCTGATGAGCAGCTGAGGGACCTGGGATTGTTTAGCCTGGAGAAAATGAGGCTGAGGGGAGACCCTAGTGCACTTTACACCTGCCTGAAAGTAGAGAGTAGAGACATGGGGGTCAGTCTCTTCTCCCAAATCACTAGTAATACAACAAGAGGGAATGATCTCAAGTTGCTCCAGGAGAGGTTTAGATTGGAAAAATTTCTTCACCGAAAGAACAGTCTGCCCAGGGAAGTGTTGAAGTCACCATCCCTAGAGGTGTTCAAGAAACATTTAGATGTGGCGCTTGGAAAAATGGGCATGGTGGTGTTGGTTTGATGGTTGAGCTTGATGATCTTGGAGTTCTCTTCCAACCGTAATGATTCTATGATTCTATGATTATGATTTGTAATTATATCACAGGCTTCAGTACATTCCATTTCTAAATTTATCTATACTTAAAGAGTTGTTAGCTTGAAGATCATGTCAGTAAATTATAATAACGCAAAAAGGATATATGTATAAAAACTTTGAACTTCAATGTCACTCTGCTTTCTTTTCACTGTGTCTATTTATACTGTATATACAGGGAAAGCACTTAAAATGCAGTTGAAAGAGATGCAGTTTCAGATCATCACATTTTCTCTAGGGCACTAGGATGCTTTAATCTGTTGCTTTATTAGGACCACAGAATTCAAGATTCAGAGAACAATGACTATAGCAGGAATGGAAACATGGCATTCCCAAAGCTAAACAAGGCCATTAGAGCATAAGCTCATAAGCATAGTATCCTGGCCTCAAACGCTAATTATGCCTGTGCAAAGCTAAGGCTATAGTCCAGTGGAAAGTTCTTCCACTAATTTAGCTCTTCACAAAAGAAACAATCAGGCACCTTGAAAAAACAGTTCACATTTACTTACACATTTTATCAAAAACCCCACAATGTCAGGAAAAAAGATAATGGCCTCTTTTTAGCAAAAGAAGAACAGAATACAAAGATTGTGGGAAGAAGGGAAGAGAACAGCAGATTTGATGATTGGTAGTCTGAACCCTTAAGTTCTGCTACATGCAAATAGATCAGAGAATATTGTCTGTGATGGCAAAGAGACAGAAAGTGCATCCCATTGTCTCTTCCCCTGTGTGGTGCCTCTATCAATGGAGGCACTGCTTCTGTACCATGAGAATACAATGGAAGCACTTCATGCAAAGCAACCTGCCCGGTATCCAAGTTTTCCATGAAGACTTTTGTGTTCAAGTTTTCCTTGTCTTGAGCTACCACCTGAAATACGGAAAGCTGCCCTTTGCAACAGTAGAAAAGCATAATGAAAAGGAAGCAAAGGTTAACTGTCTTCTGTTTCCTTCCACATTCAGCAGTTATGCTGCTACTTTCATTCAACATTTGAATGCATCTCAAAAGCTGCAATAGTGTACATTGCCTCCCATCAATCAGTAATTTTGTTATTTGCTTTAGATTCAGGACATGAATCCTGTTCCAATCTGGTCACTGGGCTGAAATGCAAAATAAAGGTCAGATGCTAGCCATCTAACAATCAGACGTATCATATATTGCACAGTGAGGTGGAAGATTAAGAAGGAAAGTCGAAAGATAATTTTTTATAAATGTTACTTTGGTAAACTTAAAGACTGGTTTTTTAGCATTCTATTTAATCACAAGAAAGCTAAGCTGTATGTCCAAGAAGCAGACAATACAGTCAGTGGAAAACCTGGCATTAAACAATGACTCAGTATGTGGAACGAGCCTCAAACTCTGTATAGAAAATGTATAATACATTTAAAATCTAGGAAGGTGGTTATACTCAAAGAGAGGAAGAAAAAGAAGTAAGTAATAAGCTACCTAGAAGCAAAATCAGAAATTAGAAAAAAAATCTAACATATAATAATTGTTGCTATTCAGAAGAAAGAAAAAGCCATCATATTTTTAATGTAAGGACAATTTAGAAAAATTTCATTAAAGAAAAACATTTTCAATACTCTACATTTGAAGTCATCCAACATGACATTTAAGTAGAAAGCAGATGTTATATTCAGATATATAAACTCCATGTTGTAAAATTTATTATAAAAATGTGTTTCTTTGGGATTTGAATCTGATATTAACTTTTATTATGAAAACTGGGTAATGTGAAGACATGTTATGAATACTAATATATTACACAAATGCACATACAGATAATCTGTTCAGACCAAAATATGTATTTCATCCTACAGAGACAGATAATAACAATAGAATAAAAGAAGCAATTACGTGAAAAGGAAATGTAGAATGAAATGGATACCACAAAAAAGTGAAATTCAACTTACACAAAACGCTTAGGTGCTTCATGAATAAGCAAGGAAGAAAACTAACTGAGAACTCATGCTCTGAAGGAAGAAGAGGTGCTCTGAAGGAAGAAGAGTATCGACTTTTCTGCAGCTCTCAGGTATCATTTAAGTACCAAATAATGTGCAGATGATTGTACAGAGAAATCTGTACATCTGAACATAAATTCTACTTACCAGAAACAGATTGGGCTTTAGCCACCTTAGAAAATACAAAGCTGAGCCCCAACTTACACACATTATGAAGATGGTGTTTTCCTGCTAGCTTAGTATCCTGCAGAAGGATGACAAAAGAATTTATTCCTTTCTTACCATGTGGATAGGCAGAAGGATGACTAAACAACAGCCAGTTTTGAAAACTCTGCTTTCTCAATTAGCAGGAACAGGATGAAGGTTTTGTCTCCTTGACATACTTCCACAGAGAAGCATTCCAAACACAGAAGCAGCATATCAAACTCCCATGACATCAAAAGATGCTACGATTTCCCATCCATATACCCAGGAATGGAAGCAGAGTCAAATCCTGATCCAACTTGCAAACTGTCTCTTTGTTAGACGTAGGCACCACTTCCGAAATGTAAGGCACAGCTCCACTACAGGCATACATCAACACAGATATGGCCACATCTTGCAGGGTAAGGTCCCCATGCTCCAATGTCATAATAATTTTATTTTTTTTACTTTGCAATTAAAGAAAATATTGTTTACATGTTTTTGAACACAAACACCACATTTCAAAGCCAGAAAAAGAAGTGCAAAATTTAGTTGAACTGCTTAAGCAATGAAGCGTCTATATTTAATTGATACACTTGAAACTGAGAATTGCTTAAAACAAAAGATTATTTTAATCTGACAATCCCATTGAGACCAGTATTTCTCACTGCAATGCAAACTTCTTCTAAGCTGTTTATTAGCACAAGTAATACCAAACAGCATGTAGAAAAGAAGTATGAGATCTAGGGCTGGATTTGAACCTCAGCTTTCAACGGTTTTATGTTAAAACAGTATTTTCACCTCTGCATAAGCGCTACCCAACACAGGTCAAAGCTCAGAAAAGAAAAGCATGGGCTGACAGTCTTCAGCCACTCTACAGCTCTGTAAGCCAGTATTTCCTGTAACTTATTTCCCACATTGCCCTTGGGCTCTGCTGTTTATTAGTTTACGTGGATTTAAATAGCAACCACATGGCTGGCAACATTTCTCCAGCATCCTGCTCATCTAAGTCAAGCAACCCCAGATACTGCAATGCAGAATGATATTAGCTAGCCAGAGAATCACAGTACATAGTGCTCCAGCGTGATGTATAATTTTAATACAGCACAGAAAGATAATGCTGGGACATGCTTTAAAAATCTCTGAAGATATAAAAATTCCCCAATGGATAGGATGAAATCTCTGAAGAGATGTCAAACTAGAGAAAGTTTGGTCTTGTATTGCTGGCTCTAATTCAAGCAGGACAGAAGAGACCTTGCAGGCAAGGAGAGAAGAGCAGGAACAAACCAGGAGATCTGCAGTTAGACTACTGTGAGTGGGTGTGCAGGGCCAGAGGGAACCTATCCAAAGGAAGCCAGTTTTGCTGTCAACTAGCATCTTGGTTGAGCACACTGAAAATATTTACTGGGACAAAAAGAAGAAAAAATACAAGGGACTACTTGACAGTTCCTTCTCATGGAAAGGAAGTTATTAATAGGCACCTGTCCAGGAATTCAACACATGCATTTTTACTAGAGTTTTCAAATGTATAGATTTGTGCTTTCATGAAGAAAAGGTGCATTTTGCTTTAAGGGGACCTCCCCGCAGTGAACCTGTTCTGGGAGACGTGGGGACTAGGTGACAATACAAAAGAAGGCTTATGGTCTAGCTCTCTCTTTTTCAATGGGGGCTTTGCCCCATAACACTGGCACGGAGCTCTGGATTCCCCCCCGGCCACTTCCAGGGTCAGGGTGGGGAAGATGGGATGGAGGGGACATGGCGGCTTGCCACAGCCCCGCTCCCCTCCGCCACAGACAGCAGCCCTGCCACCTCGGGCCCGTTCTGCCTCAGGTAGGCAGCCCAAGAGAATGGGCTCTGGTCCAGCCTCAGCTCCTAGCTGGCACCGCAGACCAAAGAAGCAAGAATTTAGTGCCGCTCTTCCCACCCTCACAGAGCAACCATTCAGCGACCCGTGGTCAGCTTAAGAATTCTCCTGTTTCTCCTGTAGCCGAGGTGGGAGGAGAGTGAGAGACACAGGAAGGGAATAGAAACCTCTCAGCCATGTTAGCATGCTGATGCTGGCCATGTGGTCGGTCGCCATCTTGAGCTCTGCAAGTGGCCAGGGCCATGAGGCGAGTCGCTGCCATCTTTGAGCCATTGCTCAACAGGAAGAGAGACTCCTCATCATTTCTGTCACTGAGGAAAAAACTGGGGATGCTCGAGTATTAGGGAGAGAAGGATCGTTAGGAGAGGCATCTGAGAAATGCTTCATGCTTAGCTGAAGTGTCTGTTCTGAAGGAAGCAGAAGTACTCAAGAATCTTTAGACCTTGGGCAAGGAAGAGAGACTGGGTTCTTTTTGAAAGCATGTCTCCTGCATCAAGGAATGCAGTTCCAGGTGCTGAGGAATCAGACCTGTCCGATCAGCATTTTGCTGCAGAAGCTACACTGAAGAATTGAAGAGTTCGCCGGTGTGGACAGCTGAGGGCTTGGCGTCTGCAGACGAGAGTGGGCAACACATAGCGGTGGGGCCTGAAGGGTCTCTCTGAATGAAGAGAGGATGGTGGTACCCCTCTCTGCTTGACTGACATGTTCCTTACCCAGGTCTCTAATGTAAAAAAAACAAGGACTGATACGACAGTGATCTCCTATTGTATTTTTCTCAAAATACGTGATGGCATTTGTGACAGATTTTCTAGTTTGTCTGCACTAACTCACTTGACTTTTTCTTCTTTCTGTATACAGTTATAGAATTAATAAAGCCTTTTCCATTTTCCCTAAGCCATCTATTGTCTGGCAAATTCTGTTCGAGATCTCACTGAGACTAACTGCTTTGTTTTCTTTCCTTTATCTCCAATTGTGGTCTTGAACCCACCACACATGGGTTACAAACTGTGTCTCTGCTCTTCACATCTTGTTTAACCAGCCTGTAATACAATTTTATGTGCTTCCTCAGAAAAGTTGCAAGAAGGAAAACTTGAAAATGTTACAGGTCTCCAAGTTGATATCACGTTGAAATCTTTATGGAGAAGAGACTTCTACCTGCCCAAAATTAAGATAAATGTTTGTAATCTCTGAAACAGAAGCTTATACAAAACAACTTTTTTTTCCCATAGAGTACCATAAGTGTTGTTTAAACAGCAATTGACAATGAGGACAGTGATGTTCATGGTCACGTATCAATGGTGTTTGTACGCAGAACCAGCTAAATGCAATAGGCATGCAGCACTTCCATCAAATACCTTGGAGCTCATCATGGTTTCACAAGCCACAGCAAAAATGAACAAGAAACTTTTCAAAACATGAAGAAACATAATCTCATATGTTATTTGGAGAAAATTAAATCGAACTTGCCAAAAAACAGAGTAAAAAGACCTCAGCACTCAACATACAACATCTGAGTTTTACCCACACTGACACTCCAAAGAAGACTCTGTAGCCCGCTGAGACCTATAACAATATCTACATTATTCCTTTCTGATTATGTGCTCTACGCGAAGTGAAAGCTGTAGGCATAGACATTACTGATAGGATCATGCAGAAAGACCAGTCACAAAACTTATTTTCTTCATTGGTACAGTAGCCAGGAGAACAATCTGTGCAACTGACCGCAGGCTTGCACCAAAAACTGACATTCCAATACTGAACTGGAGGCTCACAGACCTGTAGGGAATTGATAAATCAGAACTCACAGGGTAATTAATAGCTGCTACTTTTATTACCTTAGCCATGTCACTGGCAAAAATGTGTGTATCCACCATAAGAATTTCCCTGTTCCAAGTGCACAGACATTTGTCAACATCCAAAATCTATGAGGTACTGTGATGCAATGTGGGTATGCTGCTTGTCCTGCATCTAAAGTACCAATCTATCAAGAATTTACATCAATTTTCAATTCTGGCAAAATCACATAGCCAATAACTGTGTTCTGCCAGGTTAGCATACAGAAGTTCCCCATCATGAACTGCCAGCAGCTTCAAAGTTTGGAAACAAGCACAGAATTTCTTGTCTATCTCCAACACCTTCTGCACAGAAAATTTTATCCATGCTTGAGGTCTGCCACCAAGCAGAGCAGACTCAAACAGAGAGGACACCCAGTGGAAGGCAAACACATTGGTGGATTAAGAAGACTGCTTCCCAGAAACACTGAAGCTTACCAGCAAAATGCTAAGAAATTGGCATTTCTAAGAATTAAGTTCTCAAGCAGTTCAAATGAGAAATGTTCAGTTCTTGAAACTTACCCTGGACTAACAACAAAATAAAGCACAACCAAAAAATCCCAGCGCTGAAGGAACGGATAGTACGAAGCTTTGTGACATGGATGTTCATAGGAAGGTTTAATGATTCTCAGGACTACAATACAGCTTGATAAGAGTTTATTCACATTGCAGGTCACTAATATACAGGGGTAGTTTTATACCAAAAGGAAACTCCTCTTGGTATAAAACTTGGGACCGAAGGCTCTCCTTCAGACACTTCAGACAGAGTTTTGGACTGTGGCTTCCTTTCAGGGAAGGTTTCATCAGTCAGAAATACTGCAGATTAATACAGGAGATATACATGTATTCAACACCCCAAAACTGGAGCAACTCCTCCCATAGATAGAGGAAATTCTGTTGGTCATGGTTGCAATGCATGTAGCTATTAATGTCAACCTCTCTGCCTAGACTAGTTGTTTACAGCCATCACAGATCCGAAATTCATGCAATAAAGTTGATGGATGTACGGACAATGGATCCATGTTACACAGACAGTAGCTAGGATCAGAATCAAACCAATCAGTACCAAGGGGGGGGGTCTTGTTCATGCATTAAAAAAATTACAACCTTGCAAGACAGAACCCATAACAACACTTATATCACCTGTGGGTGATATAGCTCAGGCAATATAAAAAAGGAAAAAGAAAGCATGGCTTGTGTAATCCAAGAACTCTCAAAGATAAGTTTCCTATTGCACAGTTTCATTACTAAGGTGTATATCCAAGCCTTAATGGTTCTTTCCATATATGAAAAGAATTTACTGCAGAAAACAGCATGACATAGTTTAAACTGTGCAGAACATCTATTCCTCCATCACGAAAAAGCACACAGCAAAATAAAAACATGTAGCATTTTGTCATCAACAAAGCTGCCTACATAAACACCCACTCCTTCTTATTTTCTCAGTAGCATATTCTTTTAACTCACTCATCTCCTTCTGAATCTTTCTCAGAATTATTGATTTACCTACTTTACATATGGTTTTTTTCAGTCGTCTTTTCACAGAAAAACTGACCACGGAAATAGTTATTCACTTTAAGTCAGTTCAGAATACATCACCCATTTTAGTTTCTCCTCTCCCAATATATTCATATTCCAATAAAAAAATGTGCTTGAAAGAGATTATTTCAGGGTATCAGAAACCTGAAATAACTAGAGCAGGATAGTTATCCTGCGGATCTAAGTCTCATGCTGTGATAGATTCACACATTTGGTCCCACCTCCCAGTAAGGAGCTGGCAATTACCGCATTCCAGAGCAGAACCACGGATTTTTTTTCCAGCTCCTTTAGTCCACATGCCTGTTACAGCTGATCGTAGCAGCTGAACCAGTATTTGTGCATCAGATGCACATGAGCTAGATTTGAAAGTCCAAACCTTGAGTTTATTTTGCTTTTTCTGCAAATAAGAACTATTGTTCTTAAGAGCCACGGTATCTAAGATTCTTCTTTCCTAAGATCCAAAAATATTGTAGATATAAAGACCTAAATCTGTAACAAATTCACAGTATTTATTACCTATGGTGATACGGGAACACCTCTCTAAAATTTTTAGATATTCCTCTGCTTTGTGTCAAGAAACAGCAGCTACCTATAATCCTATGTTGCTTCTGTGCTCTTAGAAGGATTAACTTCTCGCAATACCAGGACAATATGTACTTTAAGTACGTTAAGTACTCTGTTTAAAGCTTAAACATCATTTCAAACAGACATATCTAAAATACATCCTCTTATAAAACAAAATTTAACATTATTATGAAATTATGTTATGCTGCTAGTATGCAGAAAACTTTATTTCATCCAGTCTATCACACAGAGTGCATCCACAAATATAATTATGTATTTTAACATTTGTACATTAATCCTTGAAGTATGTTCTGAGCAAACATTCGTGAAAGCACATAAAAATGATCTTCATTTCCTTTTTTGCTCTTAGAAGCAACTGCTTTGTTACCCAATAGCTGGATTACTAATAGCTATATAAATAGAGCAAATCTACAGGTATGTGTAACCATGGCTGTGGTCACGGTTCCCCACTGTGGTGCAGAAATAGCCCTTTATCTTCTAGACTAGAAGTCATCTAGAAAAGGCTACATGAAAACATACGAAAAATAAGAAGTAGAAGAAACTTCAAATATTTCTTACATGATGGATAACAGAAAAAAAAAACCTAAAGCAAAAAATGATGTATACACAGAATATTTGTTAGCTTGGAGAAGACTGAGGGGTGATCTCATTAATGTTTATAAATATGTGAAGGGTGGGTGTCAGGAGGATGGAGCCAGGCTATTCTCAAAGTCATCTAGTGATAGGACAAGGGGCAATGGGTGTAAGCTGGAACATAGGAGGTTCCACATCAATATGAGAAGGAACTTCTTCACAGTGACGGTGACAGAGCACTGAAACAGGCTGCCCAGGGAGGTTGTGGAGTCTCCTTCTTTGGAGACGTTTAAAACCCTCCTGGAAATGTTCCTGTGTGACTTAGTCTAGATGATCCTGCTCTGGCAGAGGGATTGAACTAAACGATTTTTCAAGGTCCCTTCCAATGTTCTGTGATTCTTTAAAAAAAGCAGGGTGGTTACAATTAACTGAACACAGGAAAGCTTTGGTTTTTACTGCAGGAGTTAATAGCCATGATTTTCCTGCCTGGTAGAATGTAGGATCAAAAAAATCCTGAGAAATTGTAACATAGGACGACAATTTACTAAAAACAAACAAATCAAATTACCAAGTAAGCAAAATAAAAAAAAAATCGCAAGCCCAGAAAATATTAATAATGGGACCTAACAAGATGTCAGGAATAAAAGAAATAACCCTCAATAATCACTTTTCAAGGTAATCAATGGCAGAGAATACAAATTTATGCCATTCTATAATAAAACTGGTTTAAATATACAAAAAGTTTCATCTAACCTTCCCAGTCAAGACCATATATGTTGAGTTTTGCAGCAGAACATTTATCTACGAGGCTTCAAGACTTAGAAATGCAGTTTGGAATTGGGCAACAAAAGCAAAAATTAGTCATAGGGGACTAAGAGGCGGCAGAAGCATTTAAACTTAATTTCTGTAGGAAGTCAGGCTACAGCAAATGTAATTAAAGGTTTCAGTAAGACTTTGCTGTTAAAAGACTCAATTACTAGAACAGTTTTGAAGCATAGTATCCTATTCTTCCTTCTCATCCTACATGATAGTGACCCAAGCTTCATGCAAAAGCTAATAGAATGATTCTCTTCTAAAACGATTATTTTGCACAGAGAAGCTGAAGTCTGCTTTCATGCGAATTAAGTCCATAGTCCTTAATAGTCTGCTGAGCAGAAGGGGAAAATTACCTCTCAACCTGCTGACCATGTTTCTTTTGATGCAGCCCAGAAAGCCTGGGCTGCATCAAAAACAAGCCTAGCCAGCAGGTCAAGAGAGGTGATTCTACTCGTCTGCAGTGGTGAGACCCTACCTGGATTACTGTGTCCAGTTACAGAGACTCCAACACAAGAAGGGCATAGATCTTTTAGAACAGGTCCAGAGGAGAGCCATGAGTACGATCAGAAGTAACTCCTACAAGGACGATGTGACAGAGTTGTCATTATTCAACTAGGAGAAAATAAGGCAGAAAGGGGGAACTTGTGGCCTTTCAGTATCTGAAAGGTGCCTACAAGAAAGTTAGGGAGGGACTTCTCAGAAGGGCTTGTAGTGGCTTGTAGAATGTGGGGTAAAGGCTTCTAACTGGAAGAGGGATGATTTGGATAAGTAATTAGGAACATGATCCCTACTATGAGAGTGGTGAGGCACTGGAACAGGTTGTTGATGCTCCATCCCTGGAAGTGTCCAAGACCAGGCTGGATGGGGCTTTGAGCAACCTGCTTTAGTGAGAGGTGTCCCTGTCCATGGCAGGAGCATTGGAATTAGCTGATCTTTAAGGTTCCTTTCTATCCAAACCACTCATGATTCTATGATTTTCTTTTGCCAAAGTGTAGATAGGTTTTCACTCTGATCTTTCTTAAAATGAGTAAATGTTAAAGAATATCAATACAAGAAGCTAGAATAAAACACACTTGCATTAAAACAGTCTTACTGGTTTAAGAAATTGGGAGTACAAGAAAGGATCTGAGAGGAATTCTTCTTTAAGAAATAAATGTCTGCTATACTAAATTAGAATCATAGAATGTTCTAGGCTGGAAGGGACCTCTAGAGGTCATATAGTCCAACCTCCCTACCTGGATCAGGCTGCTCAGAACCCCATCAAGCCTGACCTGAAATGACTCCAGGGATGAGGCCCCCCACCACCTCCCCAGGCAGCAAGAATATAATTATAATATAGTAATATACCTAGCAAGTTTTGCAGTGAATGATTAATACACAATCTGTTCTACAGAAAATGACAAGATGTGATTTAAAGACATCAGTATAAGGTAAAAACATTGTGCAAGTGACGTTTTACACCTTGAGAGGCAAAAAACCTGTGACCTTGGGGTTCAGTCTCATTTCTAAGCAACTTAGAGAAGTAACATATCATAATGCATTCTCCCTATCCCAATAGGGACCACAATGTGTTTACACTCATGCAGTGCTGAAAGAAGTAGATGAAAGAGTTACTCCCAAACCATAGAAGTACTTGCAGCTTAGACTCAAATAGAACGGGAATCCCTGTCTTGCAAAATAAAACCTACACCCCAGAAACATGCCCTGATTAGATTCAGGATACAAGTGCATCACATTGCCAAATGTACAAATGTTGAGAACAAGTTTGTTCAGAGAATTAGTAGTTCACAAAGAAACAAAGCTTGTACCCTTGGATAGTAGGTCAAATGCAAGTGAGTGAAAAGAAATGCACAGTATTTGCACTTTCCAAGTATAAACAGAAGTACTGTGCAGTATGGTGCAGTAAATCCAGAAGGTGCTAGACACTGCTCTAGTCAGAAAGCAGAAAGAGATGAAATATCAGCCTCATAATCACTGACATTTTATAAAGGATTATTAAAATAAGTCTACTTTAGAAAGTCAATATACTCCTTGCTCAGATCATCAAAGAGGTAATTCGGAAAGAACTCAGGGAAGATTGCTGTGCATTGGGTCACTCCTATTCTAAACACACAAATAATAACAACAATAATAATACTTCGGTTTCAGTTACACCACTTGACTCACTTCATCTTAAAGTACATAGAAAATGTTAGAGTAAAACTTAAGAGCATTATACTCACAGTGGGAAGAAAATCACCTCCATACCTGCACAGCAAAGTCAAAGCACCCAGTTATGCAGACAGTGCCCATAATGAAGGCTGACCACCATTTCTACCTTGGCTAAAGGGACATTATTTATTGAGATTGCACTCAGGAAGCCATGCATTTCATCTGCAGCACACGCTTGGTATCACTGCTAAATCAAAAGTGAAACTACAAGATACAGCCGGGTGACACTAATGACACTTCCGTACTGATTGGAAAGGTAACAGCTATCATAAGAGCAATTAAAAAGGTTCAATACTAGTGTTAAAGACAACTGAAATACAGAATAATTGTCAGCTACCCAAGATAATCAAAGTTAAGACAAAATGGCACAGAGAAATATGAAAAATACACTATTTGAAACAGCTCCTAATTTCTTACTGTCAAAGTAGGATGCTAGAAAATGGTTAAAATACTCTTAAAGCAGACCAAAAGCAAGAAGAAAACAGAGTAGAAAACCTCAAAGACATGATAGACATTTTGATCCTCCTGTTATGGGTACATCTAGCATTTAGTAGGGAACAAATAAGCAACACATGAATAAATACACATTGAGCAGATAATAAAATCAGTTCTCCTCTTAATTTCACGCTGGTTACAGCATGCCAGCTCATAGACTAACTATATAGGGGTTTTCAAAATGTCTGCAAGAAATGAAACGAATAATATTTACAATCAAAGTACTCTTGTCATCACCAAAATAAAACAAAGATGCTTTTCAACCATCTACCATTAAAAACAAAGCAAAACCAAACCAAACCAAACCAAAGCAAACCGATACACAGATTTCTGAGGAGGACATAACCAACATAAAAAGTCTATTCACTATTTCTAAACATTCCCTCATTTAAGTGATTTTTGCTTAGCTTTCAGACTTTCATCTCTAGAGACTAGTTTCAGTTAACCAGGTTAGTCACTGTATTAATAGGACAGCACTACAACAACTATATGCATTTGCATGTTGCTATACTTCTATATCATGTGTGTTAGGCACAGCTCCCTTTGACCAGAGGACACAAAGATAAATTAGACATTGCTGTTCTTTCTCATAATTGATAAATAATTTCACAGTAAACATGATACATATAGTGAGTACAAGTTTTTGTGCCGAAAAAAAATCACAAATATAAAATTACAGGAAAAGCAAATGTTATACTGTATTCCTTATTACATCAAATGCTTTATCCACTCCTGTCTCATTTAAACTAACAGCTGCAGGTGTGAGCTTCACTAGTACATTTGGCTCTTCATTTGCGTTCATGCGTATGTTTGAGGTCCTGTACGGTAAGGAAATTCTAAGGCAGCTGTAGAAGGAAACGCCAGATCTATGAGCCTGGCTCATAGGAAAGATTTTTTTCACAGAAAGGGTGGTCAGGCACTGGAATAGGCTTCCCAGGGAGGTAGTTGAGTTGCCATCCCTGGCGACTGCTGTTTAAAGTTCACTTGGACGAGGTGTTGAGGGATACGGTTTAGGGGTGAACTTGTAAGGTAGGGTAGATGGTTAGACTCAATGATCCTAGGTGTCTTTTCCAACCAGAGTGATTCTGTGATTGTGCTGCCTTGAAAAAGGGAAGATTTCACCTATCACGGCACATGGCATACGTTTCTCTTAAGCTGCCATTGTTATTAGATACACAAAGAGAGGGAGTATTGCAAGTACTGAAGTATCCAACTTGAAGTTGTAGTGATCTCAAAGACAGGCATGTGAAAGCACTCCATGTGCTGAAAAAAAAATTGCTCTTTGATTTATATCAATGTGCAAGGGGTGGAAGTATCACTAAAAAAGAATAAATAAAAAATTAGTTTTATTTAGTTTTTAAATTAGTCATAGAAACTACTACAGTTTCATTTCACCCCACTGAAAATATATCTACACCATTTTTATTGGACTATTATAGATATTTTCTCTATTATCAAAGTTAGGCCTGATACAGTTTTACATTGTAAAAAAATATTAGAAAAAGCTGAAGAAATTTCATTAGGGTGGGAGGCTTCCCAAGGTGGAAAAAAAAAAGCAGGTTTTTAGACCATGAACTCATAATGTCTGATTGTAACATGGATAAACTGTGAAAAAAATGACTGTGAAGCTGCGTTTTCTAAGTGATGCAGAGTAATGCTGGAATAAGTACCATAAATCAGCAACTGTTCTGCATATGGAACTTTTTTAATGAAAAACAAAAGAGACCGAATGTGTTTGTGCCTATCACTACATAGAGCTGCAGTTAAGGCTGCATATTGCCCCTTCAAAATGAAGTAGAATAGAATCAATAAAAGTTGAGAGAAAAATAAGCCAAGATTACAGACAAGAACATGAGGAAGGATTGAATGGTTTGTTTTCTTGATGTTACAATGATCTTACTTTAGAATTAATAAATGAAAAGGTAAGATGCAGTAATCAGTGGTACATGTCCATATGTCCTCTTAGAAGATGGCAGCATGCAAGCAACCCATACAAAGACATATAACCTCAAATTCTTCATTATTTTATGTGCATTTATGTCAGCTCCAGCTGGCCTTATGCTGTCCAGAAATGTGGCTCAGGATCCTTTATTTCCTCAGTATACTTTCTGATCCTACATCTCCTATCTTCTCTCACAATCCAATCAAAAGGTTCAATAAGGGAAAAAAAAGCCATACACAAAAATAACTATAAACAGTTAAAGGCTGAGGAATAATATTTAAAAAGAGAAAGTGACAGCAGAGCTGGGATAAACTGCAACAAAGACGGTGCTGGAGAGACAAATATATCCACTGTGGAAAAGTGGGTTTGAACAAGATGGAAATCTAAGAGAAAAAATGAGGCCAAGGAATCACCGTGTTCTGAGATTAACATTTTAACTGAGCCCATCCTTTTCAATTCAAACCTTATTTTAACTTCAGGTTTAACCTACAGCCTCTTTTGAAGATATTTCCAACCCTTGCATTCCCCTAATAGTCTAAGACATTAAAGAAACATATATTGCAGAGTGAGCATTGTGCAAAACACTTCCAAAAAGAAAAAGGGGAAAAAAAGCCTCCATCTGAATGCAGGAGAACACAAAACATACTGGGTGAAACTTTACACCAATGGACTTTTCCACTTCTAGAATCCCAGACTTAAGTGCCAGTACCTCAGTGAAGGGGTCCTAGGGTGTGGCCTCCTTAAACTAGCAGAGCATCTCTCCAGTGGTCTCTCCACCTATCAGGAGAATGAGCTCTTTTAGAAGATCCAAGATTCATTGTCCTTCTATTTAAAATTCCAATATATCTATTCATTTAATTTTAATATACTCACTGCTTGCACCCATCCAAACAAACAGCTCAGGCCCAAAAAACCCCATACTACCTCAGGTGAAAGAAATAAAGTCATCCCAAAAGGTTAAGAAATATGACCAAAGCAAAGATGGAAAACAAATGTTTTAAACCCTACAGAATATCACAGCTCCAGTATTACAGTGACTAATACTAGTATTACTAACAGTAAGTCATCCATATTTTCAATGTAGAACTGAAGTACCATAGTCAAAAATAATAAGAAAAATTAGAAGTCTTCACAAAAACCCTTCCTGCCTAAATGCTCAATGATCTACTGTGTCTTATAATCAGAAAATATTTATTTTCATCAGGCTTTGGAAAAAAACAGCACAGTATTCACCCTCCAATGTGTAAAACCTGAAACAGAAAGTGGCATCTCATGGTTATGAAATACAGCAGATCCTAATAAGTGTTACGGAAACCCATTGTGGCATAAACACACAGGAACATCACGCTTCCTGTCAGTGAGGCCAATCGAGTAAGAAAAGACATTGCTGTGTGTACATGATGGGTCCTAAGCATAGGGCAGGGATCTCAGGGAGCAAAACGAATCTTGCAAGGAAGAAGGGCTCATTTTCTCCTCCCTTACAAAATTTGTTAGACTTTCCTCCTAACAATCCTATGATTTTCTTATAAATAGATAAGTAGAGAGGGATGATAGATAGATAGATAGATAGATAGATAGATAGATGATAGATAGATAGATAGATAGATAGATAGGCAGACAGACACATACATGCATAGACACATAGATAAATTGTACAATCATCTTTCACGTAAATAAATACATAAATGTAATCTGTTCAAATTAACAGCATTTCTCAGGATTGTTGGATTAGACAGTGTGGCCCATGGAAGTCATCAGTCAGGCTACTAATATATGGCCGATAATCTCTGTACATACCTAACAAAAGTAATTTTTGCTTGCTTGTTCAACCTGTGTCTATACTCTAAATAGCGATCCTGCAAATCTGCATTGTCTCACAGGCCTAACAGCTGCTTTAAGGGCTGAGGTAAGGAACTTTTCATCAAAATCTCATCCATTCGCTTGGACGAACAGCTCTAAATGGACAACCAAAAAAGACACAGCGTGCAGCAACTACTCCTCTCATCCAAACCCCCAGAGTGATCTGTTCTGTAGTGTTGCCATAGAAAATGGAAAGGAAGCCTCCAATTAGGGAAGAGGTCAGTCTCAAGCAGAGATGTTATGTAAATATCACCCAGCCAGCACCCTAGAAATAAAAAGAGAAGGCCCGATCCTGCGTGCCCTCCAAGGGCAGCGTTCTCACTTGCTCTGGGCAATCTATGCCAGCAGGGCTTGGTCTGCAAGAGCAGGTCTAACCCCACGCTGCCACCCAGGGACGCCCACCTGAACCCCAGGTAAACCCGAGAGGAGGGAGGGACCCGAGAGGAGGCTGCGGCCCCGGCGGCGGAAGGGATCGGCGGGGTTGGGGGCGCACGGTCAGTTCCTCGCGGCTCCACAGCCTCAGGGCCAGGGTTCTCCTCTCCCCACGCGGCCGCGCCCCGGAGCGCTGATGGCTGCAGGGGAGCTGCGGGAGGGCCAGACGGACGCGGGGAGCCGTGCTATGCTGCTCTCGTGGGGGGCAAAAGCCGCCCCTCCCCGCTCGGGAACCGGCAGCTCCCAGCCCAACCAAGGACCTGCCGCGCTTCCCGGCGCTGCCTCGCCTGCCGGGTCGCCGGCACGGGCGGGGACGGCACGGCCTCGCCCCACCCCGCGCTGCACTTCTTCCCCTCCGGCACCTCGCACCGTCGAAGTGTCGGAACGCAGAAGCATCCTGCCTCCGCGCATCCCTCCATTCTCCATCCCTCCCTAAACGCTACTCCGCGCCGCCTCCGCATCCCCCACCCGCGCCTCCACCACTCACCCACGCCACGGCCAATAACGGCGGCAGGCCACCCCGGCAAGCCCTCGGGCCCGCTCCTTCCCCGCAGGAACCCGCTGGCACGGAGCGACGAAGCAGGCGGCCACGCAGCGCCTGGCACCGCACCTCTCTGCCGCTGCCGGGCCCCCGCCCCACTGTCACCGGCGGCCCCGCCCTCGGGACGTACCGGCACCGGCCGCTCCCGCAGCCCCGCCCCGAGCGGGCGAGGGGACCTGCTGCCGCCGCTGCCGTGGTCGCGGCTACTCTGAGCCTCAGCGTGTTCCTCGGTCCCCGCCCCACTCCTGCCCATAAAACTGCCCCCTGCGCTGTGCGGGAGTCCCCCTGGCCTCAGTGGGAGGTGTGGGATGTGGGTGATGTCCCCCACATCCGGTTTGCCACTTCAAAAGATGTGGACCAGTGTGCATCAAGAATAGGATGCCGAGAAGAATGTATGGATTTGATTTTTGATGTTACGCCCTACTGTGGCACACAAGAGTCAGACACGGAGCTGTCAGATTAATTCAACTGCTAGCACTCGCTATTCGTGCCAGATGGCTCTAAACCCTAATACAATTCAAAGGCTTATTATTTTGTTAGAAAGGAAAAGAAGAGCTGCTTGAGGCTCTAAGGCCCAGGCTTTGCGTGTAGATTTCAAGCCGGAATGCTGCTTCTGTGCTACCTTACATCGGCTTCCAGTGCAACTTTACTAAAATCCCATTTGCAACTATGTATGTTGTTCCAGATTCAGGGATTGATGGAGTGAACACAGCAGAAATGCATTTTCCTTAGCTAAAAACTAAAACCTCAGGGATTAGGAATGGTCATGATAATTAGCTCAATATTATGTTGATGGCTAATGCAGCACTTGTGTAAACAAGCTCAGTATCAAGAAGGAAAGTAATGGTTTTACCATGTTGTTTGGGGTTTTGTGTTCTTGCTGTTAGGATGCTAGGTCTATACTTAGTTTAATAAGACAAGGTGGATAAGGGCAAACAGCTAGAGAGGTTTGAAATAAGCACTGCAAATACAAGCAATATGCCCATCTTGAAACACAATCAAAGAACACGGGGTTCATCACAAAGACAGTTCCGGGCAGCAGCACAGAAATGTGATAATGGGGCACTTCATCCTAAGAGATAAAATGGCATCACTATTGATGGCCAAACTGAATGCTTTGAATCCAAATTTGAAGTGGAACATTCAGTATAACAGTAGAGACAACTAAACAGTCTTTTCTCGGGTTACCTTTTCAGGTTACATTGCATTGTGGGGCACGCTAAAGCGACAGTTAAATGGGAAGCATTTCAAACAAGAGCTAAAAGAATTTTCATCTCTAGAGAAAATGCTACTTTTGATTTTAAAATCAGTAAGAAATATATGTCACAATTTACTTTAAACACTTCATATAGGTTATTTGTTCCATTTTTTAAGGTTACTTCAGGTATATCGATATCAGGCAAAATCAGAAAAAAATCACCTTTTTAAAGCCTTCTGATACTTAAAGGTGGTCTAAGGAAAGATAAGGGGATACTCTTTATCAGTGAGTGTATTGACAGGATGAGGCATAATGGTTTTAAATGGAATTAGGTATTAGGAAGAATTTCTTCACTATGAAGGAGGCACATGAACAGGTAGCCCAGAGATGTTTACACAGTTTACACAGTTCATTAGAGTTGGAAGGGGCCTTCAAAGGCCATCAGGTCCAACCCTCCTGCTCAATCAGGCTACAATCTATTGAAAAGCATAACTGCCTAAAAAGCCTAAATCAGCTACACTAAAACACATTAAAAATAGGTCTTAAGCATCTTCAGAGAAGTGGACTCCAGAGCCTCCCTGGGCAACCCTTTCCAGTATTTAATAACCCTTACTGTAAAAAAGGTTTTCCTCGTATTGAGAAGAAACTTCTTGTGTTCAAGCTTGCACCCATTACCCCTTGTCCTGTCTGATGCACTTAAAAAGAGAATATTACTTTCTTCTTGACACCCAGCCCTCATGTATTTATACACAAGTTATGGATGCCCCATCCCTGTAAGGATTCAAGGCTAGGTCAGATTGGCCTTTGAGCAACCTGATCTAGTAGGTGGTTTTGCCCATGGCAGCGTGGTTGGTTCTAGCTGATCTTTAAAGTCTCTTCCAACACAAACCATTCTGTAATTCTATAAATATTTTATATATAAACTCTTAAAAGATTTCAACCTATTTATCAGTCACCATGTTCCAAGTCTGAATTAATGAAATCACAATCAACAGCTTATTATGCTTTATCTGCTATCTAATTAGCAGCTGTTCTGATTCATATTCCTCATAGGAACAGGGATTTTGATCCTTAGTTCTGGGCCGAGTCAGGAAGAGAGAAAATGTAAAATCTTTAATAATATTTGCATGGGCTTATATTAGTGTTACGTCTTGTGCAAGAATGCATTGTAGCATTGTGAAGGATATTCTGTATAGGACCTCAGTATAACGGGCTGGGGCATGGACTTGTCACATGAAAATTATTTTCTTATTAAATAACTTTACTTGAATGTACTTAAATAAGATGAAATTTGTAACTTAGATAAAACTTTGTTTCTTGGTATTGTTCACAAGAAACCTATTAGAGAGTTTTAAACTGTATATATATTTGGCTTCATTTAGAAGTGAAGAGAAGATAATTATCTTCTTGTCTGCACAAAGTCAAAAAGATTCACTTCCTGCTAGGCATGGCTCTATAACCTGCTGTGCCCTTCAGCTGGAGAGCAAGCACTACTTCCTGAGTGCTAGAGCATCCTCTTGAGAGCAGCAGTGGTCCTCCTGCTCACTTAAAACACAAAGTGTAAGACCTTTTTAAAGTTTCACCTCTAAATAATTGTGAAGCTTTAAACTCTTAAGTTCTTTTATTTACAAAATTAATCCTAGAGCACTTTCTTGAACCGCTTTACACACAGGAGACCAAACTATCTGCTGCTGTAAATGTAAAGAATCACACTGATTATTTTTGTAATTGTTGTTGTTACTGTTAATAACGTTGTTGTTACTGTTAATAACATTGTTGTTGTTGTCTATAATTGCTATTATGATTATTTAGGAATCATAAGTGAACATCTAATGACAGATTATGCTTAGATTCTTTTTTTAAACAACGTGCTTTTCCTCTTTGAAATGCAATCATCTGCAGGAAGCGATGGTACAGCGTGTAGCAACGTTACAAAAGCTGCAGAACCACAGAATTTTCCATGTTTGAAAAGACCTTCAGTATCATTGATCCAACCATTAACCTAACCTCCAAGCCCACTGCTGCACAATGTCCCTAAGGTCCATATCTACTGAACTTTTAAACACATCCAGAGATAGCGATTTGATCATTTCCCTGGGCAGTCTGTTGCAATGCTTCATGACCCTTTCAGTTAACAAGTTTAATATATGGCTGTATATGATGGCACAGCATGGGTTATTGTTGGTGTGAATACTGCTCAGGACAGGAAAGGAGAAACTAACTACTTGCAGGGGAAGCTTAAATGCAAAATCACTGACTGTGATTATTCAATTTTAAGTATTTGGATGTGATCTTTTATTGGAATTATTTCTGGACTCAGGACACCTATACCATAAAGCCTGGGTGATTCAGAATCATTGAAATGGAATGAAGTTTATTCTTCTAAATTACTGCAGCATTGTGAAACTTGCATTTTAAATGGTAATGTTTTCATATTAATGTAAAAAAATTTAAAAAGCTATTCATTTGGATTCAAGACTTCTGGGAAGAGCTGAACTGATTTCTGTAGTAGCTGAGACGTGTTTTCCTCAGAGACCTGCCTGCTGTGTCTGTGTATGGGACATGAGGGCTGCCGCTCTTCACTGATGGAGAATCTCTGTCAAGGATACCTTGGTGCCAGAGCAGAGGTGCTACTTACCTACCCCTAGAGAACCTGGCTTGCTCTGCAGTCATGCATAACATTGATAGTAGCATTAACATGCCCAAAACACCCATCACCTATGATGCTGTTGCTTTTCAAAACAGGATTTGTATCTGCTGAACCAAATGGGAAGCTAGTGCTGAAGTCTGCAGCTTATAAGGTGGTACAATAACTGATAGGGAACACCACTTGGCCAAGAGCAAAACCTGCCTAAATCTGCCTACAGCCTTGTATTCATTGAACACATTTTTTTCTGTAACACTTACTTTGTTGAAATCAAATCTTCTTTTACAAAAGGTAGAAACACTGATATGACAAGTTACAGAACATCTTCCTTCTCTCATAGCCTCTTGCCATAGGTGGGTGTTGGCAGAACATCTAGAAATAGCACGTTACAAGCATGTGCCTCTAATAGGGAAGAGTTACCATGCACAGTTATAAACAGCAGTCAAGGCTGCAATTAAGAGTTGAAATATGTTCTCTTTCAAATGTGTTTTTAACAGCCATGTTACATTTCCATATTGCTCTGAGTAGATTGCACAGTATCCCTTTCTTTTGTGTGTGGGCACGTGGCTGCATGGGTATGTATGTGCTTGTAACATATTTGTGCACTTGTTTTTGAGAAGTCACTTTTTCCTTAATAGAGGTGACAGAGTTTTCTGAGAACATGCACCCTAAAATTAGGATTTATTATAGCCTGTATGTACAACTGTCTTGGTTAAAAGCTGCCTTGCTCTGCAGTCACATATCAAATTAAAAACGACAATATAATTAGATGAAGCTAATGACTCTGCTGTGGAATATGGGAAAAAAACATTTGACTTATAATACAACAAGGGGGGAAATTGAAGATTTACAATGTATTAACCCTTGCTTGGTCGAAGTTAGCGCTATAGAAATAAGCACTAGGGCTTTGGACGGCAATTGATTTCTACAAAGCTTTCTTTAATGCATATGTTGAGATGATTAGCTGTAATAAGGAGAGGCTAGGGACTGAAAAGGTGAAAACAACAGCCATTATACTTCTTAGAAGAAATTCTCTGGGGACATGTGCCTGTGGTTCATTCACGCTTGCTTTAGGATTAGGACATAATGCGTTGAGCTATTCAGAGGTTTGATGGAAAAAGCTATGTTAAAAACATGGTTGTTAAAATCATGGCTGTCAGAAGAATGGAATTCTGGTGGATGCTTTTTCTCTCCATTAATCTTATATTTTTTAAGGATTAATTGTTTCATGGCCAGCTCAGCTTTATAAAGATGTTGTTATAATATCGCATATTGCATATATTAACAATATTATCAATGTTTGGCAACTCTGAGTTATAGCACTGCTGTAGTGGAAAAATTAACAGTATTTCCATATCACTCTTTTATCAAAAAGATAAGCTTTATGACAGCAAACTTCATTCTATAAGAAAATGACAACTAGCAGAATCCCTCAATACTCACCAAAACAAAGACCATTTTTTCTCATCCCCATAATGTACTGGCATGACACTTTTTGGTGAAAATGCCAAAATTGCTCTTGTATTATCATATCATTTTAAATGCTCAAAGGCAAAATAATTGCTGATTTTCCTATCTTTCGTGTGAAGTGACAGGTTAATGTACAACAGAGGAAAATAAAAATATTTCTCAAGATTGAAAACTAATCCTATTCAAATAATCTTATTAGAAGAACAAAGCAATTACTATTAATTGTCCATATAGTCCTGCTCTCCTTATACCACTTTTAAAGACAATTTCACCTATATTTAATAAGTCAGCCTGGAACAAGCAGAAAGTTCAGAGGATTAATGACATTAGCTGTTTCTTTAAAACATTTATTCTTAGTAAAGATGCAAAATCAATTAAGTCTTAAGGTATACTACCCAGAATTTAGTAAACTCAGATAGATGACTGCTATCTAAGTAGTTCACTGCCCTGGACACTTCAACATACTGTATTAGCAGCACAAACAGAACTGAGGAAAAAAAAAGACTGAATAAAAGCTATGTATTTGGTATTATGGAAGAAGAATGGGTATTAGACTAGACTGCACTAGAATAGAATAGAATAGAATAGAATAGAATAGAATAGAATAGAATAGAATAGAACAGAATAACAGTTCAGCTGGAAGGGACCCACAACAATGATCTAGTACTACTGCAATATATGGTGGTGGAGATTGCCATCATCACTGTATAGTGGTGGTGGGGGGGGAATCTCATTACAAATAAAGAATAAGAAACAATACAGATGTCAAATGAAATGTGATTCAAATGTATAATTGCAGGCCCAGTTAAAGACAAGCAGTTGAGGTAAGAACTCCTGTAAGAATATATTATACATACAACATTTTGAAACCATTTCCGTTAGCTATTGTCTAACCATGGTAATACAGTCGTGGTGTCAAATGGATCGAGCTGCAAGATGATAATAGAAGGTATATGAGAATTAGCCTATGAGAAGACACAAACAATATATAATTGAGAAAATGTAGTCAGTGATAGAGGTGATTGAACTGCTGAGATCCCTAAGCTATCACAATATTTATGAGCTAGTTAGCTCACAGACTGGTGGGCTAATGGCTATGCTGGATTCAAAGAGAGCTTGGTTAGTCTCCACCCAGGTATACAAGGGTTGGCTCTAGCCATGGTACTTCGTAACACGAACTTTTTCCTCTGTGTCTCTTTCTCAGGTTACATTTCATGATTTGCTTGGAAAAGAAAGGGCTGCTGAGAAAACAAATTTATGCTGCAGCTTTGGTGTGCAAATTGAGTCACTGTCTGTGCAGTCTTTCCAATACCCCAAAGCCCATCTAAGGAGGCTGCAGGTTAAAAATCAGAGTCAGTCAATACCCTAGAACTAAGTGTATGAAATTGTTTTGATCTGGTAAAATTAGGTAGATGCGGCAAAGTGCTCAGAATTTTTGCATTGTTTCCCTAGTGTATTTTTAAAAATTATTTAAGATGTCTGTACAACTTCATTTGGAGTTTAGACTGCATACCCCTTACAGAAGGACCTCTTACTCAGATACAAAGAGGCAGGCACAGTTTAGATAACTGCTTTGTGGTGGCAGATATGAGTCAATATAACGAGAAGTATTTTTCTGCTTCAGAAAAGAAACAGTCTTCGGTCAAAAGGAAAAATGAGATGAAGCACCCAAATGAATTTTCAGTCCTTTCATACCTATCAAATCGTATGACGGCACTGAATCATTTAGGTAACTTGCCCTATTAGACTGTTCTTTTATGAATTGTTTCAAGAGGCTTGGGCCCTAGTCATAAAAAAATCTGCATCTGGTCATCTAGCAGGAAGTACTTAGGGATATCACACCTGCACTTGCCTGTTTAAGGAAGAAAGGAAAGCATCGCCTGCAGCCAAAACCAAAGTACTGAAACTGGAGTGGAGAGAGAACGATGTTCAGATGGTTCACAAGCTGCCCAATGTAGCACCATGAGCAGAACCAGAAGGAACCATTTCCTTAGTTTCAGAGCAGCAGCAGCTCATTTACTAATACTCTTAACTCTTTTAATTAAAATAAGAATAATATCTCACTATTCTTTGACTGGTATATTGTAATTGCTTAGCTTATCCAGAGTTTGGATGTAGCACACCAAAGTCTAACTGCATTTTCTGTTCCCTCCTTTGATCACAGAATCTTAGAACATCAGGGATTGGAAGGGACCTCGAAAGATCATCCAGTCCAATCCCCATGCTACAGCAGGATTACCTAGATGCAGTCACACAGGAACATATCCAGGAGGGTCTTAAACATCTCTGGAGAAGGAGACTCCACAACCCCCCTGGGCAGTCTGTTCCAGTGCTCTGTCACCCTCACTGTGAAGAAGTTCCTTCTCATATTTACATGGAACCACATTGTCATCACTGTGGAAAATCTTTAGCAAGAGGAGGATCTTTCAAACGTTGATTTGCACTACAGATACTGCTCTGTGCTTTTCATTTCTCCTTTGTTTTTTTTTTCTTTCTTAAAATGTCTCGTGGTTTTGTTTACCTTCGAGCCTTTAAGTAAATAGTTAATCCCAACTTCTTTTTGGGCCTTTTTTTACTCCATAGCTAAACCCTTTGCAGTTACATCAACACCATCTTTCTCTGAAACCCCTCTGGAGTTCAGATGGGTAGTACCAGAAATCCACACAGAGAAGCTGAAGTGAAGGAGATATATGGGATCTCCAATGACTCTGTACTTATCTCTTTTCAGCCACGTGGACTTGTAGGAAGATAAAGTACTGTGTTACACCAAAGGAAAACCCATATGGGCTCCTGTGCATTGTAGGGTACTTAAAATATCTCCTTAAAATGTAGATTTTGACTTTCTGCCCAGCACTGCCTTGAAAGATTTGCTATTAAAGCCTAATTGCTAAGTAAATGTTCGCTCAGTAATTCTCCGTTGAGGACAGAGAGAAAGCAGTTGGGGTTAGGATCAGCTTTGCTCCTGGTAATCTGTTCCTTTGGGTTTTTTTTATTCTACTAATCTTCCATCTTGGAAGGGACTGCACCTCTCTGAAACCAAGCAAGGAAGGGAAAATATATTTAGTTTCCAGGAGTTATTTACCACTTCCCACCCGAAAGATGGATTTCCCTTCTCTTGAGTCGCTGGCACCATCATTTCCCCCTAAATATTCCTGATATGTCACAAATCAGTGCTTGGTTACTGACTTGGAACCAGTCCCCTTTGTGCCTCTTCTGAACAGATTGGGAAGCTGGTGGCTCAGATCCAGAAGTGAATCCAATACTGGGGTACAGGAAACACTCAGGCTCATGAATTTTCATTTATTTAATAAGATGCATGGAATTAATTAAGCTAAGCTTTAACGTGATAGTCCTATTCTGTGACCGTGTGAGCTCCATACCTGGGGAGGGGTGGGGAGGAGGCAGGGTGCTCAGAAAAATCACACTGGGCACCAGCTCCAGGCAAGCACAGACGTGTACAAGCACCAGCTCCCTCCCTCCTCGCTTTGGAGCTGCAGAGCTTCCCTCTGCTCCTGAGACAGAGCAGCAGCAGTTTTGACTTTTCTCTGAACTGCCTGTTGAGAGAAGCCTTGGGAAAATCCCTGTTTTGTTTTGTCTCCCTCCCTCATTCCATAACCTGTAGGATCCTTTCCTGATTACTCCTTGCAAGACCTGCAGGTGGCTAAAGGTTACCCTGAGGATGTGAGCTACCAAAGGTACCCAACACCTCAAAAAACCTTAAAAGGAAAAATAATGAAGGAAATTCTGTTTCCTGCTAAGTAGCTCTCTGGTGCAGCAGAGCCAGAGCTGGAGGACAAACCTTCCCCCTCCACCACACGAACATTCGCCCATCTAAGAGACGAAAAGCAAAGGGAAGGTTTTCTTTGCACGTAAGAAACAAAAAGAGGTTTTACTTTGATTTCCTGCTTTACCTGGGGAAGAATCCTGCATCTCCTATGTCTTGTGCAGTTCAGCTCCCCGTGCCTCATAAGCATCCAGTTGTCAGGTAACACTAATAACAACAGAGCTCTTCTCTATTCCAAGGCAGATGCTTATCTGAGGAAACTGCTTAGTACTCCAAAGCAGCAAGATTTATTATTTGCTATTTATTTGATCTTATGGATAATTGCTTAATAAAAGCAATTAGTAGCTGCTTTCAAAACCCAAAACCATTACTACACTCACAGGCAGCAAGCACTTACTCCAACCATAAGACCTTCCCTTGCTCTGCCCTTGGCAGTGCCAGACCAGCTTATAGTATCTACTCCAGGTGCCATAAGGTACCTCTTCTCTGCAAAGCAACCCATAGTGGTGTAGGACTGGATTCTGGGACATCCAACAATCTACTGCTGCTACAGGGACAATCTGACTGAAGTTTGGTGGGAGGTGGAAATACATGTTGAATTGAAGCACTTAAACTTGTTGAACTCTGTCTGTTGTTTGCCAATAAATCTTAACTTTGGGGGATAGTTGGAGGTGGTTTTTGTTTTTCTGAGAGGAGTTTTTCCTGGCCATAGTAAATCCATCTGAGTTAACTCTGTCCTTCTCTTGAGAAGGTGCTAGTACATATGTATGTTACACACACACAGACCTAAAGTTAAACCAGGACTGAAAGGATGTTCTGTGATGGAAACCTGTGTCGAGGATCCAGTGGGGATTCCAGAGACATGTCTTAGTCAGTTGAAAACCTTGTCATCCAGAATGTAAATAAGCAGAGGGTCCATATCCACAGTCCTGAAGGGAGAAAAGGAAATTGAATTCATTTATGGCTTCACTCTCAAACCTTCCCACAGCACAGGAAGCAGCAGGCCTGGTAAAACCTATAAATAGTCATTTGATTTCAGGTCCTTTCTCAGACAGAGAGGCAAAAAAAAGCATCAGAACTGCTCCCCAGGGACAAACACGATCTTTCCTCCTTGTTTGAGTTGTCGGTTTGGACAGAACTGACACAAGCTAATTAAATCTTGGTTAATTTATTTTGTCTGATTCAATGAGCGCCTGTCACACAAATCGCTCAATGAGGCAGAACTTCTCTTCTCTGTGGACTTCCCCATTCTCTTCCCCTCTGAAGCACCATGAAGCTGATGCAGGCAGAGCTTACCTGTTCAACTCAAGTAAACACCAAGAGCAGTTCAGTTCGCTTCTCCTCCAGCACTTCCGCTCCGTGTATCTGTTCCAAAGGGCACCCAAACTCATCCCAGCTTGTGAATCCCTGGCCTGGCAGGATGACTGCTGTCTTCTGCTCAGCTGTTTCCCTTAGAGATGAAAGCTATGAGGATGCAGCAGGTAAAGGATTAAATAAAATTCTGTTTGGGATGTGTCCTGGCATTTGCTCTAAGCCTGGAATAGCTGAGCTGCCATAACTTTGGCTGGATTTTTCCCAACTTATGAATTCTTTGGAGATTCAGGAACAGTCTCATGTGACCTTGGGTGAAAAACCTCAGGTTTGTGAAGCGGGTTATCACAAAACAAGAGCAGGGAGAGACTGAACTACCTAACAGCTTGGGAGTGGTAGGGACAGCAACCCCTCTGTTGCACAGTTCTTGCTTTTGAGTGAAATGTGAGATCAGTTTATTTCTGTTTGAGTTCAATATCTATTGTTTGGGTAAAGCAGAGTCCCCTTTCATTTCTCTGGAGCTTTTCAGCTGTCAGTTGTGTTTTACAGCACTGTGACCACTGACTGCGTGGTACCCCTGAAATCTTCATAGAAAACATCCGTTTTTATTCCAGATGACACCTCATAGCTATTGGATAAAATATTGAAGGGTGGTTGCATTTTTTTTTCCCTTCTCACATGAAACTGTGGATCCAGAGTCTGTCTTTGGACCCAACATGTTTATCACAACTAACCCAGAACCTCCATCAGTGTTAATTAAGCAGCTGAAGATGACTAACAAAGGACATTTCCCTGAGAAAATGAATATGAAAATATTACTAGTATTAATAATAATAATAAAGTAGGCATTTATAATTCCCATGCCCGGGAAGGTGGGGAAATCACGCTCACAGACCCTCTCAGCCATCCAGAGCAGCCGCTGCCTGCTTGGACACGCTGCCATTTCCACCCTGCATTCTCCTGGAGCTCTGTAAGGGCAAAGCCAGCTCCAAAGAAAGCAGTGTGAAGTCTGATTGTTTCGAGATAATCAGTTGAAGAAACAGGTAAAAGACAAACCCTGGAGGTGTTTATTCTTTCTTTTTTTCCTTCTGCAAGGGGGATGCACTCTGCAGACCTTTCACAGTTCAAAACACTTTTCATAAACAGACACAAGAGGCGAAACGTCACTGGGTTTGAAGCCGGAGGTGATCAGATTAGAAAATGAGATAAGGAATTAGCAGAATTGTTCAAAGTACCAGCTGAAAGAAAAAAAACTGTGTGTCTCCATCACACACCCCAAGACACCAGCTGTAACCTACAGATGTTCTCCTGCTCACATTCAGCCTGTTTGCATAAACACCCAACCCTCCTTCCAACTCTGTGTTGCGTTATCTTGTTTAACGGGCAATTTCTGCATTAAGGGACCTGCAGGTTGAAGGTAAGCTCTGATTCCTTGCTGGCATTGAAATCTCAATGTACGTGACTCTACCCTCACGAAGCACGGGCAGTTCCAAGCCCAATTTTGTCGAACAGGAACGTACCCGCAGCACACTGTGCACTTTACATCAACTCCTGGCACTGCAGCTGAGGGCATGAAAAGCAGCCAGGGATGGCAGGAGTGTTGAGTCACATCACGGGAGGGTGGCTTGCACAATAACTCAGCAAGCTGGATCAGGAGCAGTGTTGTTCAAACATCTCAAGTGTTCATACAACAATTGCCCACCAATGCAAAGCTTCTTGCGCATTTCGTAGCATTTACAGTACAGCAGCAGAAATTAAGGGGCAAACTACCTGGAGACCATTAATTACCTAGAAATGAAATCATTGATTGTTTAGTTTGAAGTTTCATGCTCCTCTAATCCAACCTCTGCAGAGAGAACATCCCCAACCAGAGCAGGTTGCTCAGAGAGTCAAGGGCCAACCTGACCTGGAATGTTCCAGGGATGGGGTTTCTCCTACCCCTCTGGGCAACCACGTTCTCACTACTCCCAGTATAAAAAATATCTTCTTTATGTCTAGTCTGAATAGATATCCAGTGATGGTCTTTTGGTTTAAAACCATCACCCCTTGTCCTGCCACAACAACCCCTGATAAAATTCTGTTGCCAGCTTTTGTAAAGGCCACTTTAAGCACTGAAAGGCCACAACAAGGTCTCCCCAGGACTTCTCTTCTCCAGCTGAACACTTCCAGCTTGCTCATCCTGGCCTCACTGCAGAGGTGTCCCCATCCCTCTCTGTAACATTTGCAAAACTTACCATGAAGAGGAAACCCAACTTTTATGACTTAGGACCCCAATTCACTTTGTAGCTAAACATAATTGTACATTTGTCTGCGTTTTTAACATCTATGAAAACACCAGCTACTCTTTCTTCCAGACCTTTCCATTTTATGTTTGCTTGTTTTACATCTTGTATTTCACCAAAGTTCTCTCTGCAGTCATATCTCTATGAATACATGCTGTATCATAGAATCATAGACTCATCGTGGGTGGAAAGGAGCTCCAAGATCAGCAAGTCCAGCCTTCATCCCAACATCTCCCTAACCCCTAGGCCATGGCCTCAGGTGCTCTAGCTACTCAGATTTTAAACCCCTCCAGGGATAGAGACTCCACTCCATCCTGGGTAGCCTGTTCCAGTGCCCAATCACTCTCTCAGAAAAGAACTTCTTCCTAAGATCCAATCTAAACCTCCCCTGACGCAACTTGAGGCCATTTCCCCTTATTCTATCATTAGTGATTTGGGAGAAGAGGCCAACACCTGCCTCACTGCAACCTCTTTTTAGGTAGCTGCAGAGAGAATGAGAGTCTCCTCTCAACCTGCTCTTCTTTAGACTCAATAATCCCAGTTCCCTCAGCTGCTCTTCACAGGGCCTGTTCTCCAGCCCTCTCCTCAGCCTCGTTGTCCTTCTTTGGCCCTACTCCAGCCCCTCAATATCCTTCTGATACTGTGGCATCCAAAACTGGACCCAGTACTTAAGGTGCAGTCTCATGAGTGCAGAATACAGGGACATCATCACCTCCCTACTCCTGCTGGTTACTCCATTCCTGATGCAGGCCAGGATGCTGTTGTCCTTCTTGACCACCAAACATCACCAAAATGATGATTTTGAAAATTATATTCACCCCAAGACGGTCCCAATGCACAAGAAATCTGACTTCTGCTGTTTGCAAAGAGCTGGTGCAGCTGTACGACCAACAGTGAACTGAAAATATCATCAAGCCATTGCTTTGCATCTTTCTGCCAATATTTGAGATGCTGACAAAAGATAATGTTGGAGTTTCAAAGCTGGACAAAACAAAAAGCCCCAAATCACTCAAAGTTTTGGTGATGTCAGAGGAAGAAGGAAGCCAGCTTGAAATGGAGGTCTGCTCTCAGGCTCTAATCTTGTAGACACCTACTTAACTTTAAGCCAATTAAATCAATGGACTACTTAACCTTTGCCTACAGGAGAAAGGATTTGCCAGAACAGTTTATATTAGTGCCCCAAACAAAATAAGCAATGCTCCAAAAAGCTCTCTTCTTTCAGCAAAACTCTATCTGCCTGCAGTGTCACAAGTATAAAACTATAGGCAGATACTGGTAAAGAAAATCCTGCCATTAAGTGACACCAGTAAAACAATTGCTTCTGTCAGAGGCAGCCCCACACACTTCAAAATGAGCAGCAGACGAAGTGCTTGTTGGATGAAGGGTTGATTTTCCAGAGCCAGCTTGCACAGAGTTGGTATTTGAGCCCATTTTGCTCATGGCTCATAGAAACCCGCCGACTTGTATAATGAGCCACGTTCCTGGAAGCTCGGAGCGATGGGCAAGTCCAGGGCTCTAGGGCTGACCTGAACAGATTCCTCCAAACTCCTTTGGGCTTCCAGCTCAGGCATTTCCCTATGGCTGGAATGTCTCCGGGGGTTCCTATTGCCTTGAGAACAGAAGGACTAAAGTCCCCAGTGAGGGCAGATGAGAAAAGGGAAATTTGAGCGGCACCACTGGCTGTTTGCTTTGGTCAGTTTGTTCTTACCTAGGAGTGACTTCACATCCCCGTGTGTGTAGGGAGGTGTTGTTGTTCCGCAGAGCTAGTTAGAAAGAAATGTTGCGTGCTAACTTTAATGAAACCCAGGGCTCCCCTGAAACAGCACCAATGGTCTAATAACACGTTACATCATTTGTCACTGGACACATTGGTAGTATGTCACTGGAAAACCTTTAAAAGCCGAGATGTAAGTGGTGTGGAGACAACTGTGGACTCAGTAGGGTAAGGAAAAAAAAGAAAAACCAAGGAGAATCGTTTGTAAATGTTTTTCTGTCTAATATTTATTTATCTTTGGAACACTGACATGTAAAAAGGGAAAAAACCCCAAAGCCTACCCTTAACATCTGTCCAGATGTTAACAACATCTGTCTAGACATCAGCCCAAGGAGCTGACATTTTGTGTGCAATAGGGAGCATTTCAGGATTTCTTTTCTTTTTTATTATTCTTATTCTTTTTTTCCCTCCCCCAGATTAATTGTCCTGCACGCTGGTCCCATCACTCTTTGCTCTGGGCCATATGGCCATATGCCATTAACCCTGGAGACCAACAGCCTCACAAAGTGGAACCACATGTTCATAGCAAAGATAAATAGTAAATAGGGCTGCATGCAATGAGATCGGTGGTTTGTGAGGATGGGGCTTGTGTGCTGGGAGGGGTTTTTGTGTGAAAATGAACACAAATACCTTTAGGTGGCAAAACACAGCTACGAACATGCTCTGGTGGGCAAAGCCTGGTGGCTCCGTTGCCCTCTGGCACAGCAACTCCTGCTCTAGAGGAGGATTTGCAGCATATGCCTCCCAGCTCTGCCTCCTGCTCTGCAAGAGGGGAGGGGGAGATGCTCTGCTCTTCTCTTTCATTGCCATGTTGAAATGATGCTGAATACTGCAGGCAAAGTTCCCCCATCTTTCATCACAGGGTCACTCTGAGCCACCACCAGCTGCAGTGGCCTCTCTGTCTGTCTCTCCCTTGTGGAGCTTGATCTCCATCAGCTAATTCTTCTAAATATCTTATTTCCTGTCAATTTAACGTGACAAAAAGGTGTGTTTTTCCTCTGTGCTGATTCTTTTCTTGGCTGTCATCATTTTCGAGCCAAATGAGAGATTTCCTTTGAGTTCAAGGATACTGTGGCAGCTCTTTCAGAGGAGGGTAATTCCATGGGACACCAAGGGGCAGGGAGTCAGTAGCTTGTTCATCTGTCTCTCACCCAACAAAGTCACCCTGACACCTCAGTGTATCGAAGAAAACACTGGAAAATGTGTCCTGACAGCTGGTGAGACGGGCCGAATTATTTTGTTCTTGCCAGGTGTCACTCTGAGCTTCGGTGTCTGTGGCAGCAAAGCCTGAGCTCCTGTTTCCAGACGTGGGCAGGGTTATTGCACACTAAACCCCGTTGTGTTTCAACAGTAGCGCAGCAAGCCGGTGAGTAATGAGCGGATACATGTGCCAACGAGATATTTTTATAACATCCACTCATTTGGATTATTTATCACGAAACAATAATAACAACACCACCTGCAGAGAATTACGCAGTGATGCAACCCTGCAAAGAATTCAGGCTGAATCTCACGCCTCGCCGATCCACTCGCATCCCTTTGAACCTCACTGCAGGCATACATTTATCTACCCAAGTAAGAAACTTTGTAATCCCAAGTACTCTCCTTCTTTCCACGCACAAACCCCTGACAAACCCACAGACCTAAATTTAGAGCAGGTTAGAACAAGGGTGATAAGCTGATGCTGGCGGAAAGTTTGTTTCATCCTGCCTGCGCACGGCAAGAGCATTGCCTGGGCAAGGCCACCGCAGCAGCCAGGCTCCCCAGTCCTCCTTGGTGTTTGTTTGTTGTCTTTGCACCAGGCAGAGTAGATGAGCCCAGAACCACACACATTTGTGGTGAGTACCTACAATGTGTTTTTTTGGGTGAGCAGCCAGGTGAGGGAAAAACCGGTACATATGGTGCCAAGGACACAACGACACATCCCAGAGAGATCCCCGTGCAGAAAGCTGCTAAGACTTCTCTGGTTTTAGGCAGGATCTGAGTCTACAACACACACCATCACCTTTTCTAATCCTCTCTGCCTCTTGAAGGTGAGCTCGCTGCCTAGGATGCTAGGTTTGACCAACCCATCTCATCCTAAGGATGACTGCCTTCTTGCCATGGGATAATGCTGGTTTTATTGCCATGGGGTGTGATCAATCTGCTGCATTTCTGATTCGATACAAATAAAAAAGGTCTGCCAATATATTTCCTATGGAAAAGATGAGATGAACATGTCTAATTCTGACCCAGATGTAACCTCAGGCAAGATGAAGAGCCTGAAGATGTCCTGCCCTTAAAGGATAAACGACATCTCAGTGTCCACTCCCATCCCTGGGGGTCCTGGTGGACAGCAGGATGACCATGAGCCAGCAATGTGCTCTTGTGGCCAAGGACCTTTGCTGTTGTCCTCAGCCTGGCCAAGGATGTACGATATCACACTTCGATAGAAATGCTCCATCTGGAAAGCAGCTATCAAGTTTCTCTGGGCATTCTGGGGTATCCTCTGTCAACTTCTCTGGGCTGCTGGTCGCCTCCCCTAACACAGCTAATTTGATCATATTTAGCATGTGTTCTTCACACAAGATCTTGTTACAGTTCCAGTGCTCTTGGTTTTGCTTATTCAGGTTGACCTTAGGCATCTCCTGCCATCCTCTGCCATGGTCAAGACCTCCCAGCTTGTTGCCTGGTGGCCCCCAAAGGAAGGTGTGAAGATTAACAGCCTAGAGGATGTATTTAATGAATGGCAACAAGGGATTAGTGACACAGTGTCACCTTTCATGGCCTCTTTAAGCAGGCGAGCTGACACCCGTTTATTTTTGTTTGCACTGTTGAGTAAACTTTGGAAACGGACTGGATTTACAGTCTCTGCTCCCCCAGAGAAGAGCCTCCTTCTGTCCACCAGCCTTTGCTTGGGGTGATGATCAAACTAGTAAGCTCTCTCCCACCTTTCTCCCAGGGATATCTTGGGCCTGAAAGTTTCACGTCCTTCTCCTGACTGCTAAAAATGTGGGGAAAGGGGTTTACTGGGGGAAAGATATTTCAAGGGTTTTGCTTAGGTCAGGATTCCAGCTCTCCAGATCCACATTCCCCACCCTGAGACCTGTGAAACATCTCCTCTGCTAAAGTTTAGCTGCTAGAGAGCTACTGCTCTCCCACCATAATTCACAGCTCTCTGTTTCCTGATTACTCAAGATTGGTCATGAACTGTAAGGCTGTACAGGGTGTAAGTGCAGAAGGTTTTCTTACTACAAAGCCTTGGACATGGAGGTTGTCTGACCATAGCTAGTTATGTTCATGTTATTGCTTATCCTTACTCCACTGATTAAGCTGATCTCCCCAGATAGCCCTCAGGGACCAAAGCAATGACCTTGCTCCAGCACAGTGTTCCTACACCTGCTGTCCTTCAAGCATTTCCACAGGACCCATCAGCTTGGCTGGGATTCTGGATGTACTTTAAGCTCAGCACATGTGCCAGGCTGGACTGGAAAACATCATCCTCGTAGCATGATATTGGATCAAGTTATCCCACGCTTCTCCCTGTGGTGAACTCTGAGTGTTTTCTACTGTCTCTGCCTTCAAATTATTCTTTATGGTACTGAAATACTGGTGCTCACAAAGCTTTTTCTTGGTGGTTGCCTTCAGTCCCACCAAGGATCCTACAACCAATTCTTGCCAATTCTCTCAACTTTTTTAGATCCCTTGAAGAAAACCACACATCAGATTTGACTGTGACACCCCTAGATTACATCTCAATGCAGCCTCTGGGCACCCGGAGGAAAACATCCAAAGCAGAAGGAAAGGGGCAACTGAGCAGAAAGCCCAGCGGCACATGTGGTGGGGATGGGAGGATAAAGCCAGTGTGAATGTTCTGGGCTCCGTGTGCAGGATAATCTCTGCTGCTGACAGGGAGTAGATACATTCTGTAGTGGTGGGGAAACAGGGAATTTTATCTGTTCCAAGCAGCTCTCCATGGCCAATGTTGCAACATCTGAGATGCAGAGCAGAAATCAGTGTCCCCAAAGAAGCCAGTCAACTGGCTTTGATTTCTGTCCAGTTCAGGGAGGCTCCTGAGATCCCATCTCCCATCACATCAAGGACAGAGGCTCCTATGTTTCTTTTGCACAGAGAAGGAAACAAACAGCCTGAACTCCTGACCGAGCAGTATTTCAGAGGAATGTTGCTCTGATCTGGCTGTGCCAGCTCCGATACAGTTCAAAACGTTTTTACATGGTGCTCCCAAGCTGAGCTGGGTCTTTGGAGACTGCAATTTCTTTACATTAATAGTTTGTGGTACAGTGGAGACCTGAAAGACAAACCCAGCCGAACAATAAGAGTTGTCTTTGTTTATTCTATGTTCATGCCTTTTGTGCGAAACTCATCACGGATGGAGAGATTAAAATGCTGACTGCTGGCTTCTCTCCTGACAGTGGCAGTTCAGGACTGAACACTGACAGCAGTGACAGTCTGAAACAGCAGCTCCAGACTGAAGATGCATCAGCCTGTCACTCATGCAGTGGTCCTTAGACACAGCAAGGCTGGGAGGTGCAGGTTGGGGCTGAGGTGTGTGGGGAGATACACATCAGGCCAAATGCAAAGCAGAGGAGGTGAAGAAAGCCAGTCTGGGACTCACTCTGCCTGCCTCAAGGCAATGCAATCTGCTCCATTGTCTTACAAATTAATTTCCCCTTCACTTCACAACTTTTTATCTCTATCTCTTTTATTTTTTTAACTATTATTTTTAAAGCAATTAAAACATAGAAACAAGACCCAAGCAAACACCCACTGCATTCCTGGGATGATCCGTCTGTGCTCCCTGCATTCCACCCCAGGCACAGAGGTGGGAGGCAGCTGTGTGCCAACCCCGCCACATTCAATTCCCACAGGGGGAAAAAATCAAGGATAAAGTAGGATGGTACAACCCCATTGCTTCCAATGAATACAAGGTCTGGAAAGATATCCCTTTAGGGCCTTTCTTCCAAGTGCTCTCCAAGGAGAGTGCACAGAATGCCTTCCACTAACCAGGATAAACCTACTTCTACCCCCAAAATACCCCAATTATCATTGCCCAGGCTCCTTAACACTGCCCAGGCTCCGCACCCAGATTCCTGCCACTTGGCATTTCTGCCCCTTGGATGCTGCGTGTCTTTGCAGCTGGATTCCTGAGGCTTAACACCTTAATTCCTGAAATGAGCCCCAGTCCTAATTCCTGATTTTAGGAAAACAACATTCCTGCCATTGAATGAAAACATTTGTACACAGTTCATAAACCATCTTCCTGAGGGGTGGCAGGGGAGGGGGGCTGGAAGAGGAAAGCCTGCAGATGCATGGCAGTGGAGCATAGAAGTGCATTGTCTGCAGGTCTGAGATGCTGCTGGCTGCAGGAGCCAGCTGCTGTTTGGGTAAGTGCTCTGCTCAAATATTCAAATCCCCCGCTGGACAGGGCTGTGACCAAAACACAACACAAACACCAATAAACACATTGCGTAGAAGTCTCTGGATCATGTCTTTCATTTCTCTCCATCAGTAAACAGGCCCAGATTCAAATTCAGCGGCCAAACTGTTCTCAGCATCACCATCCTTTGGGTGGGAGAGAACGTCCTGATTTTCTGGCACAGAGCAGCACAGATCCAGGGTCAAACAATTTTTGAGAGGAGCAGAGCAAACAAAACTTCGTTCCACATCTGCTGCTCTATAGGTGCAGGCTTTCCCACGTTGTTTCATCCATCCGTGGTGAGCTGTGACTTAGAGGAGTCCATGGTGGGATCCAGCAAAATCTGACTCCTTTGAGAGCCTCTATTCGCCAAACTAAACCTCTTGTTTCCCCTCAATGAGAAACTTTGCTTTCACCTTAGAAGCATGATGGTTGAGATGGTGAATGAAAGACATTGACTGATGGCTCACTCTTGCTTCAAGGGATCTCTGCAGTGCATTAAAGGCTGTCAGCATCTCTGGAGGAGAGCAGAAGAGAAGATAGCCTTGAGAATTTTCATGTGGCATCAGGCCTGAGAGAGAGCCATAAAAGCTCCAGAAGACATCTTCATTTCTTCCTGCTCTGCAAAAGCACAAGATACAAGGATGCAGAGCTGGAAGGTGTCCACAGAGGGGGAGACAAAATCTTTCATTAGTGATTCTTGCTCTGAAATACTGAGCTGGGAGCTTAGTTCCTGTCTTCTCCAGGAGGTTCACTGGGAGCTGCCTATCCCAGTGGCACAGGCATTTTGGAGGGTGAAGAGGAGTCATGTTGGCATAAGTTAACTAAGAAGATGGTGGAAGCTCCAACACTTGGTCTCGTAACTGCAGGATTTGGTCTGTTTTTAAAAGATTCACTCAAACAGGAACCCTTAGGTGAAATCCTTTGGCCTGCATTCTTCAGAAGCTTTGCCTAGAGGCTTTGGATGTTTCCTCTTGCTTCTTACATTTCTGTTCTAGGAAAAGGTAGGTGAGAAGCAAGAGTGATAATGTTCCTACCTGTTCAGAGCTCAGAGCTCAGGCTTCACTGCTAGAGCGTAGCATGTTCATGCACCTTGTCCCTCAGGCCTGGAAGCTCATAATCCCCTCACCATCCTGCCAACAACCTCATCCCAGTCATTCTGTCATAACAAACGGAGCTCTTCCCCATGGGCTGTGTAAGAGCACCAAGAGCTGACAGAACGGCTGACAAAAAGCGAACAGAGGAGATGGAGTGAACTCCTGTGGGTTCTCAGGTATATTTATTTTTAGTCCGAGCACACGTTGCCTGTCAAATCGCAGGATCCAGTCAATACAGTGAAATTACAGTCCTGGGGAGGAAAAAAAAAAGAGGAGAGAGAGGGAAAATTTTGATTCCGAATTGCAGGGATTAATGGTCAAAAGAATGTTCTTCTGGGAGTAATCTAAGTGTTATATTTACATTTGGCTTGGAATTATTTGCAGTGAGGAATTTCAAATGCAAATATTTGAAAAGCGTAACATGTAGAGAGTGAGACACTGTGGGCACTTCTGTTTTCTCTGAAAAAAAAAAAAAGAAGAAGAAGAAAAAAACCAGTTTTCTTGACTATTTTTTATTGGAATCTTAATGAGACCATAATTACAGCAGGGAGGGAAAAAAAGAAAAAGAAAAAGGAAAAAATGCAGCTCTTAAAGGTTTGCTGTGAGCGCACAGCGGGTACATCCAGGCCTTGGATTGGTAAAAAAATAAAATAAAGAAAAAAAACACAAAAAACCCTCTAAAATTTTGAAAACTATTTATTTTCCGAAGTGGTGCATGGGAGGGAAAAAAATGACTGAGCTAAGGAAGTCTTGTCCGTTTCTGTGCTTAGTCTGTATTTTCTTTTTCTACAAAAACATATAGGCGCAAATGTCGAACGTGGGCATGTGCTGTTTGCCTTGGCTCTGGCCTTTATCTTGTTTTATTGTGTTCCCCTCACCAGGGGTGCTTTAGGAACAGTAGGTTTTTCTGGATTCCTTCTGTGTTGGCAGTGAAGGGAGCACCTGGTGTCTTCTGGTTGTTGTCTGTGTTTGGGGCTGCTCATCTGCAGAACTCATGGTGGCTGAATGATGACGAGAGGACTTACAATTACGGAATCACAGCATCCCAGATTGACTGAAGCTGGAAGAGACCTCTAAGATCATCAAGTCCAACCAATGACCTGACAGCACCGCAACCTAGACCAGGGCACTAAGGGCCACAGCCTTCAACACCTCCAAGGATGGGGAATCTACCACTACCCTGGGCAGTCCATTCCGGGGTTTGAGCACCCTTTCTGTGAGGAAGGGCTTTCTAACATGCAACCTAACCCTTCCCAGGCAGCTTCAGGCCCTGCCCTCTCGTCCTGGTGCTGGTTGCCTGGGAGAAGAGCCTGACCCCCCCCGCTCCCTTCAGGGAGTTGGAGAGAGGAAGAAAGTCCCCCCCAAGTCTTCTCTTCTCCAAGCTAAACAGCCCCAGATCCCTCAGCCTCTTCCCATCAGCCTTTCCCTCCAGTCCCTTCCCCAGCCTCATTGCTCCTCTGGACCTACTCCAGTCCCTCAATGTCTTCCTTGAAGTGAGTGGCCCATCACTGCCACCAGTAGTGGAGGGGAGGCCTCCACAGTGCCCAGTACAAGTTGGTCTCTTCCAACCTTATTGATCCTATAATTCCTCCATGGGATAGTCAAACTTTTAAATGGCATCTCACCAGCAGGGTTTGATGTCTGTAGTTATTTCATGGGACATTTCAAGCTCTCCAGCTCTTTTCCTTCTTTCTAGTCACATTTATTGATCCTTTATTCATTTTCTGTGCCCTTAGTTTAGCTCAAGGTTTCCACCTCTGTCTTTCACTTCTTTTCACCTTTATGGCTCTCGTTCCTCTCTCACAGATGCCATCTTAAAATAAAGTCCCTTTTTTCCCCAAGGAAGAAGGTGCCCATTTAATATCCCTGATGCCCATCAAAGTCAATGGAGAGGCAGAGCATGACAGGCATATTTTGTGATTCAATCCTTCTGAGTATTGGCAACACAATAAATCTTGTGTCTGACAGAAGAGGACATCAGGAACCAGGGAAAAACTAACCTGAAGCTTTTGGAAAGGGTCCACTTAGCTGTCAGTCAGGAGGAGATAAACTTTACATGAAATAGGACCTTCTAAAGTCATTAGTTATCCACTTGTGCCAGAACCGCTGACGCGCAGCTCTGGAGGAAAGCAACAAGAAGCAGCCAAAGAGAACAGAAAACAAACGTGAATGGCAATATGTCTCCTCAGAAAGTGCCTAGTACAAATGTGGGAACGCACCCTGGGCTGAGGAAAACGGCTCTCAAAAAGGCTCCTGTACAAAGAGTATTGATCCACAGGAAAACTCTGTTGCCAGGAAGTCCTGAAAACAAGGACATTAGGTCATCTCCAGGCAGATGGATGTAGCTCTAAGCAAAGGGAGAATGCAGCGAGTACCAGTTCTTCAATAATCTGTTCAACCCACTGCTGCTTAAGGGAAAAAAGGAGAAAAAATGTTAGAGGGTGGGGAGGGGGCTGTGGGGAAAGGTTGTGGATGGTGGTACTGCCATGTCAGATATGCATTTGGTGTACATTAAATACACTACCACCGCCTCCCTCCTCCCACTACTCCACTCATACTAACTGCTCTTTAAAACCCAATCCTTAAACCTTGCTGCCCTGGAAGATGCTCAGCTGGCTCCGTGCGCTGGACACTGGACAGCGCTTTGCATGTGGAATCCGTCATCCACAACATTGTCATTCTTTCGGCAGGGAAAGACACCCTCCCATGAACCCTGCTCCTCAACCACGCTTCAGGGACCCTGTCCCCCACCCAGCAGAGGGGAAGCTGACACGGTGCTGGGGCATGAAATAACACCCTGGGTTTGAGTGGAGCTGCTTGTTCAACACTGGCAGATAGCAGGGGGAGGCTGGGGAACTTACACCATGTCCTGGCCCCAGATATTTTCCTTTGTTATAAATAACAAGCGGTAGTTAAAAGGTGACACAAACGGCTCCTTAATCCTCACAGCGTTCTCCCCATCCTGCCTGGATTCATTTGGTCCCGCGTTTCTCGTGATAACCACTGCAGGCAAAAGGCTTTATAATGCAGTCTATAAACTTCCACCCAGTGGAGCTCTGCCAGTGCCAACCAATGACCCAGCAGGCAGCGAGCATGTGTGTCTGTGCTGACTCAGTGATCCAAGTCTGCTTTTAATTTCCTTTCTCTAGTTTTCCTTCATCCTGCAAGGAATAACTGTGAAGTAAATCAAATGGCCTATCTCCGCGGGCTGCCCCTTGGCTTGGCACGGGACAAACACGGGGAAGAGGCTGCCAACCCTGCGGCTGCCTGACAAAGTGGGTTCTGTTAGCACAGCGTAACTTACTGCAATAACAACCCGCTCCCAAAGCCGGCGGGGCTTTGCCTGCTATCGTTTCCACTGCGGCAGCGATCGCAGCCTCACATTCCTGCTCCTTGGTGCAGCCAGAGTCAGGAATCACTGAGACTCGTGGAAATTTCTGGAGGGCAAAACAAAACAAAAAAAAGAGTTTGAGGTGTTAGGAGAGGGTGAGTTCTGTGTTCAGAGAAGCCTCAGGCTGAGAGCCCAGCCAGGAGAGGGGAAAGAGCAGGGAGCAATGCCATGGAAAAGCAGATTGTGTGTGGGCACAGAGGAGGGTGATTTGCCAGGAGGTTCTCAGAGTTCACACCCAGACTGAGGATTAGGGCATCATGTTGCTGGAGGTGAAACAGGAGACCTGCCTGTCTGCTGTAATGGGCCTGTGGAGGAGCAGGGCAGCCTGGCTAAATCCCACCTTTGGCTAAATTACCTAAACCCCTCCTCAGCTTTAAGAGCTAACCCTGGTATTACTGACATCTCCTTCCAAAACATTATTGAATGTCCCTGTGTGCTGCGGAGCGACCATTGTGCTCCAGCTCAGAGGTGCTTCACCTGCACCAACAGAGGAGCCTCAGTGGGACAAACCCTGTGGTCCACATCCAGCCAAAGGTCCAACTGTTGTTAATGTCACTAACACCACGTTTTCCAATAGGAACTGAAGTTTCCCAATCAAAGATATTGAGGTGCTGGAGTGGGTCCAGAGGAGAGCAATGAAGCTGGTGAATGGACTAGCTGATGAGGAGAGGCTGAGGGAGCTGGGGCTGTTTAGCATGAAGAGGAGGACTCAGGCAGAACCTTCTCCCTCTCTCCAACTCCCCGAAGGGAGGTTGCAGTCAGGTGGGGGTCAGGCTCTTCTCCTGGGCAGCTGGCACCAGGATGAGAGGGCAGGACCTGAAGCTGCCTAGGGAGGGTTAGGTTGGATGTTAGAAGCCCTTCCTCATGGAAAGGGTGCTCACACCCTGGACTGGACTGGCCAGGGCAGTGGTGGAGTCCCCATCCCTGGAGGTGTTGAAGGCCAGCCTGGCTGTGGCCCTTAGTGCCCTGGTGTGG
>JAOXOE010000787.1:7130119-7146669 GCA_028565055.1 Phoeniculus purpureus | reverse complement strand
GGAGACTGAGGGGTGACCCCATTAATGTTGATAAATATGGAAAAGGTGGGTGTCAGGAGGATGGAGCCAGGCTCTGCTCAGAAGCACCTAATGACAGGACAAAGGGAACCGTGTGAGCCCTTTGTGTGAGCTGGAACAGAGGAGGTTGAGATGAGATCTGAGGGAGAAATCCCTCCCTGTGAGGGTGCTGAGGCCCTGGAACAGGCTGCCCAGGGAGGTTGCGGCTGCTCCATCCCCGGGAGCGTTCAAGGCTAGGTTGGATGGGGCTCTGGGCAGCCTGGTCTGCTGAGAGGTGCTGTCCTGGTTTAGATTCTCTGGTGGCAACTGGATTTCTCTTGGTCATAAAAAACAGAAATCAGGAGTAAATGTTATTGGAAAGGAAAAAACAGAAATTTCGTTAACATAAAGAAAGGGTTTGAAGGATAGAATCGTCTCCAAGGGCTTCGCCCCCTTTGGTTTCTTTTGCCCTGATTCCCCCTTTCTTTCCCTGTCCCAACACGGACAGCATGTTGCTAACACCATGGAAATGCAGATATTCTCAGAGATAGATACAGAAGAGAGAGAGAGAGAGACAACTAACTGTCAGAGCTCTCAAAACAGAGACCAACAGAGGTCAGGATGGAGTCTGGATGCCCAAGACCTTTCTGGATTCTTCTTGGGCGGAGAGGATCACGGGAAGAGATATCCAGCTGCTGCATTGAACCAGAGCCAGAAAAAGTAAGCTTTTATAGGAGTCATGGAAAATGAAGGTGGTCTAGCTTTCCCCATGACATGTGTCCCTGTCCATGGCAGGGGACTGGAACTAGAAGTTCTTTGAGATCCCTTCCAACCTAAACAATTCCATGACTCTATGATACTCAGAGATATTCCAGGAGGATATTCAGGGATGCTCAGCATATGCCTTCCCCATAGACTGGTGGCCATGAGGGTGGTTTAGCATCATCAGCCTTGCTATCGGGGGGTCACCATATCCCTGAATGTTTAACATTAGGCATCAACCTATAAAATCCTGGCCGAACCCTGCTGAATTTTAACTATCAGGGACTGCTGGAACCTGTTTGCTCTGTAGGGCTGTGAGTGGTGCAGCTGCTGCCGCTTTTTTGGCAAACACCACCCCCCCCAAAAAAAAATTGCTTTAGAATGGATTCAACAGAGATGAATTGTGCCCGGCTGCACAAGCCACCAGGTAGAAGGTGTTTGGTCTTCTTTCAGTGTTGCGTTAGACTCGCAAAGACCCAATAGCTGTGTGGATCAATAACCCCAGTGTTTTCAGCCCCCGCTTATTAAAGGTGGTGCATGGAAAAAAAAAGGAGAGAGAGAGAGAGAGAGAAACGTTCTCTATTTATATCTGGAACTTAATGAAGTGAAATTATCACAGCCGAGAGGCGCTAGCGTTGTAATTCAGAGACATGGCTTGGCTTAGAAGGATCTGCAGGCTGTTTTTATTCCAAATAGTAAAAAAAATTCCAAACACACACCCCCCCCCAAAAAAAAAAGAGAGTGAAACCTAATCCTCTAATCAGTTCCAATTTACATATTCACAGCTCTTATTTCCAGCCTGCTGGCAGGAAAAAAAAAACCCAGATAGTGTTGGAGTCACGAAGCGATTATTTGATTAAGTAATTATTAATCCCAGAGCGCTCTGATTAATTCTGGGCAAGTCAAACAAACGTACTGGAGCTGGGCTGCTCACCTCCGCACCATTGTAACATGCAGAGGCAAAACCTCGCGGAGATGTATTTTTACCTGCCCTTCACTGAGGAGTTTTGTTCACTGAAGGGCTCCCGTTTGCTTCCCGAGGGGTTAATACTCTGTGAAATGAAGTGTTATAAATTTGAATTTTATCTGTGGCTAACTGCAATTCCAAATGCTGATCTCTCTTCTCAGGCTGGAAACTCCATCCTGGATCTTGCACACAATCCCATTTTAAAAAAACATGTTTAAATATGTTGGGTTTGTTTTTTTTTTAAAAAAAAAAGGAAGAAGAAGATCTCAGAATGGTTTTTTTTAACACATTTTTTAGCAACTGTCCTGAATCCATAATGTAAAAGATGCTCTATCGGAAAGTGTCTCTGAGTACACGCAGAGTTTCAAGAGCTGAGACAGACACTGCAAAACAGGGAGTTTTGTTTCCTACAAGAAAGAAGCCTGGAATTTGAGTTTCTAGTTGCACTAGAGTTCAGGTATTTTATCCTAAAATGTCTTGCAGTCGCTCGCTGTTAACGTCTCCACAAGCACACGACCATCCTCAAACGCACTGTGCTGCTCCCTTCAGCTTAAAATCATGGTTTAGGCTGGAAGAGACCGCAGAGATCGCCTAGTTCCAAAGCCCTTTCCCCAGACCAGTGAGCTAAAAGCAATAAGCCAGCCCTTTCTCAGCCCAAACGGAGCGAAAAGCAAGGCGATGGGCAATAAGCTGATGCTAAATAAATCTGATGGGCGCTGCATCAGAGGAAAAGGTGAGAAGTGCAGTATGGTAGCCCTCAGCCAAATGATCTTGTTGACAACTTGTTGCTGGGACTGGAGTCAATTTATGTCATCTGGGTACGTGGTACCAACAGTCAGAGTTAGTCAAACGTTTCACATGTTCTAAAAACGCTGATAAAAGCACGAAGCTGCTGATTACGGACAGAAGAAAGCGACTGGCCTGCAGCGTGGTGGTTGTTGTGACAGAGAGGTTATGGAATTGTACCCGTTATTCATCGACCATTGTTGTGCCGCTTCAGTGGATCTTCTCATCCCATCCCAGACCCAGACCCATCTGGTTAACCACATTACACAGGCGATGAATATTTGGAATCGAGAGTTTTCAAGTAAATTGGAGACCGAGGCTGGCTTCAGAATGACTTGTTAATGAAACACAATCCTCAAAACAAACAATTCTTCCTGCAGGAATTCTTAACGACCCAAGTCTTTCCATCAGCGTGGTCCAACAATAATTCCTAGTAAGAAATCTCAAATCTCCTGATTAAACTGAGTCTTTTTAATTCCCTTTTCTTTTTAATTCCCTTCTCAATTTTTTAGATCAGAAAAAAAAAAAACCATAAATTATCTTCAACGAAGATGGTTTTGGTTTGTGTTTTGCTTTGGTTTGTGGACTACAGCAGAGAGTTCCCATTTAATCTGAATATTCACCATCTTTTTGAGGAAGTAGTGCGGTCTGCACTCCACTAGTGCTGCAGTGTGAGGAAATACCTGGTCCCAGACAATCCTCACAGCTCAGACTTCGTTGAGTTCAAAAGTACTGACCAAAGCCCACATCCTCTGACACAGGCTACTGTATTTCAGCTGAGCACATGGAGGGAGGAAAAAATGTCTGATGGCCCTCTTCAGCTTGGAGGAACCAGCAGGGGATGAGCACAGCGACCCAAGGCCAGAACAGAACAGCTCCTCATGAGCAATAACGAGCAGAGCAATTATGGTCAATGACACCACGCAACGAGTGAATAAATCACGCAGACCCAGCTCTTTCCCTGTCTCTTATGATGGGATGTGAGGTTAAACAGCTCAGCTTTGAAGGGAAGAAAATATTCAGAGGTTTTGTTTAAGAAAGACGAAAGCTTTTCTTTTGATTGAAATGGAAAGTTTTGCTTCTCCTCTGCTCCAGTGACGTCTTCGCCCCAGTCGTCTGTGCAGTATTTCAGCACCTTAGAGCGCAGCATTAACTAAAGGCAATCAAAATCTGCTTCCAGAGCAGAAGTAATTCCGATTTATTCATCAACAATTAGCCTGAGGTGCTGCAGAAACGACAATAAACACACAAAATCAACCTTTTCCTTGGGAAATGCTGGTTCTGCTTTCTCTTCAGAAAGCATGTCCTTCAAAGTCTTGTAAGTAGCTCCCTGTGAGATTTGCTGCCTCCCTTGTGAGACTCCAGGAGAACACAGGGAACCACGCTCTGCTGAAGGAAGCCCTCGGATTCAGGAAGGTTGCAGAGGACGGAATTCAGGACAGGCTGCAGCCATGACTGCGCTGTGCTATAAATTCTGTCTGTAACTCCATGGAGAAGGCACGAGGAGGGCTCTGAGAATGCGACCAACAACCTTCCAGTCTAAAGGAGACCATTAGTTAATGCATAGATGTCCAAAAAGAAAATAAGCACTTAGAATGTGGCTGGGGCTTTTTTGTTTGAGGGGGGTTTGTCTGTGAAATCTTTCTGCTTTGACTTATTTGCCACGAACCTGTTTGGTAAGTGAAGGTGGCCAAAATAACACAGGTACTAGTTTGTGAATGTTCCTGAAGAACATGGAGCACTGTGCGTGTTGTTAGCCACTGGGTCAGGTAACTGACTGTTCAGAATCATCTGAAAGTCCTTTGAGTTCTTATACAAACTAAGCCTTGAAAAAGGCAGGTGGAACAGCCACTGTCCTCTGAAGTGAAGGTCAGACTTGAAAACTTCAGTGAACCATGGCCATACGCTGCCCTGAGGTCTCATATGAGAACACAGTCACATGTGAAACGTGCCAACAACTGGGAAGAGACAATGGGAGGCACAGCAGTTTGACACCCAGCAGTGTGCCACCTAGCTGAGCAGATGCTGGCAGCTAGAAGCTGGGAAATCAGCTGAGAAACTATTTATACTTGTCTGGTGCTCCTTAATGACCACAACTGGGAGGTTCCTTTCAGTTCAGCCCGCAGTAACGCGTCTGCTTCTTTAACCTTTTCAGTTAAAAATCACCTCATACCTACTGGACGAAGAAAGAACAACTAATAATAATCATCATCATCATCATCTGAGAGGGCGGAACAGAAAATCTGTCAGCCTGACTCAGACTATTGGACCATCAAGCCCAGTATCCTGTCTCTGAAATGTTGTCAGTATCTGATGCTTAGGGCTTAGCTGGGATAATAAAACATTTTCCTCAACCTTATGTAACATCTCAGCCTGGCAACGAGGCGATTTAAGCACTGACTCCTTTCCACTCCCCTCTGTCTCATGAATGTGAATCTGACTCTCTTCCAAAACGAACAACTCTGATGAGCTGGAATTGCTTTCTGGGCAGGATGGGAAAAGCTCCTCTCTCGTTCACAGAAAGAATCACACAGAACCACAGAACACCAGGGATTGGAAGGGAACTCGAAAGATCATCCAGTCCAATCCCCCTGACACAGCAGGATCCCCTAGATCCAGTCACACAGGAACATGTCCACTGACGTCTCCAAAGAAGGAGACTCCATAACCCCCCTGGGCAGCCCCTGCCAAGGCTCTGTCACCCTCACTGGGAAGAAGCTCCTTCTCAGACTGATGTGGAACCTCCTCTGTTCCAGCGCACACCCACTGCCTCTTGTGCCATCATTGGATGACACTGAGCAGAGCCTCGCTCCATCCTCCTGACTCTCATCCTTTCCATGTTTATCAACATTAATGTGGGCACCCTCAGCCTCCTTATTTCCAAGCTAAAGAGACCCAGCTCCCTCAGCCTTTCCTCATCAGGGAGATGCTCCACTCTTTGTGGCTCTGCGCTGGACTCTCTGAAGCAGGTCTGTGTCCTTCTGAGGGGCCCAGAACTGGACACAAGACTCCAGGCATGCTCTTACCAGAGCAGAGTAGAGGGTGAGGAGAACCTCTCTTTATCTACTAACCATCCCCCTTCTGATGCACCCCAGGATGCTTGGATAGATCTGCTAACCCTTTGCCTCCAAAAAGGGGGACTTGAACTGCAACACATTAAACTTCCATCCACAGAATTCTGGGTGCCCAAGGACACCTTTTCACAGGAGGTGGTAACGCACGCCCTCAGGCTTCACATCTAGTCACTTTATTTCTCCCCCATCACGTCTACTTCCCTTATTTTTGTATTTGTCTAAGCTCTCCATTAGTTTATTAGCTTGACAGCAGCCCAGTTAATGAGACCGTCTTCCCTCCCCCAGCCCAAGCGGTGCACTGGGCTCCCCAAATGCACACAAAATTTAGTGCTGCTGCCGCTGCCCAAGCACTTCTCAAAACAAATAAAAGATTTGCAAAGCAGCCACCAAGCATCCAGCGTAATTAAACTGCATTTGTTACTGTTTCGGTGCTCGCACACAATCGGGGCCTTGTACGGAGCAAGCACTCCCCAGTCAGGCTGTTTTTCTTCTGGAGGGACGAGTGCCAGCAGCCCTAGCACCCCAGGTAACATAAGATCCCAACGAGCAGCCAATGGACAGTTGCAGCCAGAGTGAATGGACTGTGGGGAGATCTATATGAATGCGAGTATCTAGAGAGAGCGAGCGAGCTATAGCTGTATGCAAACATGCACAAACAGGGCAGTATAGTTCTTTAGGGGGAAAGGTGGGGGAAAAAAAGGCCAGTGGAAAGCCTCCTAGAAATTACTGCTCCACGCACAGGTATGTAAATGACTCTGGAGTCTTGCTGTCCACCACCTCAATCAATTACGAGGTTATTCAAGATAAAACAAACACCATTTCAATTAACTGCATATACAGCAGCGGTTAGAGGCACCGGCAGGGAAGGGGAAGTGGGAGGCATTTTTGGAAAATGGAACTTTTTTTCTTCTTCTTCTGCAGATAGGCACAAATAGAGGTTGCCTTGAGGTGCTGTGAGTACAGCCGTGAATGGTCTCAAGCCCCAACCTGAAGCCCTCACGGTCTAGAACAAAATGAGGAGGAAGGATAAAAAAGAAAAGACAGAGAAAGCCCTGAAATATCTGTTTAGTTTGTACTGGCTCAAATCAACTGTTTGTGAGAGACAGAGGGTGCCGAAGTCAGGAGAGATGCTCCACTACCCCTGGATCTGCTGGAGACAGGATACAGGAGCTAGTTACTCTGTCCCTCAGCAATTCCACAGCACCAATCTGTGTGAGGATAGATCTTAGGAAGAAATTTCTCCCTGTGAGGGGGCTGAGGCCCTGGAACAGGCTGCCCAGGGAGGTTGTGGCTGTTCCATCCCTGGAAGTGTTCAAGGCCAGATTGGATGGGGCTCTGGGCAGCCTAGTCTGGTGAGGGTGTCACTGCCCATGGCAGGGGGTTGGCACTGGGTGAACTCTGAGCTTCCTTCCAACCTCACCCACTCTCTAATTCTCTAATAGCTTTCTGATCTGTGTGCTTGAAGCTGTGCAGAATGAGGACAACTGGATGTCACAAACGGAAAACAACCTGAGCATTTAGCAGTTGCTTGAGAAGACAGAGCAGCAATGAAGATACAGGGACTGGACATCCAACAAGGGGTCATTTTCCATCAGTGCCACACAACTCCGTAACACTGAGCAAACCATTTACCCCTCTGCTTTGTTTTTCGCACTTCTGTGCAAGAGGCAAATAGCCCAACCCTCACCTTGCTGATGCATTTACAATATGATCTTTTCAGTCCATCAGCAGAGGCTTCACTCTCCCACAGGGACATGTGTGCCACTGGGCTATAAATCAGACCTTCTGACCATAATACATCACGCTCTACACGACCAGAGGCATCCGTTCTCCAAGGACAGGGCTGCTTGAAAACCGGGCATATAATGTCTGGCACACTGCTGACTGGATGAAATTCCATTCTCCGTCTTTCTGGGAATTGGCCCATGATTCTATTTTGATTGTTATTTGTCAACTGAAATTACAGAGCATGAGTATCTGGTCAAAAGGTCTTTCTCACAGACTGTCCAGCCATCATCAATACAATGTTCAGCAGGAGATTTAGATGAGTTTTCTGTTTCTTTGGCTGATGAAGTAGAGCAGTTATGATCAATTGTTGGGTTTTTTTTTTTTAAAGCTCATTCTTTATTAATCAGATATTGCCTTCTTGATGAAACAGAGCCAGGCCAGGAGATAGGAATAAAATTTATAGCTGCAACACCATAAATCACCATCCAGTCTCTTGCAGCTATCCCCACGATCAGAAGCAATAAATTTATTGCAGTCACACACTTTTCATGGGTGACCTCAGACCCAAGATTACTGGGGTCCTGCTCCTAGCCCAACACAGCAGTGTAAAGCAGGTGGATTTGAATCACCTCCCATTAGTTTTGCTTAACCCGTCTGGAGGGGATTGGGAATCTGTTACATGCATCCTTTCACATCACTTTAATAATTTATATTTGCAACCAGAAACACTCAGTTTCTCCCTTATTTTGGTCCCACCCAACAGGCAGTACCTTCTTGGGAGCAAATTCCATGCTTAGGCCGATTCAACCTTCTTTTCGCTGACCTGAAGTGAGAAAAGTCTTTAATTTGGGAAGGAACAGGATCAAAATGAGAGCTTAGGACTATGACTTCTTCTGCAAAGGTTTAAATCTCAACCCCCTGGATATTTCAAGAGGTAGCTGCAGGACAGACATGGAGGAAGACGATATCCAAATCATGGCCTTCATTGTGATGCCTAGTTAATCTCAGAAGAATAAACTCTTCCTGATCCCACTTCCCTCCAAAAACTGGTTTTTTCCTCTTCTCCCTGCCAAGAGACACCCTAAACATCCAGAGATCTCTGCTGGAGCACAGACACAGCTTTGGGGCTTTTGTGTATTTCCCAGGACTATTAACAGAGTAATATAATGAGAAATGAACTGAGGTTAAAGAATTCAATGCCTCCTGTATTTTCACTAAAAACATTGACTGCAACAGGGGACCTGCCAAGAGCAGAGTTTAATATTGTATGAGAAGGAAGAATTTTCATAATGATACTTGGCAGTGCCTGCATCCCCCCACCATGAATGAAGCTGCTGGTGCTTTCTCTCCTTCTCTCTTCTATTCTCTCTCTCCTCAGCCCAGTGGCAGAAGTTATTTTCATGTTGAAGTACCTGGGAACCATGATACCTGAGCTTATTTCCAGCACTGGCCTGCTGGGCAACCTTGGGCCACACTTTGAGGGGGTGGGAGGCCTCACACTGCCTACACTGAAGAGACCAAATGGCTGCAGTGCAGCCTCCTGGCTTCCAGATTAAAAGATAAACCCACAAAACAGCAGCTCTGACTGTAATCACAGAATCACAGAATCTAGAATTCAGGTTGGAAAAGACCTTTCAGAACAGCCAGTCCAACCATCTTCTTTGTTCACAACAGCCATTCTGACTGAGGATATCACATCTGCTGTTTCTTCAAGCCTCTCTGGATATCACTGGGTTAACTTGGGCCAAACCGGACGGTGAAGTCATGAGTGAAAGTCTTAATTCTTGATTTCTGCTGGATGGCAAATCTCTCAGGAACACATTCTGCAGAAGTACTGAATCTGAGAAAGATAATTTTTCTTTTTTTAATTAGTATTTTCAAGTTTCACTTTAGCTTTTAGACAGGAATAACTGGTTCTTCTCTATCTGGTGGCTCTTCCTCATTTCTGATTCCCAAACCCCTAATTCTTATTATACCCACACATGCACCCCAATAGTGATGTCTGAGTGATATTTTTCTTACAGAGTTACTTGTTCCTTTATTTCTCAGTCCCATGTACTCATAAACTTCATCCCACTAAAAAAGAGCAAAGAAAACCGAAATAAATGCTTTGAAAAAGTATAATAATGTTTTTTTCAGAATGTTTTCTGATAGACACAACAGCTCTCAGGAATACATTCTGGAAAAATAGTGAAACTGATAAAGAATCTTTTTTTATTATTTTATTAGTATTTTCAAGTTTCTCTTTAGCTTCTAATTAGGAATAATAAGCTCCATATCTGGTGATTCTTCTTCAACTCTAATTCTGATTCTTGAACCTCTGGTTTTACCCAGACATGCACCCCAATAGTGATGTCTAAATGATGTTTCTGTTACAGAGCTGCTTGTTCCCTTATTTCTCACTCCCATGTACTCACAAACTTCATCCCATTAAAAAAGAGCAAAGACAATAGAAACTATGTTTTGAAAAGAGAAAGACTTTTCCCAAAGGGAACCAGGGACAGGACAATGGGAAAGGGATTGAAACAGAGGAGGTTCAGACTAGATTTTAGGAAGAAATTTTTCAGTGTAAGGGTGCAGAGACTCTGGAATCAATTGCCTGGAGAGGCTGTGGCTGCCCCTTCCTTGGAGGTATTCAAGGCCAGGTTGCATGAGGCCTAGAGCACCCAAGTCTGGTTAAGAGGCACCGCTGCCCCTGGCAGGGGGTTGGAGTAGATGAGGTCCTTTCCAATCTTAAATCATTCAGTGATTAAATGATGACTGAATACTATCTTTTCTATAATGTTTTACTGTATCAATCCCATCAGAACTTCTGGGGCTTAACAGCCACCCTCAGAGAGTCTCTCAAATTCCACAGCAGTAAACCTGAACACACTCAACTCATTCTCACTGAATTTCCTGGTATAAAGTAAACCGAAAACTCTCCCTTCGGAGAAAACTGTTGGGTCCTCATTTGCAAGTGATAAATGTCAGAGCTCTTCCATCTGCAGCCTTTCTAAAGCATTATGAGGGTACAGAGGAGGTGAGAGAGTCCACAGTGACTTGGAGGGACAGAGCAGGACAGCAGAGCAATCTGAGTTTGCTGTGTCATGAGGGAGTCATCTCCTTTTCCTTTTATATAGCTTTTTATATTTTTTCCTTTTTTTTTCAACAAAATGAGGTGCCCTAGAGGAAAGTTAGCAGTGAGAAGCAGCCCCACCTGAGTGTGTCTTGGGAAGCAGCCTACTGCCTGATATTTTTGAAAAAATGGGGAAAAAGAAAAAATTATAATAATAGAGCCGAGCCAAAAATATCAAGTGGTTCATAGCTGTTAAAAAGCCAGGGAAAGCTGAGTCGCACCCGTTCAGTGTTGTTCTTCCAAACAAGCTGACCACCCTCCCTTCATAACATCTTATTTATTAAGGTAAGGAGTTGCCCCACTGGAATAGAAGTTTCTTACAGTGCTGTTTGTGAGCACAGAGAGATGGAGGGGTGCGCACACACGCTGATTTATGGCTGTTTCTACAGAGCATTCAGCCAGAGGACCCCTGGGCATCTTTTGAGAGATGAATTCGTTTAAACAGAAAAGAAATTTTAGATAAATTAATTCGCTGAAGAAAGAAGACAGAAAGAGAGGATAAAATCAATCCTCACTCCCGCGCTCCACCAGGCCGCGCTCCGGCTGAAGGACCAACATCGCGCTCTCCCATTGGTCGGCGCTGCAGGAGCGCGAAACCGCCCGCATCAGCCAATCAGCTCCAGGGGATTCGCTATCCACCCCCTCCCACCCCTGGCCGCGTCCCGGGCGCCTTGAGGCGGGTGGGGCCCTGCGCTGAGGGAGGTGGCGGAGGGCGGGAAACGGCTCCGCCCCAGTGACTCCAGATTTGCCCAGAGCAGTTTCCAGTTCCACGCAAGTTGGTCGCTATGCTGTGTCTACAGCTCCCAGTGCACCCCCGGCTACTCTCAATGCACCGTTAGCAGCTCCCAGTGCACCCCTGGCCGCTCCAAAATGGCGCCCAGTTCGCCCAAGGGACACCCAGGCTTGGTGGCTGCGTGCAAGGAGCTGATTAAGTAGCTCCATCTTCAACCAGTTCCTCACAGCCTCAGTACAAGATTACATCGTGTCCCTCCTTTATCTGGCGCTTGAGGGCCAGACCAGCAGAGGCATCATTTTGTGGTATTTTTATTTTTATTTTCTCGTGTGTATTCCATTTTTAAGTAGCCTGCAGGATTACTGTGTTTACCTGCGGGACATTCTGGGCAGTTAATGAAATAGTAAGAGCCCAGTGGATTTTTACAAGAACATAGAATGTGAGGTTCTGTCTTAAGAAAGGAAAAAGTTGATCCCAGAGCCCTGTCTCAGGCTGCCCAGAGGTGATGGAGTCTCCTGCTCTGGAGATATCCCAAATGTACCTGGATGTTCCTATGGGATCTGCTTTAGGTGATCCTGCTTTTGAGAGGGGTTGTACTGGATGATCTCCAGAGGTCCTTTCCAAACCCACCAGTCTGTGATTCTACGATTCTATATTTGAGTAATGGTAGGAAGATCAAGGTTTAGATGCTGCCTGTGCCACAGGCAGGGATATTTCTTGATTATCCAGTGCACTACTGTCATTGCTAAACACCCCACAAGGAGCCACTCCGTTGTTCCAAGCAGGAGCAGAAGGTAGAGTTTGTGAAATGTGTTTAAAGATGCAGATAAGATCCCAAAGGGATTTTTCCAGACAGTTCATAAAACCATATTGTGAGTCATGAGTGCAAGCTAATGGGAGTAAGGCCTGGAACTTATCGAGGTGCTTTTAATAAATCCTGCTCTTTCCATATTGACGTGATTAAATGCATCATATGCTTTTTTTAAAGTTGCCCCGGTGTTTATGCAGTGCCAAGAGCAGAAGTATGGAGCACTAAAATGCTCCGTACTTCTGGAGAGCAGTTACTGCTCTGGAGAATCAGAACCATTGATGAGGAAAGGGATGTGCAGAAATGAAGCATCTTCCTCAGTGTCTCACAGAAGGCTATTCATCTTTCATTTTATATTGATGCTGATGTTTAGGTTTTACCTTTCAGAAGCCTCCAAGGGTAGATTTGCATTTCTTAAGCTAACTGAAGGCAATTTCTTGCCAAATCCTCACAAAATGCTTTCTTACTTGTATTACTTCCACCCTCACCACACAAGGAGTGAGAAAACCAGTATATTTGCAGGTGACACCAAGCTGGGTGGGAGTGTTGGTCTATTGGAGGATAGGAAGAAAATGCAGAAAGATCGGGACAGAGTTGGTCAATTGGCTGAGGCCAACAGGGTGAAGTTTAACAGGGCCAAGTGCAGGGTCCTACACTTTGACCACAGTAACCCCCTGCAGCTACAGACTAGGGGATGAGGCTGCTGAGTGGTCTGGCAGAGAGGGGCCTGGCAGTACTAGTTGGCAACTGGCTGAACAGGAGCCAGCAGGGTGCCCAGGTGGCACAGAAGGCCAATGACATCCTGGCTTGGATCAGCAATAGTGTGGCCAGTAGGGCTAAGGATGTCATTCCCCCCCTGTAGTGGGCACTGGGGAGGACTCCCCTCAAGCACTGAGGGCAGTGCTGGGCCACTCACTTCAACAAAGTGACTGAGGGGTTGCAGCAGGTACAGTGGAGCAACAAGACTGGAGAAGGGACTGGAGGGAAAGGCTGATGACAAGAGGCTAAGGAAGCTGGGGGTGTTTAGCCTGGAGGAGACTCAGTGGGGACCTTCTCCCTCTCTCCAAGTCCCTGAAGGGAGTCAGGTGGGGGTTGGGTTCTTCTCCCAGGCAGTCAGCTTCAGGACAAGTGGGCAGGGCCTGAAGCTGCCAGGTGGGGGTTAGGTTGGGTGTTAGGAAGCCCTTCCTCATAGAAAGGGTGATCAGAGCCTGGACTGGACTGCCCAGGGCAGTGGGGGATTCCCTATCCCTGGAGATGTTGAAGGACAGACTGCCTGTGACCCTTAGTGCCCTTGTCTGGCTGATTGTGATGATGTTAGATCCTGGTCTGGGCTGGATGAGCTCAGAGGGCTTTTCCAGCCTCACTAATTCTGTGATTCTGTGAAAGTGACTGAGGATCATTTGGAAAACTCTTAACATTCTCCCTTCTCACAGAGAAACTGAAGAGATTTACCCACTGCTGTTACCTGTTTGTTGCTCATTGCCGATGCTCATCTGTCATCTTGTTACCCATCACTTTTTCCAGAGTGTAGGGTGTTGTCGTGTGGCCCTTTCTCCTGTGTAACTGCCGTGTGTTGTTTCTGGAGAGCATGGTACTACTGCTTGGCGTCGCTTCTGGCGATGGACTTGGAGGTGGTGGCAGGCAAAAGTGAACTGAGCCCAGTACTTTCCCATGAAGGCCTGGCTTCCTCGCAGAGGAAAATCGGCTCAGCCTGGTGGACCGTGTCTGCCAGTCTGTGGGGAAGAAAATAAAAAGTGATTCAGCTTATTTTTGTTTCATCTTGCAGTGAGCATCCCCAGAAAAGGGGATCTGTTGTCGTTCTGTTTGAAACATGTTCTTCACTTACACAAGTGATTTTCCTTGAATTTTAATTGTTTATTTGTAATTCCCTTCCATGTATGTGGCTGAATAGAAAGCCCTTTTGTTTTGAAGCATCCCATGAACTGCATGAGGAACAGGGGAAGCTCAGTACCTTCTGGTGGACTGCTCAGGTCTGAATAAAACCCATTCAATGATAATAAAATCGTAGAAGTTTGGAGCCAGAAGGAAACTAAATAGGTCATGTAGTTGGATTTCCTGCATGGAGGCAGGGTGAGCTTCAATGGACCTGGATGTTTGCCTGACCTGTTCTTAAACATTTTTAACATCTCCAGGCCAACTCCACAACATTGTTAGCAGATCCTCTTAACACTTCATCTGTGTGACAGCAGACGTTGCTGAAGACATGTCACTCTTGTCAGTGAGACACACTTACTCTGATTTTTCTGTTTCGTCCAAATTGCTCAGGGTTTTGTGACAAAATAATGTGGAAAAACGATAGTTTCTGGTGATAAATTCCTATAAAACCGAATTTACTTATTTTTAATTCCTTTATCAAACAAGCAGTGAAAAAAATCAAGAAAAGGAAAAGAAGGGATTTTCTGTTGCACATTCATGGGGTGAAGGGAGAAAACTAGTTTTAATTGGGATGATTTTGAAGCTTCATTTCAGTATATGGGCCAGAAACCTGTGTGCTGGTTCTGAGCAGCATCTCTGGAGGGTAACTGAGGATCAGAAAGGACATGACACCGGTTGAGCAGCAGTCTGTGGTGGAAATTGGAATGACAAGATTGTTTCTTAAGCATTTCAGAAGCTACATGCAGAGGGAGAGTTCAGGCCCCAGATTGTCTTTGCTTACCTGAGCTGAACAGTTTTCACTATCAGATGAAAGTGGTACTGCATCAGGTTCGATTGACACCCATTCAAAACGCCATATGTGACTAGAAAAGGAAATCCCAGTTTATGTGAGTCAAAATTTTTGTGCAAATATTAACTTTGGCTGATACATGTTTCTCCTTGTATCTCTTTTCCTGATCTGAGTGGAGCTGTACTATGTTTCAGAGTGAGTTGTCTTGACTATATTCAGGTGTACCCCTTAATTATTTTAACAGCTTCAATTTTTATCTCTTTTATCTAGTTACAGTTTCTGAAAGAGAAAGAAAATGCCATTTGCCCCCCTCCATGATTCTGCTTCCTGTGATGCAGAAATTATTAATACTGCATTGCTGAAAAAACATAGATTTAATGAGGGTGAAAAGCACAGTGCTGAGGGTTTTCTTTGCTGTTCTAGAACCAGTGGAAAGTCCTGGAAAATCTCTGCTTCCCAGGATAACTCCATATTTTTGCTGGTTTGTGTTGTCAGTAGCAACTTGGATCAAGAAACATTGGTGGACATTGGCGTTAACCTTTCATGTTGACAAATGTTCAAATCCTCTGTCAGAAAGCTCTCTGAGGTTGCTACCAGCAGCTCTGGTCCAAGTAGAGGATGAGGAGAGAGCAATTACTGGATGTCTAGGTCATAGCTCATGCTTATATTCCTGAACCTACAAATCTGATGGTCAACAACTACAAAGACGACACCCAGGAATGCAGAGTTTGAATCTAGAATGCCAGGTGTCTAACTTACAGCATTATGGGAGAAGAACCAATACTGATGTTAGTGAGCCATGACTATTTAACCACAGTTAACGCATTTGGGCTTTGCCTAGAACTGAAAGTCACTTTTTAATTCTTTTAAGTGGCTTTTTCAGTCAGTGGGTGTTAACGTGCTGATGTAAGAAGATAAAGGAAACTGCCTTCCCAGGACTCAGCAGCCACTGGGACATAGTTCCACTGACATTCCATGTGCCAGGGTTGGAGCTGCAACACTGCACTGTTCCAGACAGAAAAGCAAAATTAACTTTTCCAGTTGCAGCTCCAAGCAGTATTTTAGGGAGGCTGAATATAAATAGCCAAGATTGGACTTGGACAAGACACCAGGGCTAACACCCATACTCTTGCAAAATGTGCCCTGGGATCTTGAATGACCACAAGTGGTCAGAAGCTTGGGTTTGGCATCCTCTATTGACATATTTTCTTCATTACGTCAGCAGTTGTCTCCCCTGAGGTCCCATCTTCCGCTCACAGTGGCAGTAGCAGCCCTGCAGACTGACAGCTGTGACTTAGGGAGGCTCAAATGATCCAATATTTTTGTCATCTATTCTGTAATTCTTACACAAAATGGATAAACTGCCCCCCCAGATAGGGGGGCAATCACTCCAAGCCAGTATGGAAAGGAACTGGGAGAGGTTCCATGAGCAGAATTAACTGAGCATTGCAGAATTTCCGAAGGCATCGTCTGGTAGCTTTGTCTTGTTCTGCTAAACACCATCAAGTTTTTTTTTTGTTTCATTTTGGGTGCTTGCTTTTTGACTCCTAGGCTCTTGTAACCTTCAGAGTTACCAAGTCCCTTTGCCCCTATCTTATCTAAGTTTCCCAATTTCCACTATTAGGTGATGTCTGACACCTTCTCTACTCGAATCTGGCAGTCTGGACACACAATGAGTCACTTACTCTCCCCCTCACATCTTCCTCCTGCCCCTTGTCCCTGCTCTGAGGGTGTGACTGCAAGAAGCAATTAAGAGAATTTCAGAAGATGGGTGAAATTAGTCCTTTGCTGTGGTTACTAGCAGCAAACCCCACTGTGAGGACAGCCCTTGATTTCAAACTTAATTTTGAAGTTCAGTTCACACTCACTCAGAGCTGTAGTGAGGTACAAG
>JAOXOE010000787.1:7108812-7120660 GCA_028565055.1 Phoeniculus purpureus | reverse complement strand
TATAAACAGGTAAATAGATCTATAAGCAGGTAAATAGATCTATAAACACATAAATGGATCTATAACCAGATAAGTGGATCTATAAACAGATCTATAAACAGATAAACAGATCTATAAACAGGTAAATAGATCTATAAGCAGGTAAATAGATCTATAAACACATAAATGGATCTATAACCAGATAAGTGGGTCTATAAACAGATAAGCAGATCTATAAACACATAGATGGATCTACAACCAGACAAATGGAGGTGAACATACCCCCCACGGGACATCAAACCTGAAGCTACTGAAGGGATCGCACAGGACACCATCGCGTACTTCTGGTGCCCACCTCACAAAAACAATTACTGCTTTAGGAAAATGAATTGTCATGAAGAAATGATCCTCCGTGCGAGGGCAGAGGCACATCCCATTCAGATTCTAAAGGTAGGTTAAGGACCAGCTCTTGATTAAAAGCACAAGAGGGATGCTCTGCACACGCCCAGGGCAATGCAGAAGCTCTCAGACCTTTCAGAAGTGTGAACTGCTGACTTCAAAGCGATGTGTCGCCTCTTCATGGCTTTCTTTTGAATTTCCCCCTTCCCAGGCAGTCAGGTACTCAACGGTACTGAGGGCAAAAGCAAAATGTCCTGTGGGTGAAAAGTCCTAACTCAGGATCTGATGGCCAGTGGGAGTTTTTCTTCACTCTGAAAAGTGGTGATAAGTGTGTGAACTCTGACCAGCTGAGGAGGCTGCATTTACACACCGGGGTAACTCTCACAACTCTGACATCATCCAAAGTACCCTACGCATGGGTCGGGGGGAACACTGATGGAGAAAGTAAGGTTGTTCCCTTTCCCAATACCTGATAATTCTGGGGGCACATCCAGTGGAACTGGGCTATTTCAGCCAAGCTTTGAAGTGTTCAGACATCCAACAGATACGCCAGAGCACTGCCTGAGGAGCTTCTCTTCATTCTTCTTCCTAATGGAGCTAAACCTGTTCAGTAATTAATTCCAACCGAAGGAGCTGGCTGCTGGTTAGTTCTTGCCATTGTTCTTAAGGCTGTTTTCATTCAGAAGGCACAGAGCGACTGGACAAAGAGCACAAACAGGATCACAGCTATCGTTCCTCCAGCGTAACTTGAATTCTCCTGCTTTGCTACATCCAATTACAGTTCCACAAGATGCTGCAAACCCCAGTCTCTCTCCCCATCCTAAGAACCCTCTCCCACATGGTCACCTCATGACCAAGAGACGCCCCTACAAAACACAGCTGCAAACTCTACACACCAGTCCCAAGTCTCCCAGATGACATTCACGCAGAGGTCCTGCAGCAGGGAGATTCTGACCGTTGGACCCTGTTGGTGGAATGTCATTAATCAGAGGATAATGGACAGGAAGGTGGGTGGCTGCTGATAGTTTTGGCTCATTTCAGAGGGCTTTGGAGGGCTGCCAGATTGCGTGGAGAATTTCTGAAATGTTTGAAACAATACTGGCTTTACAATGTCATAAAAATGCTGGGGTGGCTCGAGTGGCTTCCAAACTGGCTCCTGGCCAGTAAAACCTCAGGATTCAAGTCAGCTGTAACCTGGACTCCAATGTGTGTCTGGGGGTGGCTGAGGTCAACCCTTGCACCCTCCCTTGTGTTTGGCACCATCGTAAAGCAGACGGTGCCCTTTTGCTTGCTCCAAAACCTAAAGCTCATCTGTCTGTGGATTTGCTGCTGCAATGGGCTCCTCTTTGTAGTTCATGGAGATCCCCTCCCATGCAAGTGAAGATGTTACAGTGTGTAGTCCTCAAATAAAATCACAAAATTGCTGAACCACTAGGGATTGGAAGGGACCTTGAAAGATCATCCAGTCCAATCCCCCTGCCAAAGCCAGATGACCTAGATCAAATTGCACAGGAACATGTCCAGGTGGAGCACTGATGATCAGGTAGGGCTGAATCTTCCACCATCTTTGAGGTTGGAGTCCAAAATCTGTGTTGTCACAAAGGGAAACAGCGTGTTGTGAAGCACAGGCAGATGCCTGCAGAGACATAAGTAGTTTCATGCTGCACAGTGATGTGCAAAAAGGAGCCTTAACCCAAATAAAAATCAGTCATCAGGTAATGAATTATTAAAGGCTTTAGGTTCTTGCTTTGATTCTTATCTGCCTTCCAAATCCCTGCACTCATCAGCTTGTTAGGAGTGGCTCTGGTGAGATATCTGACCCCATCATCTGACCTGCTTCAGCTGAGCAGGACCTCCTGGGCTCCTCTTCTCATATCCCACAAGTCACAGAATCACAGAATATTAGGGATTGGAAGGGACTTCAAAAGATCATCAAGTCCAATCCCCCTGCCACACCAGGATCCCTGAGATCAAGTTGCACAGGAACACATCCAGGTGGGTTTTAAACGTCTCCAGAGAAGGAGACTCCACAACCACCCCGGGTAGCACCTTCCAGGGCTCTGTCACTCTCACCATGAAGAAGTTCCTTCTCAGACTGATGTGGAACCTCCTATGTTCCAGCTCACACCCGTTGCCCGTTGTCCTCTCACTGGGTGCCACTGAGCAGAGCTTGGCTCCATCCTCCTGACACCCACCCTTTCCATATTTATCAACATTAATAATGTTTATAACATTATATATATATGTTATGAACATGATCAATATATGTTTTTATGATTTTATTTATATAATTATATACTTAAATATATTTAACAGATACATGATTTTATATATATACATAAATACATATAACTGTGCCAGCTCCCACCTTACACAGCTCCTTACTTCAACCCCTTCTAAACCAGGGGACCACTCACACTTGATGTCCTAAGTACTGGCTCCCCGTGTGTGTGAATCAAGTCCAGAGCCACGATCATATGGTTTGTGAAGAGTTATGGGGCTTGTTTCTGCTGGGCACGACTTGGTGGCACAAAGCAGTGACCTAACAGTGTTTGCATGGACAAACACCCTGAGTCACAGACCAGGCTCCTTATTCTTACCCGTGAGGGGTAGTCACACACATCCATTAAAATTAGAGAAACTTGTCTGTGCTCTCCTGAGAGCTGTAACACTGGAGTCTTTCAGCTTTTAAACAGTCCAAGTTTCCCATGATGGTAAAGGTGCTATTATTCAATTTTTACTAATTTTTTTTGTTTGTTTTAACCTTATTTTAGTAAAATACCCTCCTGGATTTTTTTTTAATATATTGGTTTTGTTACTGAAAGCGATTCCACTTCCAAACGAACCACGGCTCAGAAGGTTCTATTTGCAGGAAAATAAAACCTAAACTTGAAGGTGTCTTTCCTCCCTTCTGTTTCCATAAACCACATTTCTCCCAATAGAAGAAGCAGTCAAAGGAACTTGTCATAATATCACTCATCAAAAGGAGAGTGATAATCCCAGACACTTCAAGCCACGTTTGCAAGGAGGGAACAGAATGCTCTGAGAATTGTCCGTTTTGCATTTCTTATCCTTCTTACCCTGCTCTTCCTAGAAGTGGAGCTGTCCCTGCCTATGCAGGGAGCTTGGAACTAGATGACCTTCAAACTCCCTTCCAACAGTGGCCATCCTGTGATTCTTTGATTATGCTTCAGCAAACGAAGCTGTGATACCATAAGGCTCTTGGTATCACCTTTAGAGAAAAGCAATTAACTATGGAAGCACAGTGTGGTCATTCCAACCCCACCTGTGTGACACTGCATAAGGGAAAGCACACACCTGGAGAAGCAGCTTTGCTGTTCTTCAAGACAGAACCAGCCTCTTGAGCAAGCCCATCATCTTGCCAGGAGCCTCCTTCTTTCCTCATGAGACTGTGTAGTGGGTTGCACGGAAAGCCATCAGTAGTCACAATGGTGAGGAGTAACAAGCGTGTACTAGTGTCCGAATAAAATAAACTGATCATGGAATCATAGAACCATAGGGTTAGAAGGGACCTCCAAAGGGCATCTAGTCCAACCGCCCTACAACAAGCAGGGCCAGCACTCACCAGACAAGAATGCCCAGAGCCCCAGCCAGCCTGACCTTGAATGGCTCCAGGGATGGGGCCTCCACCACCTCTCTGGGGAGCCTGTTCCAGGGATCCCCTGCCCTCAGATTCCAGACCTTTTTCCTCATGCCCCGCCTAGAAGACACAAAAGCAAACCAGGCAAGACAATATTCTGAATGCTGCTGCCTAATCGTCTGCACAGAATTAGATGTTCACACTGGCAAATTAAGGGTTTGGTCTTCCCAGGTCACTTTTCATGCTGGGTTTTGCAGAACCCACCTTCTCCCCAGCCAGCAGCACAAGTGCTGACACACACTGATGTAGGAACTCAGACATCCATCCCACTCTGAACACTGCATCTCAGTTTTGATCGTTTTATAGGGATCAAACACTTGGAGCTGCTTCCAGCTACTTGTGCCATTTGAAGAAGGCTACTTTGCACACTTGCTTTTACTACACATTTACTACACGTACTAAAGTACCATCACTTGAGACCTCTCGTTCACAGCTCTGCTCCCGTTTCAGGCCAATTGGCTTAAACAACAGACTTCAACCTTAAACCTGGGTTTCTACTCGGCTTTAACCCTGCCAAGGCAGTTTTCCTGATACCCCTTCAGTGCATCTCAGCCCTGAAAGCCTCAGGCTCACCTCATCAGCTCTGCCCCCGCTGCTGCACATCCCCAAAGCTATGAAGTCTTTTTGTTAATAAAAATTATACCACAATTATAGAGCAGCTTAAGAAACAGTAACCTCAGAAGTCTTTTCAATACTCCCATCACGCTAAAATAAAACCTACATTACTTTGAATTCCCAGAAATACAATCTTTTCTTGGACGTAAACTCGTGGCATATAACGGCACGCTCCTCCCCACCGGCGAGGGCACTCCCGCCTCTGATTCACATTTTATGTTGTGAGCGGCTTTTAATGACAGAACAGGGGAATATATTGTGGTTTCACACATACACAGATTTTACGGTCACTTACTCCTAACTAGGAGATAGAGAGACATAGCAGAGTACTCCTCCTGCCTTCCAAGGTCCTGCACCTCTGAGCACAGGAGGTGGTTCTTTGGATTATAAAGTAATAGAGAAGGAAGCAGATGAAAAAAAACCATCCCAGGGGTTAGAGGATGGGAAATTGTTTTCAGAGAATTCATTTCAGCCCTAATACCTGTGATCTGGGCTAACTGAACACTTGGGTTTATTGCCTTGCCACAATAATTCATCAAATGGCCTCTCTTTCCCATCGCAGTGGGCTGAGTGCTGGATGTTACCTGACTTCAGAGTGCGTGTGAGCAGGTAATTAACAAGCTGGGTTATTGGAGCCATTAGAGACGCACAGAGCAGATAAGCAACGAGCTAACAAGAAAGCCAGACTTTCCAAACACTAATCCCACTGGATTCCCAGTTACCTTCGCAAATCTTTTCAAAGGCTCTTCATAATCTGGGCTGTAAAGGAGCTGAAGTTGACTCACTGTGCAGAGGTGGCTGGGACCTGTGGAGAGCACGTAGAGAACATCCTGGAGCTCTGCTGCAAAACTACATCCCATCCTGTGTCTTTGAGTTTTCCACACTGACACAGAGGTTTTCAGCCTTCCTGCTCTTCATTAGAAGCACCAAAGCACTCAGGGTTTTTTATGCAGAGTGGACTTCAAGTAAATGACTAGTACTAGGTGCTTTAATAAATAAATAAATGGTTAAGTGCTTCACAAGTGAAAGCTCCTTCACTAAACTTTCTCCTTACTACCCTCTACCCTGCCCTGGTGAGACCACGTCTGGAAACTTGTGTCCAGTTCTCGGCACCTCAGTTCCACAAGGACACAGAGCCACAGAGATGATGAAGAGAGTGGAGCATCTCTCTGATGAGGAAAGGCTGAGGGAGCTGGGGCTGTTCAGCTGGAGAGAAGGAGACTGATGGGTGACCCCATTAATGATGGAAAGGGTGGATGTCAGGAGGATGGAGCCAGGTTCTGCTCAGTGGCATCTAATGATAAGACAAGGGGCAACAGGTGTGAACTGGAACAGAGGCGGTTCCACATCAATGTGAGAAGGAACTTCTCCACAGTGAGGGTGACAGGTTGTGGAGTCTCCTTCTCTGGAGACATTTAAAACCCACCTGGGCATACTCTTGTGTGACTTGATCTCGGGGATCCTGCTATGGCAGGGGGATTGGACTGGATGATCTCTTGAGGTCCCTTCCAACCCCTAATGTTCTGTGACTCTGTGATTACAGACCTCCTTTTACCCAGCTAAACATGAAAACACCATTCTCAGTCTATTTTTGAGTCACTTCAGTCTCTTCTTTCCATGACCTCCCTGACATTCCTATTTTACAGGAATTTGCCTTAGAAAAGGGCAATGAAAAACGTATTTCTGAAGTAAACACTGGCTAATTTGGCCCTGCTTTTGATTGGCATTTCAGATTCTCTTTTCTTTCTTATTATTTAGGGAAAAAAAAGAAAAGAACCAAGCCAGGACATTAGTAGCTCCTTTATAAGCTGGAAAAATAAACAAGGAAAAGTAAATGCAACTCTTTGTTTGGGAAATTTTCCCCCTTTTTTGTCTTTGGTTGGGTTTCCATCTGAATGTACAGGGCTGTCTGGGGTGAATCAAGGCTGATCCTGGTGCAAAAGCTATTCTCCACCAGATAGCCAAGCTGCTTGAACAAATGGTTCGTGTTAGCTGAGAAAGACACTGAATCTAAACCATGTGCTTCTGGGTCTTGTGGTTTCAAATTGAACCACAAACACTCAGACAAGCTGTCAGTCTCTATTCACAATTTCAACCAACCTTGCAGGAAAAAGGGGGGTGTCTTTGCCCACCAATCGTGTTTTTAACCCTTGTGTGATTAGTGGGGTGGCTTTAATGCTTTGTGTTGGGGAGCCACACGGCTTCTGACACAAGAAGTCAGCAGACTTGATGGCCTGGGAAAGCACGGAAGACAAACACTGGATGCAACGGGGATGAAAATAAAGATGTTTAGAATCCTACAAGGTAGGGCTGAAAGAGACCTCAAGAAACCATCCAGTCCAAAACCTCTCCAAGAGGCAAGACCATACCTAATGAAATCCCTGGCAGGTGCCTAATTCCTTCCACGGGAGCCTCAGCTGAGCAGCTTTTTTTTCCATACAAGAGCTAATCTATAAAATAGATTTTTGCCCTTCTCAGCAAGCAGCTGTGAAAGTGCTGTTGTAGCAGAAAGTCACCTGCGAGAGCAGACTCGGGACGTTCTCCATCACAGGAATGTGCTGTTACCACCCAAGCTACAGAAATAACCACTGCGGGCTCGGGCAGCGCTTACTGCTCTGGACCAGAACCCTAACGACTGGGGTTTTGGAGCAGATGTCCTGTTTGCTCCCTCTCACTGTTGGTTTAGATCACACAACCGTGGGCTTCAAGGGTGCTGTAACCTCTACCCCTTCCACTCCCAACTGCTTTGTCAGAGCAACACGAGAGTCTGCCCCAGCCCAGCCTCTGGGACAGCTAAGCCAGGACAACCACGAAAGCCATCGCAGCGAAGATGCCTGTGCACGCTGTAGGACACTCTGTGAAGCAGCTATTTGCAGGTCCCTTGTTTTTTTCCAGCCTGTAGGTGACTTACGTGCAGGGAAAGAACTGCTTGTTCAGGAACTGAAGCTGCTGGGGAAAACACATGGGGACAAGCTGCATCTGTGTTCCAGGAATCACGCTGAGTAAAAGCCCGCTGCTGCACAGTTCAGACACACCTGGTTGCAAGCCCAAAATGGAAATGTGCAAGGGTTGAATATTTTGTGAGGACATGTTCTATAACAGCATTGTTTGGGGGGCTCAAAAAAAAGACTCCTCACTGTAAGGCCTTGGTAAATCTATATGTCCCACCTCAGCGCTCTTGCCATGCCATAGGAATGCTTGTCTCCTGAAGTGCTGGATCGCATTTGAGACTGCTTAGAGAACTGAAGGCTAAAGAAGGGGAAAAGAGGTAAAGGTTAGAATGTGTAAATTTGAATCTCGTTAGAGGTTTGCATGTTCAAATGAGTTGCAGTCTCCTCCCTCCTCACTCTTTACCACCTCCACAATGAGCAGCACCACTGAGATCTTCTCATGGCTGTAATGGATCAGTCTGTACACAAGAGCTTCTCTTGCTTCTTTTTCTATTTAGAATGAAAAAGAATTGTTATTTTTATTTGGAAAGAAGTTCCAATGTAAATTTTACCCAATTTCACTGCAGTGGAGCCGGACTGATTTCAGCAGCTGAGGATTTACCTTGGTTCTGAATAACAGAATCACAGAACATCAGGGATTGGAAGGGACCTTGAAAGATCATCCAGTCCAATCCCCCTGCCACAGCAGGAACCCCGAAATCCAGTCACAAAGGAACATGGCCAGGTGGGTATAAACATGTCAAGAGAAGGAGACTCCCTGGGCAGCCCCTTCCAGTGCTCTGTCACCCTCACTGGGAAGAAGCTTCTTCTCACGATTATCTGGAACCTCCTATGTTCCCGCTGACAGCTGTTGCCCCTTGTCAGTGTAAGGTACTAGTGTGAAGTAGTCAAGAAGGACTTGGTGAAGATACAGTATCAGCTCTCATGTTGCAAGGAACTAAGCGATGGAGCCTATTGAGGTTGAGCAGAATCGGGTATAGCTGGGCAGGTAAGTGTGTTTAGAAGAAAACAAGACTACTGGTTTGCCAACCAATCTGCTTAAAGGACAGTGTTGCCCCTGTTGAAGGGACTCCCATTACTTCTTTTGCCTTCAGGAATTGCCTTAGGGAATTGTTCCTTATTACAGTCATTTCTTATCTGCTCCACAGTCCAAGTCTGGCAGACCCTGCTCAGCACCTTCTGTGCCTTCCTTGTTCATCCACTTCCTTTCAGGGATGGAAATGGGCTCAGGGAGATAAAGTGGAACCAATTCTTACCATCTGTGATGCCACCTCAAGGTTTTTCACCAACAGTGCTGGAAGACCCTCCACACCTCAGCACCAGTCAGGAGGAGCATGGGAACTGCTTTTACGTGGGGTGAAAGACAGATGTTGTTCACCCTCTCACAGCACATGGTCCCTCATGGTGACTTCCCACTGTTAAATGATTCTGAAGGTTGTCTGGTCAGGCCTCTGAACCATCTTTTTAAGCTCTTGTTTCTCCCTTCATTTCCATCACATCCAATTAGAGAAGTCTGGTGAATACAACCTCAACTTTAAGCAGAGTTCTGGACTAACTGCTGCAGTCCAGAGCTACCTCAGACGGACACTGCTGTGAGTGAGTGCTAGAACTCTTTAAAAAACACCCCTTTTCAACACTGCATGAAGGTTACATGATCCTCTACTTAATATGCACATGAACTGGGATGCCACAAACTTCCCTGGGGCTTCCTGAGGGCTGAAGTAAAACTTAATTATACCAATTGGTTAGACAGACTGTTAAAACTTTTGTTTCACATACACTTTTTATTCCCTCTTCTCCATCTTTTCCCATTTGCCAAAACCTCCTGAAGAGAAAATAGAGATTATTTTACTTTTTACCTTAAAGGGCTCCTTGTGTGCATTTGCCTTATTAAATAACTGCCAGAATATCTAATATTCCGTGGACAGCACTGATGAAATGAAGCATAAGGTTGGTCAAACGAGCGAGTTTCACGTAGACCCTTGTCCCTCACTTGGTCTGCAGCCAATGAAAATTCTGTGCCATCGATCTGTTGGCTACAGAAGAGTCTGCATTTTAAAAGGGTCTTAGAATAAGATAAGACTTCTCCTTTTTCTTTGGTCACAACCATAACCCACTCATTTATGCCTCGCTGAGCGCAGTAAGGTTGTCACCCAACCTTCAGTCATCTTTTATCTAACACTGCACAGGGCTGAGTCTTCTCTCCCTGATGCTGCTATTTTTCACAGAGTGACAGCCCTGCGAAAGCAGCACATGTGGATAGAGCAGAGCTGAGTTCAGCAACAGGTTATTATCATGGATCACAATTGCCTCCAACCTTCACCAGCTCCAAAACAGTAGAGGAAAAGGCAGTTATTCCTATCTGGTGAGTCTAAGGAGGATATATGGAGCTTCAACATCTTCAGAGCAGCCAGTCCAACAGCCCCAGTGCCTCTGCGCATCTGGCTCTCAGCAGACTGACGATGCATCATTAAGTTCTCCATTAATGATTTAAAGGGGAAAAGGCTGGATTTCCACAGAAGGTTAATTTTTCCCCTTTCTGGCAGATCTGCAAGGCCCTTAATGGCAGAGGGAAGGAAACGGCGCTACCTCTCTACACAGACTTTTCTGTAGTTAGGCTGCTAATGCGAGGACCACCATATTCTTATGTTTTACCTATAAGAAATTAAACACCGGCCATTAATATGTTACCTACTGACGGCAGCTCAATTCCTTTCCTGTAGCACTGCCAGTTGTTAACTAGGAGGTTCCATTCCCTGACTTCAGACAGGGATTTCTTCCTCCACGGTAAAACATTGCCTACCTGAGGCACCGGGATCTTGTTCAGCATCTCGGTCCAGAAACAGCAAACACAATCTAGCTGTGGCAAGCAGGGGGAAAACTGGAATGCCAAGGGCAGGCTGGGAATCCAAACCACGATCTGTTGGAAACGAGGCCGGTTCCTGGAGAAGCCAAGAATTTCCACCCTGTTTGTTTGAAAAGATTTCACTTGTCTGTGGATACGGGACAGGCTCGAATACGGAGCTCCGGTCCGTCCGCTGAACGGCCTCGCTGCAAATCACCTTCAACTTCGTCCAGCATCTGGATCATGAGTTTGAAACAGTCTTTCTCCGAGTCCATCACTGTTAGCGCAGAGGGCTGGACTGCTTTCAGCCTGCAAGCAATCGCTTCTGGTCATTAGGTTTGCACTTCTGGTCAGCGATGGGGATACCAAAGAGCTCGTAGGAGCTGGAACAATGATCATGTTATACCGGATGAGAAGACACCTCCAAACCTTTTCCACAGCCTTCTCCATTCAAAAATGGTTTAATTCAGTGTGATTTGTCTTTGCCTCGTTCTGCAGTCGCTCTTGCACAGCCAGAACCCTTCTCTCTCTGACCAGTGAACCATCTCGCCTTCTTTTTCCATTTCTTCTCCTTTTTGGTTTCTAAATGAATTACATTTTTTGTTGCACAACTTATATCACACTGGCAGCCGTCTCGTAGGAGTCAGATTTAAACCAGGCCGGTAGTTTTGGTAGGGCAATGGGAGAATGAATGACCCATTCAAGTGAACAGGACCCATTAATCCCACACAAGTGGGAACAATCCATCGGAGCATCTGTCAGCATCACAGGTTACCGCTCCCATCAGCAACGCTGGAGAATCGCAGTGAAACTAATGGATCAGAGGAACAGAGGGGATGAGGTTTAACAGAGCCAAGCACAAGGACCTACACTTGGGCCACAATAATCCCCTGCAGCTACAGACTGGGAGAGGAGTGGCTGGAGAGCAGCCTGGCAGAGGGGGACCTGGCAGGACTGGTTGGCAACTGGCTGAACAGGAGCCAGCAGGGTGCCCAGGTGGTGCAGAACACCAAGGGCATCCTGGCTTGGATCAGCAATAGTGTGGCCAGCAGGGCTAGGGACATCATTCTCCCCCTGTACTGGGCACTGGGGAGGACTCAGCTCGAGCACTGGGGGCAGTGCTGGGCCCCTCACTTCAAGAAAGAGACTGAGGGGCTGGAGCAGGTCCAGAGAAGCAACAAGGCTGGGGAAGGGACTGGAGGGAAAGGCTGATGAGGACCTGGAGGTGTTTAGCCTGGAAAAGAGGAGGCTCGGGGGGACCTTCTCCCTCTCTCTAACTCCCTGAAGGGAGGTTGCAGTCAGGTGGGGGTCAGGCTCTTCTTCCAGGCAACCAGCACCAGGACAAGAGGGCAGGGCCTGAAGCTGCCAGGGGAGGGTTAGGTTGGATGTTAGGAAGCC
>JAOXOE010000787.1:7096893-7108712 GCA_028565055.1 Phoeniculus purpureus | reverse complement strand
CTCCCTCAGCCTCTCCTCATCAGCCTTTCCCTCCAGTCCCTTCCCCAGCCTCGTTGCTCCTCTGGACTCACTCCAGCACCTCCACATCTTTGTTGAAGTGAGGGGCCAAGGGCTGATTTGCATTTCAGGAAAAAACAGAATCAAAACCAAGAAAAAGATAAAAGAATCCATTATCTGCCCATCTTCTTGACTCAAACAAAACACCAAAGTGCAGGGGTTTTGGCATAAATTCACACAAAGCAGGTCCAACCCCCTCTCAAGGGTCTACTGCTATGAAGCCTTCAGTCAAAGTCTCGTTGGAAATACGGATTAATGATTACGCTCCAGTTCTGCCTCACAGAGCGGGGAATTAAGCTTTAAATTACTCAGCATCGTGCAGGAAATGGGAATCCTAACCCAGACTATTTCCTAAGCAAATTCCCTTCCCTTAACTCATTCCCATTTGAAAGGAAAATCCACCCTGTGCAGCCTGGCACCGTCGAGCCCAGCTTTCCTCACTGACTTCTGTCCCTCAACACTGTCTACTGCCACCAGCCATTCTGCCCCATTCGCCTTCCTAAACCTTTTGGAGATTCTCCATCTTCTGCACCTCCAGCCTCAGGGCCCTGGCTAATCCCAGCGTGTTTAGTGCTCTGGGTGCTGGCTGCTTCCCTTGGCCATGGAGCTGTTCAGTGGGGAAGGGCTTCGAGCCAAGGAGGGACCGTTTCTGGTCAGTGGGAGACAGGAGCAGCCCCAAGCGTGGGGAGGAACAAAGCCACTCTTCTTCCATTTTACCCAGGGATGGATCCACCTTGTCTCTTCACCCAGCCCATAATTTCAGCTGGAGCAGCCCCTGCTCAGCGCTGAACCTAAATCCCCTTGTCAGAGCGGAGGCAAATCCCATTAGGAGCTGAGCCGAGGCCAAATGTCCGGAGTGAGCTGCTACTTTGGCGAGAGAGGCATTAGAAGTCAGACTGAATCGCTGCTCAAATCCATCTTGTCTGGGGGCAAGGGAGAGAAATGGCAAAGGGCGATGGAGAGGAGACTGGAGCTCCCTTCCAGCACTTGAGGAGATGGCATCTTCCTGTGTAAAGGGAGCTGGGAGAGCCCCCCCAACCCTTGAGGAAGGTAAGGAGATCCAAGGCTGCAGCCCAGAGCAGGAGTAAGGAAAAGATGGGGAGATTCAGAACCACCCGTTTCAAGGAGCTGGGATTGCGTTTGTTCCTGAGGATTTCAAAGGTCAGTGGTGTTCTTGGTTAAACACAATGTGTTAGTCTGAGAGGTTCCACCCAAGGGACAAAAAGAGAGGGGAGGAAAAAAAAGGCAAATTAAAAAATAAGCCTCACACCCACTAGTCTGCAATCAAATCTGCTCCGTCATGCCGAGGGACTGGGGAGGAGAGGGAAGGAGAGGAGAGGAGAGGAAAGCAGCTCACTCCAACCCTAATAATTCTGATGATTCATCGCTCCGAATTAACAGAGGTCTTTGGGGACAGGAGCAACGGGATCACACTGCTTCTTTAGGGATAATAAACACTCCCGGTAAACACGTCTTCCCCGTCCTCATGCAAATATCGTGAGTCAGAGATCCCACCCAACGGCAGCTCAGCCCTGCCTTCTGCACAGAGCCTCTACCACCCAGCACCGACCCTCCTCGGGCTGCTGGAAGCACCCGGAGTTGGCGTGTTTGGATGGAGATGCACATCCCCACACAACCCCACACATCCCCACACATCCCCACACATCCCCACACGCTCCCACACGTGCGCCCCTGTAAGAAAGGAGAGGTTTTACCATTTATTTCTGTTTCTTCAAGGAAGCACGGAAAGGCACCCTGCCAACGGACCGCCGCTAAGCGGCGCGTTCCATTTTAGGTGTTGACAGTGCATCATAAATCCCAGCCCTACCTACCATTTACAGGAACATTATAAAATAAGTGAAACGGCGTGAGCTGGTTCCCGGGGCAACCAGACAAACACAATAAACAGGCTGCGGAGGCAAGAGTAAGTTACACCATACTCCTGGGTCTCCAATATATCACTTTACATTAGCCTGCTGCTGCTGCTGCTGCTGCTGCTGCTGCTGCTGCTGCTGCTGCTCCTGAAAGCTCTTTGTTTTATTATTATTTGGGGGGGAAAAAGTTTAAAAAAAAGAAAGGAGGAAAAAAAGGGCTGGTATTTTGTTAGTGCAGATCAGCGTGAAATCGATGAGTTCCTTTGGTTGCCTGTCTTTATAGGTCTTTTACTGCACATTAAAGCCTCTGTGAAAATAATAATAATGACTATTCATAAATCTTTCTAAAGGATTGCATCCCCCTCCTGCAGAAGAAGATTATGAATAAGGTGTCTAGCAGCCCAGGGCTGTTGTTGGCCCACTAGTAAGTAGGTTTGGAGGGTATTTTTCCCCAGTACAGAGTCAGAAGTAATTAAAACACACGGGGTGGCTGAGCCAGCTTTCCCTCAGTCCAATGGCCTTCCTCCAACTCTTCTCCCTCCAACACAGGGTGTTTCAGGAGGTTCACAGATTCACAGAATATTAGGGATTGGAAGGGACCTCGAAAGATCATCCAGTCTGATCCCTCTGCCGCACCAGGATCACCTAGATCCAGTAGCACAGGAACATGGCCAGGCAAGTTTTAAACTTCTCCACAGAAGGAGACTCCACAACCCCCCTGGGCAGCTGTGGTCTCACGAGGGCAGAGTAAGTGTTTGGTTGTTGTGGGGCAGAAGGTTGGACTTGATGGTCTTGAAGGTCTTTTGTAACCTGGATGATCCTATGGTTCTATGAGACAGCTTTGGATCTGGCTGTCATCAATTTTAGAGGATAGTTATGGATCCAACTGGGTCATTACACGTTGGGCTCATCTGTAGAGAGCAACAATGTTATTTGTCTCATCAAGCAGCCGATAGATTTCTCTCCACCTCCATACTGCGGGTCTGTGTTATCTCACATCAGCATTTCCAGGTACATTCCCAAATACATGGGATGGGAGAAGGAAGGTGACAGTTTTAGAGAGACACAGAAGTTGGAGAGTTTTGGGAATTACAGGACAACTTTGGAAAGATGATCTTAGAAGTTCCTCAGCTATTAGAACCACCCACAACTGATTTATCTGCTGATGCATCCTCCGTGCTTCTGCATCACAGAATCATAGAATAATCAAGCTTGGAAAAGACCTTCAAGATCATCAAGTCAAACTGTCCACCCTACCACCCCCATCTCCTGAAACGCCCTGTCTCCCAACTTGCTGAAGTCCTCCAGAAATGGCACTGGGTTGGAAGGGACCTCTAAAGGTCATCTAGTCCTACCACCCTACACCAAGCAGGACCATCACTCACCAGACCGGATTGCCTAGAGCCTCATCCAGCCTGACCTTGAATGGCTCCAGGGATGGGGCCTCCACCACCTCTCTGGGCAGCCTGCTCCAGTGGTCCTTTATGCTGAGCTTGAAGGTCTCTCATTAAAGCTTGTTGAGGCACCTTTCTGTGGTTTCCAGAACTGGTTTGGCCTGTCCTGATTCAGGATGGGCAAACACAGGAAGGCTCCATCTCACGGAAGAGTCCTGGTGATTCCGCCTGCATATAAACCGAGTGAGTCAAGCGCAGCCTATGGAAGAATCTGGAAACCCCAAATGAAGCAGCAGGACTCATTCAGTTCAGCTACCTCCGCTTCTCCTGATCTAACCTTGGGCGAGGAACAAGTGACCAAAAGGGAAATTGCTTGGAAACGAGGGGGTGCCAGCTAACAGCCCCAACATTTTGAAGGTGTTTCAGCAATGACTGGAACCCTTCTCGGGGTGTTGTCCAAGGTTTTTCTGCACAGTAATGACATTTGGACGCGTGGCTACCAGCCTGCCTTACAAGCGAAGGGTGGGGTAATCACATGCTCCTGCTTTCCTTGCCATATTTAGCTCCATCCTTTCCAGACTGCCGCAGCTTACGGGCTTAGGATGAGTGGCCCTGCCAAGAAACAAGCTGCTGGCCCACAAACACCAGGGTGGATGACTGCTGAGTGAGAACAATCCACCCGCTCCAGCTTGGGAGCGGAGACAGCCTCGTCTGCAGTGACTGGGTAAGGCAGAGCTCAGCGCGTGGAGGTGGCTGGCTTTTTTATTTTATGACTAAATCAGCACCCTATTGATGAGTAATTAGAGTGAGTGAGGGCCAGACGGCCAATTCCTTTAATGAGGCAAATGAAGGATCCAAATATTTTCATACAGAGCCCTTTTTCCTAGAAAGACTAAGCAGTGATGGAGGTCCCACCTTCTGCTCCAGACCCAGACCAGCATAACGACATCAGGCTACGTGAAAAATACACGGAGAAGGCGATATGGACCGAGCAGGGTAGGTTTTCAGCAGGGAGCCTTTGTGTCCTGCCTCAGACTGCAAGATTGATGCCAAAGTCCACCTCTGAACACCTCCAATCCAAAACCCCTCTTCTTGGTAGGGTTGCCCAGCTTCACTTTCTCTGTTTTATTTTTAATGTCTTTATTTTTGCTGCTGCCAACTCTGTGCTCCTGAGTCATGGACATGAGGACAGGAGCCCTAACGCTGTGAACCAGAATTTCCGATTTCTAACCTGCACAGTGAGGAGCTCACAAGGTTTCCACCCTTGTTTTGCAGGTTTGCAAGAGGGTGTCTAAGCAACTGGCTTTGGAGTGTTTATTTGAACTGAAGGAGCTTCCTGAGGCTCTGTTGTCGCAAGAGCAATTTCTGTCTGGCCACCTGAGGTTTACAGGATGGCCATCACTACGTTACAAGGCTTCCTGAGGACCTCTGGAGGTTGTAGGCTGTTTCTCCTCATGCAATCACTTGGATTTTACAGAATGACAGAACATTAGGGATTGGAAGGGACCTCAAAAGATCATCAAGTCCAATCGCCTTGCCAGAGCAGGATCACCTAGACCAAGTCACACAGGAACAGACAGGGCACCTGGGAGCAAGAGGACTACTTGGGTTGCCCACAATCAGAGAAAAGAACCCAATTTCCCACCTCCAGGCTAATATTTAAGCTGCCAAATCAATCTTCTTGGTACTTGCTCGTCATGGACATAAAGGGAGAAAACAGACTCCAACCCCATCATGGGTCAGATACCCTCAACATTTACTCTGGTTCACAAATACTTATTAGAATGCGACGGCATGGCTGTGCTCTTGGAAGAGATGCTCCGATGAAAACCTCCCACTAACTTCCCACTAAGTGCAGGGGTGCAAAATGTTCTCCATCCTGAACAGGTCTGCAACCCCAAAGCTTTGACACAGGGTTTGGTTCTCTTTCTAAATGAAACAGCTGACATTTTAATCACAGAACATTAGGGATTGGAAGGGACCTTGAAAGATCATCTAGTCCAATCTCTTTAATCCCTTCTATCCACAAAAAACCTCAATTACAGAAGAAAAAAATAAGTAAAAATGTAGTTTTTACTGATCCAAAGGGCTGCAGAAAAAATTCCATTTCAACTTTTCCAATAGCCAGGGTAACTCCACCTGACTGTCAGTTCACGGGTAGTTGAGGGCTGCCTGAGATGATTTAGGGTCACGAGCTCCTCAGGTGAGCGAGCCCTCTCGCCGGGGAAAGGGCAGCAGAGGAATGCAGCGCATTCCAAAATGTCTAAGGGCGACTTGGAAACGGCCGCGTCTGAGTGCACTGGACTGCATCAGCCACAGACATGATGAGGTTTGCGGTGAGTCTGAGTGTAACAATAGCAGCCCAAGCCTATACGAGATTTCCCGGACGAGCAGGGCTAATATAGATTACATATGTTCCATTAAAGCTGGACCGGGGCTGCAGTGCCGTTAGCTCCTCACACACGTGGGAAATCACGTCGGTGCTGCCAGGATTCAAGACTTGGTGGTGTTTTGTGTGATTTTATGGTATGTTTATATCAGAAATGCAGCAGGTAGGGAGACCTGCCCTTCACATAGTCATCCACACAGCCCTGCACTGAGAGGCTGGGTCCCACGTCTGGTAAGGACCACAGAGTGATGAGAGCTGCCTCCAGCAGAAGACAGGAGCCCAATGTTTCCTGTGATAAGACAGATGGGTTGCTTCTTCCATCAAACTTGGTAGAGTTGATCACACACACAGAGAATCACAGAATATTAGGGATTGGAAGGGACCTCGAAACATCATCCAGTTCAATTCCCCTGCCACAGCAGGATCCCTTAGATCAAGTCACACAGGAACAGGGCCAGGAAGGTGTTAAACATCTCCAGAGAACACGACTCCACAACCCTCCTGGGCAGCCCTGTCCAGGGTTCTGTCACCCTCACCGTGAAGAAGTTCCTTCTCATATTTGTGTGGAACCTCCTCTGTTCCAGCTCACACCTATTGCCCCTCGTCCTATTTTGATGCTCTAAAAAGTTGGAGGTACAAATAAGCTTTGAAGCCCTGGGCAGCTAGGACTGTCAATATGTTTGAGAAATGATTGACCAAGGAGCTACTGGAAGCATCACTCTAGTATTTCAAGATTATGTAGGGTGAGTATGAGGAAATAACTGTCAGCATGAGCTTTTCCCCCAAATTCCTTAAAAAACAAAGTGAATAGAAACAGATTCATGTCTGGAGAGAAACCCTGGGCGTGGGCAGTGAAGAGCAGACCAGATGCTCCACCTGAAGTGAATGTAGAGGCATTGACTTTCATTTAGGTTAGGAAGACACGGATGAAGTTACAGAGCTCTTTGTTGGGTTGATAAACTCAGAACGTGCCCAGCAAAACACAGAATCAGAGAACCACAGAATGTCAGGGGTTGGAAGGGACCTCAAAACATCATCTAGTCCAACTCCCCTGCCACAGCAGGATCCCCTAGATCAAATCTTACAATAACATCCAGGTGGATTTGAGATGCATCCAGAGCAGGAGACTCCATATCCTCTCTGGTCAGCCTGGACCAGGACTCTGGGAACCTCATAGCGAAAAAGTCTTTCTTGATATTTCCATGGAATCTCCTCTGCTCCAGCTGGCACCTGTTGCCCCTTGTCCTGTCACTGGACAGTCCTGAGCAGAGCCTGGTTTCATCCTCCTGACACCCACCCTTTTCATATTTATCAACATTAATGGGAGAGTGTGACAGAGTGAAGAACTTTGGTGTCCCCTGGCACTGTGGGTCTGTGAGCAGATGGAGGCTTGAAGGAAGCACAACGCCATCCGAGGGCAGAAGTGTCTCCTGGGAACTTCTGACATGTTTTGGGGCTCAGCCACAGCAAATGGGCCTTGGAACACAGAGCAGAGACAGTCTGAGAACCCAGAGGCTGAGCTCCTTCTGTGGTTATTTGTGGTGCCGTGGTAGGATTTCACTTGTGGTTTCTATTCTTTCCCTCATCCTTAAAAAATGTGATGAATTCAATAAAGATTCTGAGCAGCGATCAGGTCCAGCACTGCAAAAACAGCCAACCTTCCCCATTCCCATAGACCCTGCTCTGAACTGGGTCATGATGGGCATCTGGAGAGTGTCAGGGTTATCCAGCTGGTCTTCAAAGGTTGAGGCACAGCTCTTTCTATTTACTTTGTTCTTCCCCAAAACCTTTGGGTATTGTCTCCTCCAGCTGGTGCCCCCGCATCCTAAAACACCTTTTCCCTAAACACCCTTCCACCGCAGCCACATCACCTACTAAGTAGTGATGGAAACGTCACCAAATTCCCATGCAAACAGCCTTCCCTTTGATCAGGTGCTCCGTGGTCTTCCCCACGTTAATGCAGAAAGGATGGCTTGGAGAACTAGACAGAAAGGGGCGTTTTCTCTCCACCCATGTTAGTGCTTCAAGCGAAAACCAAAACCTTTCTCCAGATGCCTCCTTCCATCTGCAGATGCTATCTACTGACACTCCAAGGTCACTGCACCACACAGGTGTCCTCTGAGCTGCTGCTCTGCGATGTGTGGGCAGGTTCTAAGCATCTAATCAGTCATTATTTGAGGAGCCTCTTCCAGCATCAAGCTGGGTTATTTCCCTCCACACACTCCTGGCAGCTTCATCCTACTGCTCTGAGAGCCCCCTGGCCAGGCTGGTTTTTAGGATGTTCTCTCTCAGGTTACCTTCTAGTCTTACCTGGTCCAGATACTCCAGGTCTGCTGTTCTGATCCTCTCTTCCAGCTGAGTCTGGCTCTGAAGCACCGAGCAGATCATTTCCTGGAGTAGTCTTTCCAGCGAGGCCATGCTTTGTGGAAGAGCTCAGCAATCCCACCTGCTGCTGGACCTTCCTCCCTTCCTCAGGCACTTTCTGCATTACCATGAGTGAAAAGCTACAGCCCTGCACCCCGTAAGCACCTGGAAAGACAAAACATCTCCTTTGCGACCTTCTTCTGGTTGCAGTCCAAGAAAGAGGTGTCTAAGCACTTTTGTTTCTGTAAAGCTAAACACCACGACGCAACAGGGCTCTGGTGACCGGCTCTGAAAAGCATCTACAAGCCAAGCTTGTCCCCAGCTTCCTTATCGCCGTCGCCGCTCCATGCGTGCGTGTGAGGTATAATAGGGGTGTTTGCCAGGAGCAACCCAACACACTCATACAACTTCCTCAAGGACTTCCGTAAGCACTCGGGGCCAAGATCCTCCCGGATACAGCTGCTCTGGCTTCCCTCCGGTGAAATCAAGTCTTTCCACCTGTCTAAACGTGAACTGTCCTTTCTGTTTGTGCAGTTCGTGGAAAACGTAGGGGACTGGGTGAGAGTTTTCTGAGAAGTGCATTGCAAATCCATCCTGATCTTCCACTAGACACCTCGTTGTTCTCCTCATCGGGTCCCCCTCCCCCAAGTTTTGAGGCTGGTTTGGACGTCACAGGGCAGGCTGGACTCAGTGTCATCTGAGGTAGCACTAGGAGACCCAAATCACAGAACCACAGAACACTGGGAATTGGAAAGGACCCTGAAACATTATCCAGTCCAACCCCCCTGCCACAGCAGAAGACCTTAGATCCAGTCACACAGGAACAGGACCAGGCAGGTTTTCAACATCTCCAGAGAAGGAGACTCCACAACCCCCCTGGGCAGCCCCTTCCAGGATCCTGGCACCTTCACCGTGAAGAAGTTCCTTCTCAGATTGATGTAGAAGCTTCACTGTTCCAGTTCACACCTGTTGCCCATTGTCAGATGCCACTGAGCAGAGCCTGGCTCCATCGTCCTGACACCCACCCTTTCCATATTGATCAATGTGAATGGGGTCACCCCTCAGTCTCCTTTTCTCCAAGCTCAAGACTCAGCTCCCTCAGCCTTTCTTCATCAGGGAGATGCTCCACTCCCTTCATCACCTTTGTGGCTCTGCGCTGGGCTCTCTCCGTGTCCTGGAACTGAGTGGCCCAGAACTGGACACAATATTCCAGCTGTGGTCTCACCAGGGCAAATCTCACGTGTGTCCTCAAGATCCCTCAGCCCAGGGGGAAACACTGCGTTGGGCCAGGAAGTAGAAACAGACTATAAAAACAGCCAGAATCTCCATGAAATCTGCAGTCTACCCATTCTGTGTCAAGCAGCAAGAGGGGTCTGAGCAGGCTCCTGGTACAGCAACGCAGCAGCCCCCTGAGTGTTGTCAATTCGCATGGTTCTGGTTATTTCAGTGTTGGCTTCAGCTGTTCCCAGGTCTCCCCTCCTTAGCTCAGTGACACCAGAAACGGGAGAGCAGCCAGAAACTTGCCTCAGCTTCTGGGCAGCCCTCAGTCTGGCCAAGTGATCGTCATGCTGCTTGAGGAAAGCTTGGTGGTGGTCTCTTCTCCCAAATTACTAATGGTAGCACCAGGGGAAATAGCCTCAAGTTGTGTCAGGGGAGGTTCAGGTTGGATCTTAGGAAGAAGTTCTTCCCTGAGAAAGCGGTTGGGCACTGGAGCAGGCTGCCCAGGGAGGTGGTGGAGTCCTCATCCCTGGAGGGGTTTAAGAACCGAGTAGCTAGAGCACTTGAAGCCGTGGTTTAGGGGTTAGGGAGCTGTTGGAATGAGGGCTGGACCCTGGAGGTCCTTTCCAGCCAGGATGATTCTATGATTGTAAAATCATCCTGCTTGCAGTGAAATTGGATAAATTCTGCTGTTTTAGAGCAGCAGAGGATCTCATTCACTGACTTCTCACACCTCCAGTAGATTAAAGTTCTTCTCCACTAAGCAAATCCTTCTTATACAAAGGGAATCTATAGGCCAGAGGTTTCGAAATCCTCTCAGCTCACGCTCAGTTCACAACAATTTTAATCAGAATTTGACATTCAAATCCCTTAGGCAGCTTCAGAAACTGTGAAGCAGTTGCACCGCTGGAGCCCTAATTAAAAGCTCCGTTATCCAACTGGAAATCAGAGCGCTGGTTCCATGACAGCACTCGTAGCCCACAGTTTGTTTTACAAACCTGCAGAAATCTAATTGCATCGCCTGCACCATGGAACACATGAGCCATTTGCTAGCAACTTTTCCAACAAATGTCAGAGAGGTTTGGGTTGTGTTTTTCTTTTTTAATAGAAGGAAAACTCCAGTCTCGAGTTTTAGACAATAAAATCTGTTTTACTAAGTTTCCCTGTTGCCAAATTAACGCTGAGTGTGCTTTGCTGTGCTTCTCTGTTTTGCTTTTATGTGTCTAAGTTTCCTAAGTTAGGGGGTGGAGAGGAGCAGGGAGGGAACGGAGGAGTTGGGGGGGGTTCCCTACAAAGTGATGAATCCTAATGATAAATAGAAACGAATAATCTATTCTGTGGGGTGCTGCAGGAGATCAAGGTGCTCCTGCTGATTTATAACTGACTTACAACAGTATAAGAGTTGGACTGGATGGATCTTTCGAGGTCCCTTCCAATCCCTAATGATTCTATGACAAGAGAAGGAAAATTGACTTTCTATCAAAACCCATCCAGCTCCAGAGAGGTTATTTAAAGTAGAGCCAACAAATAAATAAATACTTCATTAGGCTGCCTCGAGGTTGATTGTTTAGAATTAATTTAAGGTGGAATTCAGAGCAAAGCCAGAGCTAACTATAGATCCCACAGCTCTTCAGCACTGGTTCTTGTCTCCCTTCCCTCTAAATGACTGGGGCTGGTCTTAGACAGAATCATGGGTGGGGGGTGTTAAAAATCAGCCTGATATGAGTATCTGCGTTCACCTCTCACCTGGAAAACGTTAAGAGGTCTTTGTCTTCACCGAAAGCTACAACACCTCATAATAAGCCTAAATAAACCCCGTTCAGAAAGACCATCTCAGTGTTTCTTGGAGGGGTTTTTCAGCTGCCTCCTTTTGCGTCTGTGAGTGACTCTTCTGGACACATGTCCCCTCACGTGATGTTCCATTTCCCCTGCAATGAGATGGGAACCTGAGGCTCACTGGAGGGGTCGAGTGGGATAAGGTGAGTTGGTCCATGAAGGAAAATTGTGTTTTAGTTCATCCAAACTGCAGCTCCCCCAAAAGAATTTATTTTTATTTAAAATAAATAACAAAATTCTTCAGTTTTCTTACAGCCAATTAAATAAGAAACCTATTAACTTCCCCTTTGGTGACCACCACCATAACTTCAGCTATTTGGAGCCTGGGGAACTTGAGTGAGGGGCACAGAGCTGGACTGGGGCTGTGGCTTGTGTTGGAGAGTTTATGGCTAACTTAGCGTCACAAATGGAAAGTGTCACAGGATCACAGAGACCCAGAATGATTGAGGCTGGAAAAACACTCCGAGCTCAGCCAGTCCAGACCAGGACCTAACATCACCCCAGCAGCCACAGCAGGGCACTAAGGGCCACAGCCAGGCTGTCCTTAAACACCTCCAGGGATGGGGACTCCACTGCTGCCCTGGGTAGTCCAGTCCAGGCTCTGAGCACGCTTTCCATGAGGAAGGGCTTCCTAACATCCAACCTAACCCTCCCCTGGCAGCTTCAGGCCCTGCCCTCTTGTCCTGG
>JAOXOE010000787.1:7048348-7087661 GCA_028565055.1 Phoeniculus purpureus | reverse complement strand
TCTGCCCTGGTGAGACCACATCTGGAGTATTGTGTCCAGTTCTGGGCCCCTCAGTTCAAGAAGGACACAGAGCTGCTGGACAGAATCCAGCAGAGCAACGAAGATGATGAAGGAAGTAGAACACCTCCCTGATAAGGAAAGGCTGAGGGAGCTGGGTCTCTTGATTTTAGAGGAGACTGAGGGGTGACGTCATTAATGTTTATAAATATGTGAAGGGTGGGTGTCAGGAGGATGGGGCCAGGCTCTTCTCAGTGTCATCTAGTGATAGGACAAGAGGCAGTGGGTGTAAGCTGGAACAGAGGAGGTTCCGTATGAATGTGAGAAGGAACTTCACAGTGAGGGTGACGGAGTACTGGAAGGGGCTGCCCAGGAGTGTTGTGGAGTCTCCTTCTCTGGAGATGTTTAAAACCCGCCTGGATGTGTTCCTGTTTGACTTGGTCTAGAGGATTCTGCTGTGGCAGGGGGATTGGACTAGATGATCTTTCGAGGTCCCTTCCAATCTCTGATGTTCTGTGATTCTGTGAAAAAAATCAGCATCCCAGCTAAGATTTCTTGTGCTGACAGGTTATTTTTCTGCATGAGAAGGAAATAACAAGGCAGCTGCTCCAGGTACCAAACTCTACCACCTTTGCTAAGGATGCATTTAAGAACCCCGGGTGAATGAATCTTCCTTGAGGGGAAACTGTGGTGAGCAAAACCAGCAAAAGCTGCTGGACTCATGGAGACCAAATACTTCCCGAGTGCCCTAATGCTTCTATTCCCAATGAGAACCAACCCCAAATTATCATTTTCTTGAATGAGGTACCGTGTGTGCGTTCACGCTGCAGTTGTTCCTAAGGTTTTATTTTTATACCAAATAACAAGGGGCTGTAAAGCCCCAAACCCAAGTTTATTGCAGTAGCTGAATTAAAAATAGCAGATCCTACTGAAGAATGACTCTTCAGTGCAGCTCAAGTATAATTGTGTGTGGCTTCAGCTTGTTTGGCATAGGAAAACCCAGGGTAACTCAAGAATTCATTAGTGTAGGACTCCTGCCATCTCCTAATGGCCTTCTTACAGCTTTAAATGCAAAATTTACAAGGGAAGCCTTAAAGAAGTGACAGGGAAAATCTGAGAAGATAACAAAACCCGACAGGGAAATTAATAGAAGCTTTGGGTTCTCTAATCCGCAGTGATTAATATCTGTTAGTTCCATGATCCTTGGTTTCCACAGGAATTGATAAACGATCAAATGTGGCTTCTCTGCGTTAAATCAATAACAAAACACAAAAAATCCTAGTTGGCCTTGCTGGCCTGTCTGTCATCTCGTTTGTAGCTGAAGGTTAGACCTAACCCTTGTTAGCCAGACTGTTTTTTCCAGTTGCATGTGAACTTCTTTTGTTGTTTTAATTCTGTTATTCCCGGAAGAAGAAGATGGTGCGACCAACGGTGGAGATGCTCATCAAGCTCAGCCCCTTGCCAGAGCCAAGAGGTTTAATGAGGTCTTGCCAAGTTTTTAAGACTATCCACCCTGTAATTATCAGCTGTCTTTAAGGTAACTTGGGTTAACAACCATTGAGCCCTAAACTGGGGTGTGCAAACTCGGCAGATGGATCAGTGCTGGGACACCATGGACAGCAGGGAGATGGAATTTTTTGGGAGGTGAATGGAGCTTCCTTGTTTAGCAGGGAGATGGATATTGCTTCTGCCTGACAATATTATCTAGGATTTCAGCTAACTCTGAGCTGGGAAAGTTCCCAGGATTGGATTATTTGGGATGCTGTCTCTGTTTATAGGTGAACAGAGTCAGTTGGGTTTTTTCCCCACTGTTGTTCTTTTCTTTGGACTCTGACATCTGTAGCACCAGATGATAGACATTCCTTCACCCCGCCTGAGCAGCAAGATGTAGGCTGAGAACTTTACTAGGAGCCCATCCCTTTTGCAGTTTTGTAAAGAAATAAATCAGAAAACATGTGGGGAAAAATCAATCAGGGGAAATGAAAATGAAGTCACACTGCTGCTTAGCTGTAAAACGGGGGGAAAATACGTACAGGCATGAGAGACTTTTAAGAAACCCTGTAATTCTCTGATCTACAGAAATTACTGTTGGTGAGACCTGAAATACAAATCCCCCGACACTTCTTTTGCGCTGCCTATTACTCACCATAAGTACCCCCTTACCTGGCTCTAACCTGCGGTGCTAGATGCCTATAACAGACTCTAAGCTGTGGTGGGCTTGCAGCGCTGCTCTGAAGTAGAATCTCTGGCCACTTGTCATTGCGAGCTGAGTTCCTCTTTCAATCCTCATTTGAAATCTGCCGGCTCAAAAAAACCACGTGGCTGTGCCTTGCTGTGTTTTTGCTCCTGTCTTCCTTTTAGCTGCCGCCTATTTTCCCTCACACTTCTTTGACATCATGGAAATTCAATTGATGGCAATAATTTATGATGCTGCATGTGGGAGACTGAGGTGTTTCTGCCATTAGAGCATTAGATGGCTTTTCCAGCTCAGCAAACCCCGTGTCCCTGCCAGCTCCTTTGCCTTCCCAGCTCACTATGGAGAAATCCTTGATCTTGCATCTCATGGAGCTGGCATGGCTTAGTGCTGTTCTTGCCTCTTGAAGGGTTCTGTCACTCATTGCAGCCAGACCTGGAGTCCCAAACATCAGAAGAACATGGAACTGTTGGAGTGAGTCCAGAGGAGGCCACTAAGGTGATCCGAGGGCTGAAGCACCTTTGCTGTGAGGACAGGCTGAGGGAGCTGGGGTTGTTCAGCCTAGGAAAGAGAAGACTCTGGGAGAACCTCAGAGCTGCCTTCCAATCCCTGAAGGAAAGACTGGAGAGGGACTTTTCCCAAGGAGATCCAGTGATAGGACAAGACGATATGGTTTGAATCTGAAGGAGAGGAGGTTCAGATTAGGTCTTAAGAAGTTGTTCTTCAGTGCAAGGGTGCAGACAGTCTGGAATCAATTGCTCAGAGAGGCTGTGACTGCCTCCTCCTTGGAGGTGTTCAAGGCCAGGTTGGATGAGGCCTTGAGCAACCAAGTCTGCTTGACAGGTGTCACTGCCCATGGTGGGGGGTTGGAGTAGATGATCTCTGAGCTGCCTTCCAAGCTGAGCCAGTCGGGGGTTCTATTACTGTGTAGACCTCTGTTCCATAGTAACTATTCCTTCCTGATCCCTTCACAGGAGCAGAACTGGCTAGTTTGGAAGATGAGCATGTCATGATGAGCTACCCTCATATCAATATATGTGTTATACATAGTTTTTTTAAGAAATCAGCCCATAATTCAGAAGGACATCCTGTTTATTTTTGAACATGGGGCTTTTTTTTTGTTTGTCAGGGAATGCTTAGCCTGACCTTACACCCAGCAGGAAAAGCTTTATCCAAAGAGTTAAGGCAGCTGAGTAATCCAGGACACTCCTGCCAGGTCTTGGGTGGTGGGATTCCCGTAAACAGCCAGACACTTTGAACTTATGGGGTTTATTTTATGTCATGCACCAACCACTAAACCAAAATGCCACCATGGTGCTCGTCTCTGTTAAACCAAACGTAGATTAAGCCACAGAAATTTCAGCTGAGAGTATAATTTTTGGGAGACCTTCTGCTCATCATCATGTCCTCTTTAATTCTCTCCATCTCAAAGTTGGCAGCTGAGTGTCATTTGTGTCCTGTGGACAGGAAATCTACCCTGGGTCTGTGTGAAACCTCTAGGCATGGAGATGTGGAAGGTATAGTTTAAGATATGTGGGAAAATGAGGGAGAATTGCTCTTGGGGCTAACATTCACATGCACCAATTTCCTCCTGGAAATTTAATCTAGAGCTGGTCATTCCTTATCTCCCTGCTTCCAGTTTCATAGAATTATAGATTGGAAGGGACCTCCAAAGGTCATATAGTCCAACCCCTCTGCGGTGAGCAGGGGCATCCTCAACTAGATCAGGTTGCCCAAAGACTCATCCAGCCTCTCCTTGAATATCTCCAGGGACTGGGCCTCAGCTACCTCCCTGGGCAACCTGTGCTAATATTCAACCACCCTCCTGCTAAAGAACTTCTATCTGACAGTTACTGGGCTGGTGGGATCACTGCTTTGACCCTACACATTAATGTATAGCATCCAACCTCTTCTATTTTTTCCTATCAATGATTAATACTGCCAGAAACTCACTTTTGAACTTGATTTAATGGAATTGAGTCCATTTGCTGTGGGATATACCTACACATACTGGATATGTTCCTGTGCGACTTGATCTAGGTGATCCTGCTCTGGAAGGGGGATTGGACTAGATGATCTTTCGAGGTTCCTTCCAATCCCTAACGTTCTGTGACTCTGTAATGTAGAATTACTCCAATATCTCATTTTCAAGTTGATCGTAAAATCTCAGTTCTTTCCTCTTTTATTTTAGTGCTGATCACAGGTATGGACTCGATACAGGAACTGTATTGATAAGCCTCTTGCAGATTTTCTGTGGATGTTAATGCAGCTCAAATCCTCCCTGGTAGTTGCTCCATATTAATACCAGGTGGAGTTATTAGGCTGAAGTAGCCGAGAAATAATCAGAATAATATATGTCGCATGTTAAGGCCATTACATAATCGTCCTGTTACACTGGAGTGAGTCACTGGTAAAGAGCCCTGTATATCTTTCAGGGTGGATTAAGGATACGAGCCACTGGGTATCATGAAGGCTGCTGCAATGCTCCACAGTGTCTCTAGACTGCGCAATGGCTTTTGAAAACGACGATGAAAAATTGCCATTTGTCATAGGCAGTAAATAACTTGGTCACTGGGGAGGTCAACAGCTAAAGGCTCACATCCAGGTTGGGGATTAATGACCTGCAAAGTACCAGTTTAAAAATAGACTCTTCTTCCACTTAAAGACAGGCAGGAATGAAGCATCTCCTACCATTCCATAGCCAAGTTCCAGACAGAAAAATGAGGCTTGCGCTGGCTGCACGGGGCTGAGTTAAGCAGTGATATAACGAACACGATGTAAATCAAGGGCCGGTGGCACTCCAGCCCATTCCTTTCGTTGTCAGGATGTGGCACGCAGGGGCACAAACACCCAGCAGTCATTTTTCACGTCAGAAACAATCAAGTGAAAAGGTCGAGATGCTCGAGCTCGCTCCCGGTGTGTTTGCGTTGGTCCAACATCCGATGACAAGTCATAAACGTCCCTACAGTGGATGAATTTCCATTGCAGAAGGGGGAATATTTATTATGAGATTAAAAGGTATAGAATGGTGAAAGGGAAGGCAGAAAACCAACCTGTCCTGCACCGGGAGGATCGATGAGGTGGTTTAGCCCTTCATGCTTTGTGTTGTAATGTCCTTGTACGTATGTCCATGGCTAATGGACTGGGCTGGGCTGCTTAAGAGTAATTTTTCAGGGAATTTGGTGTCTTCATGTTGGCCAAGATGGTTTTGCAATCTGTTAGGAGGCCTTCAATTTAAAAAAACCAAAAAAACAACAAACCCAAAGCAAAAAATCCTGTTCTAGCTCTGCTTCATGTCTTGTTAATGAAGCCGGAGGCCATGATTAAGGGAAGCTGCTTCATGCCTCAAGTAGGTAAAAGGAGAGGTAAACTGAGCAAAGCTCTGAAGACTTCTCATTCTGAAGGATGACACATTTTCTGCCTTGCAAGGCCCTGCAGTGCCAATAGGTCTCTCTCACCTATCTGGGTTGATAGCTCTGAGCATCTTAATACAGCAGGACCTGAGAGCGTTTTGTAGCTGTCAGCTGTATGAGATGGTTTGAACTGTGATCCTCTCTAGAAATGAGAGCTCCTGCATGTTGATGATCCAGAATCACTGCATTTTCTTCAAATGGAATGATAGAATCATTAGGGATTGGAAGGGACCTCGAAAGATCATCTAGTCCAATCCTAGGATCACCTAGACCAAGTCACACAGGAACATGTTTAGGCAGGTTTTAAACATCTCCAGAGAAGGAGACTCCACAATCCCCATGGGCAGCCCCTTCCAGGGCTCTGTCACCCTCACTGTGAAGAAGTTCCTTCTGATATTGATATGGAACCTCCTATGTTCCAACTTGCACCCTGAGCTTGTCCTTCCTTCTACAAGGTTGGGTTTTCCTCCTTTTTATCTGCTGCCCCTGCTTCCCTCCATCCAAGCAACCCACAAAAAAGTTCAAGTGGGGAGCTGTCTAGCAGCCCAAGCCCTGCTCCTTTCTTCTTCTGCATAGTAGGGGACAGATGCTCTGTTTTTCAGTCTGCAAAGAACAAAGCTTCCTCCTGGCTTCTTTATTTTAAACAGGAGAGGCCACCCACAGCTCCCAACAGCCCTACGGAGAGGAAAAATAAATGGCTGAGCTCCGTGCCAGACACGTATGTGCAGAGCATATCTGAGTGGGAACTGCCTGGAAAGAAACCTTCCCATCCCACCCAGCTGCTGCCATCGGACCGGTCTGGGGGCATCAGCACCTACAAGCAGCGGGGAATGGCAGGAGGGTTGTGCTGGGGTGGTAGGGAACCATAAATCACTCCTGCCCAGGCAGAACTGAGAGAGGACTCAGCGTGCCAGGCTGGTGCAGATGTTGAAGAAGGTAATTTGGGAAGTTTTCAGCAGGGGGATGCCAGCTCTCCTGCTTCAGAGGGAGCCAAGAGCAAGCAGCGCTGCACTGGCATGTGGCCATAATAGCCAGTAAAGAACCCGCCATCATCCTGAGCCGGCAGGAGGTTTTTCTTGTAAGCAGCAGCAAAGGATGGTTGGACCTCTTTCAGGGATCAGTTCGGCTTGCAGTGCTTCTGTAGGTTGTGTTTGGGGCGTTATGGGGTTGGCATAAGCATCATGGGGAGGTATCCAACTGCCCCAACACTGCCTGGTAACACTGAGAGGTGTCTCCTCTCCCAGGCCCATCAAAACAACTCGTCCATGGAACAACAGGAGGAGTAGAAATGAAGTGAGGAGCCATCTGTTTACTATTTCCACCCTGTTAGCTCTGTTTTGAATGTCCCCACTCAGCTCAAGTGGAGGTGATCCACCAGCTCCTGGTGGCTGCAGAGCAGTTTGCTGGTTTGAGGCTAATTACCTCTTGGTAATGGCTTGGGATTTGCTTATTGTACACAAAGGCTGGTAGGATCCATGAGTGGGTGATGGATTTGGAGGTTTCCTATGCCTGTCCACGCCTTCCCAACACAATAAGGAACAAGAACCGGAGCAGGTTCCCTCCCGTTCCGGGTGGGATGGTGTTGGCTCTGCAAACCAACTTGAAATGTAAGAATCATGTTCGAAACTGCCAGACACCCACATTTTTGTTAAACGCCCTGTTTTCATGCCTTGCTGCTCGAAACAGACTACAAAAAATTGATTTTTCTTTTAATGGGAAGTTGAGACCCACCTACAAAATGTCACCAAGCTTGGGATGAGGTCAGCAGAGTTGGCAGCTCAGACATCCCACTGCTGCCTCTAGCATCACACTTTTTTCTTGTAGTAAATGTTCAGCTGGATCTGAGATTTGAGATGCAGTGAATGCGTTGTGTGTGATCTATCCTATACACGTCCCATACACACGGGATACATCGCAAATGTATGGGATATATTATCTGAACCGAAGGGATTCATCAGAGACCTCTGTGTTTTTCTGCAGGAGATGTGTGTGTGGCTCTGTGTGGTAGCTGTCGTGATTTTGATGTCTTATGACTTCAAGCTCTCAGGTTGAACCAGTGCAAATCTGATGAGGGCAGTGGAGGGACACTGGGGCAGGTCAGCTGTATGCAGACCTACAAACTCTGAAGATGTGCCTGTTTTACATTGACCTGAGGGGCATTTCGACTAGAAACTGGTTCTAGCAGTAGGCAAAGGGAGAGCATGAGGGTACGTGTTGCTTAATTAATCTGGCAAATTGAAACGAAGCCTTGGAGAAAGGGTTGAGCCTGTCCCCAGAGCAGCAAGCATGTTTGGGGAGGATGCAGTGGGGCAGGCTCATCATGTCACTGCTAACAACATCCCTCTTTCCACGTTGTTTTTTTTCCCTTTGACTCCTTTCTTTTAATATCTCAGGAGGTCCTGGTGCACAGCAGGATGACCATGAGCCAGCAATGTGCCCTTGTGGCCAAGAGGGCCAACAGCATCCTGGGGTGGATCAGAACGGGGGTGGTTAGCAGATCAAGAGAGGTTCTTCTCCCTCTCTACTCTGCCCTGGTGAGACCACATCTGGAGTATTGTGTCCAGTTCTGGGCCACTCAGTTCCGGAAGGACATGGAGCTGCTTGAGAGAGTCCAGTGCAGAGCAACGAAGATGATGAAGGAAGTAGAGCACTTCTCTTGTGAGATCTCAGCTGGAGTATTGTATCCAGTTCTGGAGCCCCCAGCACAAGAAGGATGTAGACAGGCTGGAGTGTGACCAGAGGAGGGCCACTAAAATTATCAGGGGAATGGAGATCTCTCATATGAGGACAGGCTGGGAGAGTTGGGGCTGTTCAGCCTGGAGAAAAGGATCCAGGGGGACCTTCTTTTGACCTTCCCGTACCTGAAAGGGGCCCCCACGAAGGCAGGGGAAGGTCTTTTCAAGAGTGTTTGTGTGGATAGGAGAAGAAGCAATAGGTTCAAACTGGGAAAGGAGAGATTTAGGCTGGATGTTAGAAAAAAGTTCTTCAATGTTATAGTGGTTGATGGCTGGAATGGGCTGCCTGGAGAGGTGGTTGGGAGTCCCATCCCTGGAATCAATTAAGGTCAGGTAGAGTTGTCCCTGTGTAGGGAGGCTGGACTGGATGACCTCTAGATGGATGACCAGCCTAGAACATTCTATGATTCTATGATCCTATACCAGCTCCTAGGAAGAAAATTAACTCCATCCCAGCCAAAACCAGGACAAGTGGAGAAGAAAACAATTCAAAATCCAACTAGGCAGCCCCTTCCAATTCTCTGTCACTCTCATTGGGAAGAAGTTCCCTCCCAGATTGATGTGGAACCTCCTCTGTGCCAGCTCACACCCATTGCCCCTTGTCCTGTCATTAAATGAGACTGAGAAGAGCCTGGCTCCATCTTCCTGATACCCACCCTTCACATAATTTATCAACATTCATGGGGTGACCCTTCAGTCTCCTTTTCTTCAAGCTCAAGAGACCCAGCTCCCTCAGCCTCTCCTCATCAGGAAGATGTTCCACTCCCTTCATCATCTTCATGGCATGCCCACAGTTTTCTCAGCTATTATTGCTTTGAAGGAATTGGATGAGAGCCTCCCCAGAACTAATTCTAGACATCAGGAAAAAATTCTTCACTGAGAGGGTGGTCAGGCACTGGAATGGGCTGCCCAGGGTGGTGGTTGAGTCACCATCCCTGGGTGAGTGTAAAAGTCACTTAGATGTAGTGTTGGGAGATCTGATTTAGGGGTGAACTTGTAGAGTAGGGTTGATGGTTGGACTCGATGATCCAAAGGTTCTTTTCCAACTTTGATGATTTTATGATTCTATGATTCTAATTCTTCCTACTTTTTTTTTATGGTAACAATGTGTGATTCCTGTGTGAGGTATCCCAGGAAGAAACTTCTGTTTCAATCTTTTCTTCTTAATTTTTAATCATTCATGGGAGCGTGTGAGGTGGTTTGGCTTTTTTAAAATAGAAAAGTGTGAGGTTTTTATTTTAAATAGAAATGTGTGAGGGGGTTTTTTATTTTAAATAGAAAGGTGTGAGGTTTGCAGAACCAGGCTCCTCGTTCTGACGGTGAAAGGAATAAGGAGAGGAAAAAAAAAGCAGTCCATTTGGAAGAAAAAAAAGCAGCAAAATATATAGGTTTCAAAGAAAAACCAAGAAAGATGTTGATAAACTTAGCAAAAGGGGAAAAAAAAATCAGCATATGGAAATGCCGTTTTATTTTTGGAGCCTACATACAGCTTCGTTTCATGTGAGGGTTATTCACAGATCCCGTTGCTGAAACCGCGCTGGCTTCGGAAAACGCCGATCGGAGGAGGCACCGGGGTGACCTCCCTCCCAGGGCACATCGGACACATCTCTTCTGTTGGGGACCATCCCAATAGGGCCGGTGGGGGCTCCACGCGCCAGACCGGCTGCGCCGCTGCACGGATGAGCCGAGGGAGACCACCGGGCTCGCTTAAACCCCAGATAAAAATATGTCCATTTACACTTGACTGCACTTATTACAACTTCTCGAGTCATGTAATTTTAGAAGCGCCTTGGGTCCAAAAATATGACAATGCATTAAGCGCAAACTCAAACCGGGGAGGTTCATTTTATTTCCATTGAATTCCACCGTGAATATTGCAGAGGCTTTGGTTTTATTATTGCTAATTCCAAGCATAATAAATAGGCTGCAGGATGGAGGCTGATTTATTATCATTTTAAACAGTGTGATATCTGCAGCTTTCCATACATTTCGGGAATAACGTCTCCTTCCCGCTTCAGCCTTTCATTTAGCAGGAGACATCATTGGTATTAATATCAGGTATTTAAAATACAGCAATTCCTTTCCCTGCATCATTAGATCTGTCTGAACTCACTCAAACTGCAGGAATATGGGGAAAGATTTGTTTTTTCTTGTCACCTTGTCAATCTGGAGAGGGTTTTTTTTCAAAGGCTGTTAAAACTCATGGAACGGAGCCATTGAGTGTTGTTCAGGTTTCAGAACCTTTTCCTTTTTATTGGTTGCATTTTGTTAAGTCCGGATAGTGGCCCGAGGTGGTCTTTGCATAACCAGTCTTTGCTTGTAGTTTGTACAACTCTGACCCGTTTTGTTCCTGCTCAGGAACACAGAATCACAGAGCATTAGGGATTGGAAGGGACCTCGAAAGATCATCTAGACCAATCCCCCTGACACAGCAGGATCACCTAGATCCAGTCACACAGGAACATGACCAGGTGGGTTTTAAATGTCTCCAGAGAAGGAGACTCCACAACACCCCTGGGCAGCCCCTTCCAGGACTCTGTCACTCTCACTGGGAAGAAGTTCCTTCTCAGATTGATGTGGAACCTCCTCTGTTCCAGCTCATACCCCTTGCCCCTTGTCCTATCATTAGATGACTGAGCAGAGCCCGGCTCCATCCTTATTTATCAACACTCTTTCCATATTTATCAACATTCATGGGGTCCCTCCTCAGTCTCCTTTTCTCCAAGCTCAAGAGACCCATCTCCCTCAGCCTTTCCTCATCAGGGAGATGCTCCACTCCCTTCATCATCTTTGTGGCTCTGTACTGGACTCTCTCCATCAGCTCTGTGTCCTTCTGAAACTGAGGGGCCCAGAACTGGACACAAGATTCCAGCTGTGGCCTCACCAGGGCAGAGTAGAGGGGCATGAGAACCTCTCTGAATCTTCTAACCACGCTGCTTCTAATCTACCACAGGATGTCATTTACCTTCTTGGCCACAGGGCCCATTGCTGGAATAATCACCAAGTTCCCAAATCAGAAATGGTGTTGACATCTCACCAAACGAACTACAGACTTCCTTTAATCTGTCTTAATGTCAAGATCATACCAGATTCTCATAGAATGACTTAGGTTGGAAGGGACCTGAGACATCATGTTGTTTAGATTTTTATACTTCTATTTCAATGTTATGGGTTTATTCTTTGGCTGATGTGTGGCCAAAGGGCTCCTCCTTTTTCATTCATCTCTCTTTATCAAAGGCAGGTCCAACCCAAAGGCTGTTAAAGCAGAGAAAACCCGCCCAAGCCCATTTAAACTACACGTTGGGTTTTCGTTTCATCAGGACGATCATAATGAAGTGAAACCTGAACTTAATGGCTTGGCCCAGCAAATCCCCAGCACGGCTCGTCCAATTCAGCATAACACCCAGACAAGTTTTGCCAGCAGGTTACTGGAAGCCTGTTTGCTGTTCTACACTAATCACTTCACTCTGAAAATAAACAACGGGTTGATCGGTCCCAAAACCTGTGACCTTCTGGTCTGGAAAAATTCACCAATAAACTGATGCCCAGACCTTTGCCCGGATCTCTTGAAGCTGGTGTTGCTGCTCTTGCAGAAGGAGACCAGCGGCTCTTGCTTGCACGGGCTGACCCGAGCATCTGTGGCACTGGGTGTTGTTAATGTGAGTGTTCCAGTCACATAGACTTGATCCTGGCTCTGTTCATCAGCTCTGAGGAACAGGAAGGACAATTAAGTCACAGTCTCAGCATCTCAGGAGGCACCTGGCCATCCAACGAAGTAATGGAGGGAAATGAGATAACACAGCAACCTGCAGCTTTGGGTCCCCAAAGTGATGCAAGAGGCCAGTTGGGGTGTAAGTAAAGGATAAAACATTCAATCTTCAGGTGTTGTTAACTGCTGCTTACTGAGAGACTCCTCTGACTGCAGCTTGTGCACCAGTTGCTACTCCTGCATCCTCTCTTGGCCTTGATTTCACGGGTTTTGTGATTTGCCTGTTGCTTGGAAGTTGGTTCTGGAGATGCAGGGGGTGGCACTGCTGCATCAGGCTGGGATGGGCTGGTGGAGAACAATGCGGCTGAATTTCTCCAGAATTACGGGTCTATCTTGTACATCCTCCACACTTCCAGCACACCCTGAATTTGATCAGTGACAGAGGGCTGGGATGAGCTGGGGCAGGAATTAAATCTTCCTCTCACTAACTGTTAAAAACTGAATATAAATCCCACAGGAGAGCAATGTGGGCATCTCCCTTCACTTTAAAAGCACTTAGCATTAAATTAGACACCTGCCCTAAATCATTTCTACCTCTGATTTATTCCTTGTAGTCACGATGGGGTGTAGGAAACCAATCCTCCTGCAAATTCCTGTGTCCACCTCTCTCCAGCTTGTTTTGGAAATGCGGAGCTGGGTTGTCTTCTCTCTTACAGTCCAAACCTGAGGGAGAGTTTCCTTGACTCTGAGTATTGATTTCAAACCTTTTATTGCAGTTTATTTGTCCTGGGTGCTCGGGTAGGTGATTAATTTGCTGCTGGGCTGATCTGTGGATGTTGCTGTGTTAAAATGAACTGATTCCCCTGTTTCCCAAAGTACTGATGTGGGCTTCTCTTCCCCATTGCCACACTGGAGGGCATCAGCTCCTGTGAGATTTGATTTTCTTTGGAGAGCTGAGAAGAATCTTTATAGTTTTGGCTGACTGGCTTTTTCCTTTTTCATGGGAGTCTTTCAAGAATTTACTATCAGCAGTTAAAGCCTCCTAGAGAGTCATTTGCCTCGTGAACATCTAGTGACAGGCTAAGTGCTCATGCCTCAGTCAAGGGAGATATCAGACCTGTGAAGGAACCTACCGTGAAATGAACATAAATGAGTACAGGGGCGGAAGACTTTAACACCAGGTATCAGGATAAGACACTCTTCAGGCCATAAATGTGATGTGCAGGAGGCTGGTTTGTCACTGATGCCCCTGTTTGCAGGAAACCATCCTGCAAAAGATGGTTTGAAATCCTTCTTTGCAATGTATCGCGTTGAATCTCCCTTCCGTTGCCAGTGCTGGTGCAATCCCTTCGGATTGCTAGTTTTTACTCTGACCTTTTAATTTCACTGGTTTTAATCTTGACATTAAATTGTCTGCTATTGGATCGGATACTGGTGCTATTGGATCGGATACTGGTGCTGTTCTTTGCATCCCAGTATCATGCGTGAGGAGTTTGTCCTACAGTCGCTGACACAATGTCTGCTTGAACCAGAGCAAGAGCCTTCAGAAAGGTAATGAGGGATGATCCTGCTTCACTGTGATGCTCCAACATGGCACCAAAATCTGTCCAAATTAACACTGAAAGAGTAAAACAGAAGATGAAATAAATCCCTTTTCAGGGACCTGACCTCTAACCTGGCATCATAATATTGGTTATTGATTAGCATCTCTGGACTGTTTGCATCTTCTACTTCAGACTCTTACAGAAGGATATTTCCCAAGGTGATCCAATGATAGGACAAGGGGAAATGGTTTGAAACTGAAGGAGAGGAGGTTCAGACTATGTCTTAAGAAGTTCCTCAGTGCATGGTTGCAGAGTCTGGAATCAATTGCCTGGAGAGGCTGTGGCTGCCCCCTCCCTGGAGGTGTTCAAGGCCAAGTTTGATGTGGCTTTGAGCACCCAAGTCTAGTTGACAGGTGTCACTGCCCATAGTAGAGGTTTGGAGTAGATGATATCTGAGCAGCCCAGGGGAGTTGTGGAGTCTCTTTCACTGGAGACGTTTAAGACCTGTCTGGATGTGTTCCTGTGTGACTTGGTCTAGGTGGTTCTGCTGTGGCAGGGGGATTGGACTAGATGATCTTTCGAGGTCCCTTCCAATTCCTAATGATTCTATGATTCCAAACTGAGCCAGTCTGGGATTCTGTGATTCTATTTTGAATCTTTGCAGACTCCCTTTGGTTCTGAGGTTCCTGTCTCTGTGCAGTCACTGCTGTGGGTTCTCCAGTTCGTTGGAGCTTTCGGTGGGAAGTCCCGTGGACAGGTCTGGCTGCCATCACTGCCCATCAGCACCATCATCACCTGGACTTGGTCTTCCCAGCACCCATGTGTTCGTGCATGTGGAGCTGTCCCTGTGCCCATGGGCATCAAGGTAGTGTTTGACTTCTCAGGGGTCTGAGCTGCCGTTTGCATTAGCAAAACACAATTTCTGCTGGACTCCACCCCTTCTCCCTCCAAACCAGATGAAATATTTATTGGGTTGGAGTGTGAGGGCTCAGTGTTTCGTCTGCAGAGGAACAGGGGAGTCCTGGTTCTGACCAGAAATTTCTAAGACTTCTTTGTGGCTACTAAACGTTGGAGGAAAAACCACAAATTACCATTGCAGTGGGGCTGGGCCCTGTGTCCTGGCTCCAGTGCTTCCCCAGTCCCTTCCCCCTCCCCTCCCCTTTCAAGTGTGCTGCATCTGTGTCAATAAGTGCCCCACGGACAGGGCAAGGCAGTATTTAATGTGCAGGCAGGGTGTGCGGAATTAGCCACTGGCAGGGCGGGAGAGTGAGGGGAGAGCAGGGGTGTAATTACACCCCAAATTAAGCCATTACTGCGATTAAGATATTTCTTTAATGCATCGCTGAGGAACCTCCTTTCCCCCTACAGGAGTCACAATTCACCCCCTGTCTGTCATTTTCTGGCTATTCCTTATTTATTTATTTATTTTTCAGTTCCTGCACCTCATTCCTCTGTTACCTGGGGTAGTCTCACCTCACTGTGCCCATGGGCAACCAGCTCCTGGCTCATGGTGGCTGTGGATGGAGAGCAATCACCTCCCTGCATGACCCTGGGGACACCAGTTTGTCAACCAGCACTTTGACCATGTTTCTGGGGTCTTGGAAGCCCTGAGCTCTTCACAGAATCACAGAACATTGGGGTTTGGAAGGGATCTCAAACGATCATCTAGTCCAATCCCCCTGCCACAGCAGGATCACCCAGTCTGTCCAACCCCATCTGTCTCATGCTGTCTTCTCCACATCCCCATAAGATTAATCTGGAAATAGTTCTGTGTGTTTAATTAGCCCTTAGGTGCTGAGCATCATAAGGTAATAGTGAGATGGAAAAAGGTTGAAAACAGGAGGATTTTGGCCAATCCAGTGCCAATCTGTGTTAGAAACTGGAAAATGAGGAAAAGCAATGCAACTCATTATCTTGGTGGGATGGGAAAGCAGAATCCATCCACCCAACATCTCTGAGGAGGGTGGCTGCAGGGTTCCAATAGAAAAGGAAATAATGACTGGAAGTTGTCAGTGATTTGTGGCTTAGAGGTAAACTCACTTAAAACAAGTCACGAAAGAGGATGGAACAGCCTGTCTGTCCCTACACATGGAATTCCAGTTGTTTTCTAGGGCTTTAGGATGTTCAGAAGTACAGCAGGATAAATATTAATGATGTCTTCACACATGGGTGCCCCTGATGCTTGTGAATCATAGGATCATCATGGCTGGAAAGGACCTCCGGGATCATCAACTCCAGCCTTCATCCCAACAGCTCCCTAAACCCTCGACCATGGCCTCAAGTGGTCTAGATACTCAGTTTTTAAACACCTCCAGGTATGAGGACTCCACCACCTCCCTGGGCAGCCTTGTTCCAGTGCCCAACCACTCTCTCAGTAAAGAACTTCCAAAGATCCAGTCTAGGAGTTCAGAGGTGCCCAAGGAAAATAAAACTTTGCTGAGCCACGTTCCCCTCCTCATCAGCACATACTTGAGTCCCAGTACTGTAAATAGCCCGAATGTTTGGGATGGTTGTTAGCACCACTCAAAAATCTCAAGCACGAATGATTGTGCTCCCACAAGCTACGTGGCTTTGCATTTCATTGCAGTGCAGATGGCCCCATGTTACTTGTATTGTTCTTCCCAGCACATTTGGTGAAGAATAAATGAGATTCAGTGACAGAGGTTTGGTCCCAGCTCCAGTAAAATTTTCAACCAAGCAAAAAAAAGGTCAATTGTTTATAGAAAGAAAAAGAGGGGATTTCAACACTGCATCATCAGGGGCTGAAAAATTGTTTTCAGGAAAATGTCTTTTTGGGGTTTTTTTTTTTCTTCTTTTTTTTCAAATGAAAATATTTTTCTTAGGAATAACATTGCTCAGCTGTATTAATGGTACTGGGAGAGCTCGGAGTGACAATGAGCAAACCATGAGAAATGGACAGAAAACAAACACAGGATCACTCCAGTGCTGGGCTGCTTTCTTAGTTATATTGGAGATTTTCCAGGGCTTCCATTTTTCCACCAGTGTTTAATGGGCTCTCTGTTTGCATTTATGTTTTCCTGATCTTTCAATCTGCAGAAATGACTGTTTCTGGCAGGACTCCGCCAGCATCGCTCTCTTCGACCCACTCTTTGGGGCATCTCTGTTCCTCTTCTTTTTCCTCCTGAGGTGGTAGGAAGGAAACACCGTGATTCCAATCTGTAAAGGGTAAATACCCACCAAAAAAGGGTTTGGAAATCAGGGATTTCAGAGGCTGTTTGAGACTCCATCGGTGGATTTAGGTTGTACACGCACTCCCTGGAAAAAGTCCCTGCCCCAGAGGGTTTGTGCCAATTAACATTTTAAAATGACATCAGTGAAATTAACCTAAATTTCGCTTGACCTGGAATGTGGGTCAGTTTAGATCATCATCTTTCCAGGGCTGTCTAAGATTCAAAACCACGTGGAGGGCTATAGAAACAAGAATGGACTTCAGAGCAGTGATGCCTCCTGCAAAGCCAACACAAGAGGCAACCAGGACTGCATGGGAGGTGACCATCAGTGCTCCTCTTGCTACCCGTGGGCATGCTGATACGAGAAACTGTCCAAGAGAGCTCTCTAAAGAGAGCACAGCTGGTACCCAACATCTCCAGCAGATGAGTGGTGGCTCAGTGAATGGATGTGGTGCACAAGGCAGCACCACTGTGTCCCAGGAGAGCTGCCAGCATTGATCTGAGTTGGTGGGGGGGGAAGGCAAAGCCTGATCAGGTCTGTAAGCACTAAGAGAACTCTTTTCTCCCAAGTCACCAGCGATAGAACAAGAGTAAATGGCCTCAAGCGGTGTCAGGGGAGAGTTAGTTTGGACATCAGGAGAAATCTCTTCCCTGACACAGTGGTCAGAGGTTGGAACAGGCTGCCCAGGGACAAGGGGAGTCACCATCCCTGGAGGGATTCAAAACCTGACTAGATGTGGTCCTGGGGAACAGGGTTTAGTGGGCAGAGTGGGGTTGGGGTGATGGTTGGGTTGGAAGAGATCTACAAGATGATGCAGTACAACCATCAACCCAACCCTACTCTGCCCACTAAACCCTGTTCCCCAGGGCCACAGCTACTCATTTAAAACCCACCTGGCCATGTTCCTGTGTGACGATCTAGGAGATCCTGCTATGGCAGGAGGATTGGACTGGATGACCTTTCAAGGTCCCTTCCAATCCCTAATATTCTGTGATTCTGTGAATCATGGAATCAGGGTGGAAAAGTCCCTTGAGATTAGAATCACAGAATCATTAAGGTTGGAAGGAGACCTCCAAGCTCATCCTCATCCAGCCCAACCATCACCCCAACCCCACCCTGCTCACTAAACCCTGTTCCCCAGGTGTCCTGAGGTGGTGATGTTTCCATCGCTCACTCATCCACCATCAAAAACGCTAAGCAGATAAAGCAACCGTCAAGTGCCCACTCTTTCCAGTTCTTTCCTTCTCAGCCTCTTGCAATTTGTCTTGTTTTGTTTTCATCCTTGCGCCTAACGCTTGGCAAAATCACCAGAGCAGCTGAAAGCTCCTTAAAAGAACAAGGATGGCTGCTCAGCACATGGGTGCCGAGTGCCATGGACATGGAATACTTTAACAGACCACATTTCAGATTCGTATTTGCTTATCCTTCCTTGCTTCTTGAGCCTCCGGGATGGACATGGATCCAAATCTACATTCACAGTGCATTTAGCCAGTAGCATAAAGCTCCTTTCTTTGCCGGGCACTGCAGGCTCACATGCAATTAGACATTTTCCACTCCTCTGATGAAGACAAATGGCCCTTGCGAGCAAAGCCGGAGCTGTTGTGCTGCAAAGCGTGTTCCCATCAAACGGTGGCAGTAGGTTGCTTTGTTAGAATCATTCCTCCATGGATTTACATGCCCCACCCTCGCGTAAATAGAGTTGGGATTTAGAAGGTGTGAGCTGGCACGGCAGGGACGTCTGCAGAATGTAAGCTGCAGTAGCCCTTTTTCCGAAGTCTTGACAGTAAGCAGAGTTAAATAAGAGACTGGGATCTCATTCAGTGTCTGTGAGTGGGAGAAGTGTTGGGGAAAATAGAGTCATGCCTTGCTCTAATCCGTTCCTCCCAGAGCGCTTGCTGCGGGTTTGGTTGTTTCTGTTTGTTTTAATGTGACCGGGGTGGGTTTTTTAGTGCTGCTGGATGTGTTCCGTGGGGATGGCTGGGAATTATCAGGGTATCAGCACAAGGGTGTGGGTGGCAGGGACCAAACACTATCTCGGTGCGAGCTTCCTAAAGCTGGAGAGATGTAAGATGACCTTTGCAGAGCATCTTCATGCTATCCAGACTGATGAGGGCTTCCAAGGACTTAAGACGCTGGAGCTCCAGAGTACAAAGCACTGCACTTGAAAACACTATGGACTAGTCCAGCTTTATTTAGGGATTGGACTAGATGATCTTTGGACATCCCTTCCAATCCCTAATGATTCTATGTTCTATGATTCTGTGATTTATGTTCTTCTTCAGGACTCTGTCTAAACTCACTGAACAGAGAAAGAAATCTTTCTCAGAGTTAGATTGTCCCATATCTGGCTACTGTAAGGTGTCTGTGAGCACAGCTAGTACCAGTCATTGCCGGGGTACCCAGAGGACTGCAGGCAGGTTTGTGATCCTGTTGAAATCACCCAGTCCTGCAGCCCTCACGAGGAGCTCTGTGAGCAGGTAGCTTGGCAAAACAGCAAGGAGAGAGTCCAGAACCTCAGAACTGGGAAGAACCTTTAAGATCGTCAAGGCCAATTGTTAGTGACCAGCCCTTGACTGAACCACATCCTTCAGCGCTATGACTACATAACTCAAATACCTGCAGGGATGGGGATGCCACCACCTTCCTGAGCCAGCTGTTCCAATGCCTGGTAACCCTTTCAGTAAGGAAATTTTTCCTAAAGTCTAATCTAAACTTCTCATGGTGCAACTGAACATCATAAGAGAAGGTCCAATTCCTTGTCCGTACAACAGATGGAGTGATGCAGCTTTTTGTCTCTCAGTGTCCATCTTCTCATTGTGGATCAGCAATCCTGGGCGCTCCTCTGCCCCAGGAAATGTCTAGCATGGCAAAGCTGCCACCATCTCCTTACAGACAGCTCTAACACCATGAATAATACAAATGAAATTGATTCAGTCACTTTGGCTGGTGATAAGGGCATTGCCCCACCCTTCTGTTCCAGGACACAGAACTGCAGAGCCACAAAGGTGATGAAGGGAGTGGAGCATCTCCCTAATGAGGAAAGGCTGAGGGAGCTGGGGCTCTTCAGCTTGGAAAAAAGGACACTGAGGGAGGACCCCATGGATGTTGATAAATATGTGAAGGGTGGGTGTCAGGAGGATGGAGCTGGGCCCTGCTCAGTGGCGTCTAATGATAGGACAAGGGGAAATGGATGTGAGCTGGAACAGAGGAGGTTCCACGTCAATCTGAGAAGGAACTTCTTCCCAGTGAGGGTGACAGAGCCCTGGAAGGGGCTGCCTAGGGGTGTTATGGAGTCTCCTTCTCTGGAGATGTTTAAAACCTGCCTGGCTGTGTTCCTGTGCAACTGGATCTTGGGGACTCTGCTGTGGCAGGGGGATTGGACTGGATGGTCTTTCGAGGTTACTTCCAATCACTGGAGTTCTGTGATTCTGTGACTCTGCTTTAAGAGTGGGACAAATCTGCTCGGATTATGCCACTCCTTGGCAGGTACTGGAGATCTGTGTGTGTGCAGCTGCCTGGTATTAAGACATTAATTAATAATTTCTATAGCCCCTCACATCAGGTGATTTTCCTCATTGTGTTTGAGAGCAACCCCTGTCAAGTTTTCTTTCTCAAGTGGCATCTTCCTCTATTTCTTCAAGGGCTACTTCAAGTGATGAGCTGACATCTTTCCAAGAAAATAAAAGCCCTAGTGAATTGTCCTTGGAGTTTGCATGTTTCCTGAGATGGGTTCACAGCTTTGGTTGCCCCAAGGGTGAAGACAGGACAAGGAGCGTGAGCACTGCTCCATCTTCAAAAGGCGACCTCTTTGCGTCTGAGTGGGGTTTGGATCAAACTCCTGCAGAAGAAAAGCCATCGATCTGGGGCTGTTCCTACCTGCACTACGGGATGTTACACAACAGCAAGCAAAGGGGTGAGATGGGATTTTTCTGACCTAACCCCAGTCAGCTGAGTTCTGTAGACTCCCTTGATAATCAATGTGAGGCTGAATCACCCCGCTGTTAGAAGCTCTCCAAGATGAGTGGGCTGGATTGTTCTCTGCATATGTCTGTCTCCTCCGATAATTACAGGGAGTTTAGGTAACTAGTTTGGACTGGATGCCTAATTCTTAGATGGTCAAAGTTCAGGAAAAAAAATCCACCCTAAATCTCCGTCTGCCTCAGCCATCACCCTGTAAAATGCAGAGCAACCGTGTGCTGGAGTTTTGATGATCCTGGATGCAGTGTTCCCTAAGATAGGGGATTTCTGATGGTTCCTGTAATCATCACAGCAGTAGGTACAAACAAAATGCTTGGGAACTTCAGGTGACAGGTCTGTGGTGCATTCCTAGTGGCTTATTGTTTCCACGGGGGATAAGGAGCAAAGTGAATACCTCGTAAGGAAATAACATTACAGCTGAGATCATCGTATTTCACATGTTATCCTTGAAAGCTTGTTCCTCAGCCTGAGGAAGTTCTGGAGGGCAGGAGTTGTAGTTGCTATGATATACTGCATTAAAGGATCAGCAAAATTTGCCTAAAGTGGTCGTAGCTTTCACATTTTCTGACCAAAAATCCTGATTGGAGCAGCAGGCTTCCAAATATATTGTTCGGTTTAGTTTGTGTATTAAGGCAACACGTAAATCCACCTTTATTTAAGACTTTGCCCTTTTTTTTTCCCCTTTCAAACATGAGCAATAATTATCAAGAGTTTCAAGAGAAAGCTTCTTTCACTTGCTTTGGTTTCCAGTGCGGTTGTCTTAGATGGGTTACACAAGCCCGTGGTTTATTTTTATTGTGAATAATCTCTCAGACAGTTTGCAAACGTGCACAGGGCTATTCAGACAGCGGTGGAAGGCGTGGGGAAGTCACCAGTCCAGTTCAGCTTCCAACCACAGAGGCAACTTATGTGGAATCCTTCTTGCTCCACAGCTTTTGAGCAAGAGGAACAAAGCTTTGGGTCAGGACAGTCAAAGTCTTCCTTTGGAAAGAGATGCTGTCTAGGTGTTCTCACCTAGATCTGAGCCGAGCTGGAGACAGTCCAGCACAGAGCCATGAAGATGATGGAGTAGAACATCTCCCTTATGAGGAAAGGCAGAGGGACCTGGGTCTCCTCAGCTTGGAGAAAAGGAGACTGAGGGGTGACCCCCATTAATGTTTATAAATATGTGAAGGGTGGGCATCAGGAGGATGGAGCCAGGCTCTGCTCAGTGTCATCTAGTGATAGGACAAGGGACAGTGGGTGTGAGCTGGAACAGAGGAGGTTCCACATCAATGTGAGAAGGAACTTATTCCCAGTGAGGGTGCCAGAGCACTGGAAGAGGCTGCCCAGGGCGGGTTGTGGAGTCCCCTTCTCTGGAGACGTTTAAAACCTGCCTGTACATGTTCCTGTGCGACTGGATCTAGGGGATCCTGCTGAGTCAGGGGGATTGGACTAGATCATCTTTTGTGGTCCTTTCCAATCCCTAATGTTCTATGAGTCTGTGATTCTCACCACTTCCCATTTCTGCTCTGCTCCTGAAGAAGTCCTGATAGTCTCCACAGCAGCCATAACCTGCTTTTTCCTTCAGAACAAACAAATGTCACCAGTGGTTTGAGCTACCCCACACTCTGCTCCTCAAAAAGAACCCGGCGATGACCTCGCACTCCATCTAACCTCACCTCCGTTGGGCGGGCAGAGGCTCCCCTCAGCTCTGGGCAAGATACAATCAGGTTTTGTTTGTTCCTTTGCCAGGTTCTAGCTGGTTTAAAGACATGACTCCATTAGGCCACTCCGGGCCCAGCTCGGCGTCTCCCAGCTTGGGCGGTTGCCTGGGCTTAGGTGATTGATTGGGGCTTTGATCACGAGAGTCAAGACAAGTCAGCAAAGGGTAGCCGTGCTCTGTAGTCTCCCCGCGCCGAGCCTGGCTGTGTGATTTGTTCGACTACATGTTGCCACATCCTTCCAGATTAATGTGCTGCACTCCCATGTGAAATCACCCCACTTCCTGCTGGATCAGAAGACTCACAGGTATCTTTAGACCTACAGAGCACACTGAATGAGAAAGACTAACCCAAGCAATTGCCCAGATTCCTTGAGAGAAGGACAACAGACACAACTGTATTTTGCAATCATATTTTTCAATCGTGTTTTTCAATTGAATTTTTCTCTATTTTCACTCACAAGACAAGACAGAGAACGCAGTTCGTACGTCAGACTGGCAGCTCTTGGGATCCCCTCATTCTTCATCCACCTATGATGGGAAGCAAATCCACTGTTTCTAAAACACGCCTCTTCCCAGAAAAGGGTCCCTGTTATTCCCACCTCTTTTTACCCAGGACAACAAGTGTGAACAACAGCAAATGAAGGCATCGCAGCCACAAGAATGTCCTTTTGTTCCATCCACATCGCTGCGTTTCCATAAATACCAGCCCAGCTGCTGCTGAAATAATCTTCCCATTTCTTCGTCTGTTCTGTTCTGTCCTGCTCGTGGGTCCATATTAAGTGGGTTGTTTTCATAAGGCCAAAACCTACCTCTTTCCAATGAACTGAATTTAGCATTCAGCAAATGCTGCTCACCCGTCCCTCAGACCATTACGTTTGTAAGTTATTTTGGGGGTTTGGCAAAGCCATTAGCATCGGCCTCAGAGCAGCCCTTCAAACTGTGTGCTCAGCTAAATTCACTCCTTATAAAAAAAATATGGACAAGTCCAACCAAGTCGCCCACCTTCCTTTTTGCTTCCCATTCTATGGGATTGTTTTCAACTAAAATACCACGTGGGCGAATATATTCGACTGCCTCTTCCAAATGGATGTGGATAAGGATTATTAGGATTAATTTACACGCGTTTATGTTCTCCCAAAGAACAGCTTGGGGATGGGAACACGTTCCTTACATTTTATACAGCAGCTTTTCTATGTTTGAGAAATTAAAGGTATTCTCTGGTTATTTGGGAATCTGGGGTCATTGGGTTGATGGGCATTGGCTGAGTCAGCAAGTTTCTAATCCCCTGCAGGCTGAAAGGGTCACCTAATCCATAGTTAGTCCAGTAAGATCCAAGTTAACATCCAGTCCAGAAACAGCCACACACCACAAGTTTAAAAAAAAGCTAATAAAAAACCCGAGTGACTGCTTGCTGTCCTCTATGAACCCGAAAGACAGACAATCAGTAGAAACTCCTGAAGCGATTTGTGTTTTTAAAATACCCCAAGGAGTGTTGCTCTTCTTCTGTCTCTAGAAACCCCAAATCGCAGCCCAAATTGCCCCAAGATGTGGCTTTTTAAAAATCATTCATTATTTGACCCTCTTCCGATGGATGGTCTTGCAGTAAGATGTTTCTACAACTGATACTACAATTTTTCATGCTTTAGCCAAAAGTCAGGGTTGCCTCACTGACTCATAGGATTAGGGTTTAAGGTTGATTTGAGTTGCATTTCCCTAATCTTTTTCCTGGTTACAGTTCAAGGAGAAACACAAGACATCCATAAACATAATAGCAGCCAGAAGGTTTCACCGAATCATAAATACCTTGACTCTGTGAGTTGGACATCTTGGGTCAGTTGGGATGAGCAGCCAGCAGCCTGGATGCTCACCAGGCAAACATTCTCATCCCAAGCAAGCTGGTCCCTCCTTCTTTGAAGAACAGAGAGCGGGAGCTAAGACAGTGAGCTGATTTCAATATCCACTCTATAGATGAAGTTTCTCTCTGCTTCTGTTATGTGGAATCACTGTTTAACATCCATGTTCCCATCTCAGAGATGAAGCTGATGTCCCTTCCACCAGCCACTACTGATGGGCAGGTTCATGTTTGCTGGTACCTCCTCTGTGTGATGTCCAGCACTAATCAAGTCACTGTGAAACCTCTCTGCTGGGTCAGAACCATTGGCACCTGCAAACAAGAGCAAAAACAGATTTTCAAGTTGATTTACACAGGTCTGTGTCCATGATGCACATTTCTTCAGCCAGAGTTCCACGTGTACCCAGCTGCTTGGGGAAGAGCCTGGTAGGAAGCCCTGACTCACAGAAAGGGTGCTCAGAGCCTGGAATGGACTGCCTGGGGCAGTGGTAGAGTCCCCATCCCTGGAGGTGTTGAGGGACAGCCTGGCTGTGGCCCTTAGTGCCCTGGTGTGGCCGATGGGGTGATGTTAGGTCCAGGGCTGGGCTGGATAAGCTAGAGGGCTTTTGCAGCCTCAATCATTCTGGGTTTCTGTGATTCTGTATCTAAGCTGTATAATCCAGTTATCTTATTCTCTAGTGACTGGTTTCTTTGTGTCACCACTGTGTTCCTCGCCAGGAGAACCATGAGTGTCCTCGTGGTACCCAAATGGTAGATAAACTTAATTTTCACTGCCAGCATCATTCTTCAGGCTCTCTACACAAGAACTGCTCCGCAAACACCTCGAGCTCTTGATGGATGGCTGAACAGTGACCAATCAAAAGTGCAGAAAGAAGGTTTTGCTGGGATTTTTTTTTCTCTCTTCAGTTCTTAAGTAGATTAAATAAATAAAAATAAATCATTTTTGCTTGTGGTCCAGTGTAAGCAACTAATGACGTTTGTTGCCTTGAGATTTATACTTCACAATAACCTTTGGCTCCAACACTTTCTAAAGATCTGCCAGCAAACACTGCTCTTTAGTTTGGCTTAACCTGCACATCGTGGAGGATGGGAATAAGACAGGACCAGGAATGCTTCTGCATGACTCATCCCATCTAGGTGATCCTGCTGTGGTGGGGGGATTGGACTGGATGATCTTTCAAGGTCCCTTCCAATCCCTAATGTTCTGTGATTCTGTGACCCTTACTCATTTAAAGCCAAACTGGGACTAATGTAAGCAAGGACTGAGTTTGTGCTTAAAACCAGTGTATTTTCACCCAACATCATCAGCGAGGTTTCCTTGGTAGAAGGCAAATTCCTCTCATATCCTTGTTTGCCTCTTAGCTGTGGTGATGTAGGAGGAAACGGAGCCCCCAGATTTGGTTAATGGTTTAAGGCTTCTCCGGACGCCTGGCAGGTTCTGTGTTGGATCCAACATTTTTTGTGAGCAACATTTCAAGCAGATAAGATCGGAGCCACAGGATTCAGACCATCAGACCAGCTTCGAGGGTGTTCAAGATCTGTGGTTTTGGTTTGGACCCATCTTACTTTTTAATGTTCTGGTTGACAAGTTCTCCTCGTTCCAACAAGCAGATTGGCTTGGAAAAAAATAAACAGTGGAAAAAACCTTTTCATATGGACAGAACATAAAACCACTCCTGTGTTCTGTCTGAAATTTTCCAGGGGAGCTAGAACTTTTTGTATAGCCCCATGAAAGCCCCCAGAAATGATGGAACTTGTATTTTATCACAGAATCACAGAATCATGGAATTGTGGTGTTGGAAGGGAGCTCTGAAGGTCATCCAGGCCAACCCCCCTGCACCAAGCAGGGCCATCACTCAACAGACCAGGCTGCCCAGAGCCCTGTGCAGCCTGACCTTGAGTGGCTCCAGGGATGGGGCCTCCACTGCCTCTCTAGACAACCAGTTTTGACCAATTAGACCAAATTTGCAGGTGCTATTTGCTGCTTGGGTTAAGCAGGTGTCATTCTCCTGACTGCCTTGGCTGTTTCTACGGGAAGCTTGAAAATTTATTGGTTCAGTTTTCATCGAAGCATTTCTTTTTCACACTGTCCAGAGAAATCTGCTCTGTGTGTGGCTGGCAAGAGCTCTGAGAGCTGCAAGAGAAGACAAGAGCAAATTCTTGTCATTCAGCTGCTTTTGTTCTTTTCCCTTCCTGCTTCTAGTTTATTGCTCTTGCCTGGTGGGACCCTATTCTTTTTGTTGGGATCCCAAGAGCATGAAGACAAGAGTAGTGTGGCATCGATCCGTGTCTTCCAGCCGTTGCATTAAATGCTTTTCTGTTTGGTCTGTGGGTGGAAGGAACAAGAGTCTTTTTTTTTCATGGATAACGTCACTGCCAACAAGCAAACTCTGCATTAAATAAGCAAATCATTGATATTTGTTGTATAATAACAACTAGTGATTCACTGAGATGGTGCTAGAAAGCTCTGGAAGTGCTGACGAAGCCCATACAGGCTCAAATCTCAAACAATTGCTGCTGAATCTCTCATCTTCAGTACTTTGGAGAGAACAAAGTAACCCAAAACACAGAGTTGAGGAGGAGAGAGGGAAGTTTGTCTCTCTTGAGGTGATCAGCAAAAGTTATGATGCTTGAGATCACAATAACGTAAGTGTACGGCAGACAGATAAGATAAAGGGCAATAAAACTCCTGTTCAGCTATAGATGGGCATAAACATCTCTATTAGTTTTTCATCAGCTGAGATGCCTTGGTAGAGGTCTTCTTACATCTTACTCAGATGAGCCTCAATTTTAGAGCATCTCGACTGTCTGTCCAGTAAAAGGAGAGATCTGAAGATCCTCAGATGGGGATTCAACCCATCTGAATCTTAGCTGAGACTGGGACAATGAATCATTTGGTAGAGCTGGCTCTGCCCTTTGACTCCAGCTGGATAGGACTGGACTACCTCTGATGACAAAAGCAATGGCTTGATGGCTACATTTGGATGAGATAAATCTAGACTGATTCTAGAAGACAGAAAATTGGGTTCTTAAGTTTGGTTTGCACTTCTTTATTCAGTTTATGACAACTTTTCTCCAGATCAGGCAACTTTTTCACTTGGGAAAAGAGACCCCAAAATCCCTAAGACTAAAATCCTCACCTGGATCTACTTCTTTCAGCACGTTTTTCAGTCCTATCTGTCCGATGAAGGTGGTTTTCTCCTAAAGTCCCTAAGCAGGTAAGTCAGCCCGAATCCCATGGTGGCAAAATCAAAAGCAAAGGAATAATTTTGCGCGAGGAACTGTCTGGACATCCCGCTCAGCCCTCCACAAGTTACTCAGGTAGTTTCATGCCGCTGGAAATAAAGCGAAATCCTGTAGCTGACTTTCTTTGCGGTGAGTTTATCCTCAATAATGACGACAGACGAGTGTTGATTTCCACACAGTTGGTTTCAACATAAACCAAGAGTTACAAATCGCTGCCTCTGTGGTGGCAGGACAGCGAGATGGCAGGGCAGGAGGTATAAATTACACTGAGTTTACTTAAGAAATACATCTGCATCATCAACATAGGAAAGACATCCAGCATCACTTCTACCATGCGTACGCGGTCCAAGGAAAGCAAATAACCAGCAACAAAAAAATCTCAGAAGAAGCCTTCCTAGGGCATTCACAGGTCCTCTTGGAAGGATGAAAATGGCCCGTGATCCATCATTCATGGGTTCACTGATCGTATTGGGCTGTTTATAAGCAACGTTGGTTTCATGTGGTGCCAGACAAAGATGTAAACACTGGTTGGTGCCGGCAAGGAACATCACAACCTGCGTTGCAGGAACATGTGGCAGTGAGAAGGGATTTTATTTGGGGGATAAATAGCAGATTAAATCACTGAAAATCAGTGTTCCAATACAATATTGAGCAAGGCTGGGCTGGACTTCCATTAATTGCTTCTGGAAGGCTATAGCTGACTCAAACTGTCAGCATCAAGAAAAAGATGTGTTTGGAAATGGGTCTGGGATTTCCAAGGATTTCCAAGCTCTTGAGATCACTCCCTGAGGTCAGGGGAAACAACTGCTCTCTGAAAGGCAGGAAAAACTCAGGCAAAGGTCAGCAAGTTGTTGATAGTGGAAACTATCGATAACCTCATAGTGACCACGGGGTATAGGAGAGTAACTTGGAATAGGCTAAAAGGGACAGATTTGTAATGACCTGAGTAAATGCTTCCACCAAAAAGGGTCTGTAGACTCCAGGGATTGATAAAGGGATTCTAAACTACTAATTAATTGTTAAGAAAGGCATTATAAATTACTACTAAAGGTATTAACTGCATTGAATGTAATAATGGGTTAAGCTGACAGTGCTCTGTACTTCCAGATCCTTTAATTGTCCAGAAACGCATAAAATAAAGGCAGGATTTAGAAATCTTTCCCCATGTGGAGATGGAGCCTGAAAAGCCTCTGAGCCCACCAGAACATGGCAGATGTCTCTGGCCCTACTATTCCCAGCAGATTGTCCTATTGACAGAGCCATGTCTTTTGCTGAAATAGTAACACTACATAGAAATCATAAAAGCATCCTGTCTGGAAAGGACCTCCAGGATCATCACGTCCAGCCCTCATTCCAACAGCTCCCTAACCCCTAGACCATGGCCTCAAGTGCTCTAGCTACTGGGTTTTTAAACCCCTCCAGGGATGGGGAATCCACCACCTCCCTGGGCAGCCTGTTCCAGTGCCCATCCACTCTCTTAATAAAGACCTTCTTCCTCAGATCCAATCTAAACCCCTCCTAATGCAGCTTGAGGCCACTTCCCCTCATCCTATCGTTAGTCATTTGGGAGAGGAGACCAGCACCAGCCTCACTGCAGCCTCCTGTTAGGTTCAGGTTTATCACTCTCTGCCTGAGTTTGCTTGGAATCAAGGAAACTAGAATGAAAAATGTAATCCTGTGTTTGAGGTAGGTGGAAAGTCACTGCTCACTTTACTAAGCCCCAGTTTTTAATCAGCTGGGTTCTTTTCTCAGTAAGCACATCGCCATTTATTTAGCCTCGGAGAGAGTTTATTGCGAGGTTGCTTGTTTGGTTGGGCTTTTTTCCCCTCAGCAACACGAATGTTTTTCTATTTGTACTTTAATCTCAGCCCCAGCTTTGTCAATATTTGGTCTTTATCTTAGAGAACAACAAAGCAGGCTTGAAAGAAGCAAACCGCCTCCAGAAAGCAAATATCAGTTATTTAACCAGTGCAGCCAGAACAGAAATGGAAGGGAAGGCTGGTCCTCCAGGCGGAGCTGGGCTGGGGTCTAAACCCCCACGAGCGCAGCGGGCAGAGCGGGTGGTGCCTGAGCATCATCCACCAGGCAGTCCCTGAGGGAAAACCTTGGCCCTTCTCAACCCGGGCTTCTTTTTCTCCTGGCTACGAGAGCAAATTTACACCTCTACCTTTTAGAGTCTGAAAGCACAACTCAGCCAGCCTTTATTTATGACTGTTTGCTGGAAATATGTTAGGGCTAAATTGCAGAGTGGGAGGAAAGCTGTTAGAATTGAAGGATTATTTTAGAACAAGACCTGCCGGGTGTAAATTAGCAGTGAAGGTATTTTGGCCGGGAATTGAAAACGAGGGTTCAGAGCACCCAGACAAAGAGCTCCTGGAACAACGTTTGTGCAGGAGCAGTGCCTGGCAATAATTTATTTTTAAAATTTAAAAAAAGTAATACGAGATGGGCTGGATTTAGGATGAGTTGTGATCGTTTTGTGGTGATGGGGCAGCATCCATTTCTTTCCATTGCTGCTCGGTATCAGCTTGAGATGATTTTGCACGTGCAGATCAGCACATCGGAGCACACAACTCTTCATCAAACATTCAGTGAGTCTAATATGCTGGATCGACGGTTGTTTCAGTTCTTGCACAGAGCATCAGGACCAGCCTGGTTTTCCAGAAGTCATCCTTAGAAGAAAATCAAACAGAGAACAGCACAGAATTTCTCTCTGTCGTTTCTGTCATTTCCTTCCAATCCAGTGATGGTCATCGCTAGAGCCAGGTTCCCCAAACCTAGGACACCAGTAGGACAAATAGGAATGAGAAAAGAGAGCAAATGGTGCTTTAATGTGACCACAGGAACCGTGTAGGGTTGAACCCTATACAGAATCACAGACCATCAGGGATTGGAAGGGACCTCAAAAGATCATCCAGTCCAATCCCCCTAACACAGCAGGATCACCTAGATTCAGTCGCACAGGAACATAGCCAAGGGGGTTTTAAACCTCTCCAGAGAAGGAGACTCCACAACCCGCCTGAGCAGCCCCTTCCAGGGCTCTGGCACACTCACTGGGAAGTTGTTCCTTCTCAGATTCAAGTGGAACCTCCTATGTTCCAGCTCACACCTGGTGCCCCTTGTGCTATCACTAGATGACACTGAGCAGAGCCTGGCTCCATCCTCCTGACACCCACCCTTCACATATTTGTCAACATTAATAAGGTCACCCCTCACTCTCCTATTCTCCAAGCTGAAGAAACCCAGGTCTCTCAGCCTTTCCTCATCAGGGAGATGCTCCACTCCCTTCATCACCTTTGTGGCTCTGCGCTGGGCTCTCTCCAGCAGCTCTGTGTCCTTCTGGAACTGAGGAGCCCAGAACTGGCCACAAGATTCCAGATGAGGTCTCACCAGAGCAGAGTACATTTCAATCTAGAGGAGGCTAGTGGCTAATTCGCACATACAAATACCCCAGTAAGTCTGATAATAGGTCCCTGAAGCAGAAGGCTATAAAGGGTTTATATACTCCTTTGTGTAGTCAAAGCACCGGAGAATCAGGCTGGGTTAAAGGATCCTGTGTGCTAATACCTCACACGTTTATAATCCCCATTCCCACCTTTTTTATATCAACAGAGTGTGGTGGATACTCCCTGTCTGAGCCTTCTGTTTGAGCATCACCCACCTCAGGGCTCTGGTTAGAGGACACCTTCAATTACCTGCCAGTGAGGCTCTACAGATACGAAATTACTCAAAGTTTACAGAATTTAAGAGAGCAGATCATTTAATTCATGTAATAGCAGAGCTGGTCTTTGGAGAACAGTTTCACTTAATTAAATAAAAATCACATTCTTGAAGAATAACCTCTGCAGCATCTCAAACAGTTTCCAGAGAGAGCTGTTGGATTCATTAGCATGAAACCATGAAGATCTCAGCCCCCACTGACTGTTGTGGAAGAGCTGAGCTGCAAAGCTCGTGCCTTGCAGAACTTTAAGCTACTGGTTTGCACTGGTGGCCAAGGAGTGATGCTCTGCAAAGTGTTTCCTTGGTTGGTCAACTATTTCTCGTGAAGTCTGAGGCCACTTGAGAAGGTAAAGACTGCAGGGTCAGAAGGGATGAGTCAGGAAATGTTTTGCTTTTACTACAGTCCTCTGCCAGAGTGGAAACTTCGGAGGAATCCCTTCTCCAAGATAGCCCTGATTGCAGTGCGTTGTGCACAGTGTTCCAGCTAGCTGGAGAGAAAAGAGAAGAATAAGTGCAGTGTTTGGCCGTGGAGAGCTGCCTGGTTAAAGAAACCAAACTAACAAGCACAAGCTTCCACAGATGAAGTGTGTGAGAAGTAGAGAGTGAATCACTGGCAGTAGGAAGTCTGTCAGAATTAGGAAATTAAGTTCATTAAAGGTGTGGTAACTTAATTTTCTGTGCAAGCATGGAACGGTGAGGGTTGGGCAGAAAAAAAACCTGTTCAGATGTCCAATTTAACACAAACCCACCCAAACTTGGCAAGAGGAGCGTCCCCAGCTCAGCCCAGCCTTCCAGCTCCCTATTTAGGTTACATTTGCTCTGAATAGTCCAGATGAGCCCTGGGCTGTGTAACCCTCCTGGTCCCCCTTGCCACTGCCCCATCACTTCACCAGCATGAGGACAGGGCTGACTCCATGGGTGCAATGAGCCTTCATGTGGAGCATCCCTCAAACCCTCTGGAGGAGCCCACCCCATCTCCAAGAGCAGGAGGAACATAGGGGACATCCATTCCCCCTTTCCTGTCGCATGAGGCACCTCCCAAAGAGCAGCTTCTCCCCTCTTGCTGCTGCTCAGGAATGAAGATGGATTCCTCTTCCCATGGCCTTCACCCCTTTGTGTTTCTGAGGGTCTCTATTTGTAATATCAGTGGTCCCTTGACCTTTCTTCAACACCCCTGGGACACTGGAAATTGCTTTTCCCCAACCAGATTCCGGTTTTTGCTTGTTAGTGTCTTTAAACTTCTGTGCTGATGACGCAAATGTGCTGTCGTCTTCAGTAGCCCCCATTCTTGTAGGTCCTCTAAGGCTGATTTATGCCTAAGGGTGCGGTAGATGAATGGGTCTTCCCTTTGATCACTGAGAGAAAACCCAGAGCAGCCTCCTTTTTCCTCAGATTGACTCCCTCTATCCACTGCTTCTCACAACAAAGACATAAAACCAGAGCAACATCTGCTTTCACCTCGTCAGATGGTCCTTTTACAGCTACAGCTTTACAACTGGCTTCAAAACCGCTCACGTTGCCTCACTTAGCCTTAAAATGCTTAAACTAAAATGGAACAAGTTTTATTTCCCAAACAAGCCCTGAGATTTTTTTTTTTACTCCTTTCTAAGTCTGGCTGAGGGTTGTGTGGTTGCCTGGCCCAGACAGAGAACCTGGATTAAGGAACCAAAGCCCAGGAGATCGCTCTGGTTCGCATCTCTGCACCTAAACTGAGAGTCCTGTCCACGTTCTTTAATCCTCTCTGTCGAATTATTCCTACAGCCAACATTTCTGGTGGCCTATTAGCATTATATAAAACTGTAAAGGTTTCCTGTTCCAGCAAGCAGCAGGTTTCACAGAAAATCTGAACTGGATTAGTTCTGGCAAAGGCAGTCCAAGAAGATGCTGAGATGCTACCGAAGGTTTCTGCTGCCCACATGGAGGGTTCTGTCCACAGCTCCATCCTGTCCTCCTGGGGTGCACAGTTATCTCATAGCTGGGGAAGCAGCAGCTCAGCAGAGATCCCGAGGGGTATGAAGAAGCAGCCTCATGTCTCCAGGGGCAATAACAGTGAGCAGGGGCAGAACTTTGACGTTTCTATCCGCACCTTGAATGCTGGGGGGAGTTTGGACACTGCAGTACAGGAAGGACATGGAGAGGTTGCAGAGTGGGCAGAGAAGGGCAGCTGGGCTAGTCAAGGGTCTGGAGAACAGGGCAGATGGGGAGAGGCTGAGGGAGCTGGGGCTGTGCAGCCTGGAGAAGAGGAGGCTGAGGGGAGACCTCACTGCTCTACAACTATCTGAAGGGAGGTTGGAGTGAAGTGGGGATTCGCCTCTTCTCCCTAGGGACTTGCGATAGGACCAGAGGAAATGGGGTCAGGTTGTGCCAGGGGAGGCTCAGATGGGACCTTAGGAAAAACTTCTTTCCACAAAGGGTGGAGAGACCTTGGAACAGGCTGCCCAGGGAGGGGGTGGAGGGATCATCCCTGGAGGGGTTCAACACACTGGTAGCCAGGGTGTTCCAGGACATGGGTGAGTGGTTGGGGGTTGTAAGGTGGCTGGTTGGAGTCGATGATCTCGATGGTCTTTTCCACCCTTGATGATTCCATGATTCTACAAACCGCTCACCGTGCATCCGTTTGGATCCACCACAACCCCTTCCTCACGCTGGCCCATCCCAAAGGCAGTGATGAATCTAGTTCCAATTAACGTTCGTTTCCACACCACCTAAATCAAATTCTGAGTAGGAGACTCAGAGCCCCGAGCGAGCAGCCAGCAACCGCGGCTCCATCCTCATCATCGGCCGCCGCCGGAGCTGCCGGGGAGGGGTGACGAGCACCGGGAGGGGAGTTCCAGCCGCCGGGGCAGGTGACCTGTTGTAAGGGGGATCGTCGGCAGCGCACGTTTCACTGAGGATTTGCTGTGTTTTCATTCTGCCTCCTGAAAGCTGCGAGGGGGAACGGCATTAACTTCTTTTTTTTTTTAAAAAAAAAAAAGGAAAAGGCCAAAAGAAAACCAGTGAAAAGCAACAGGGAAGGTTCCAGTCCAAAGAAAAGTCCAAAAGCAGCTCCAATTGGACCTCAGCACGGAAATGCTGGAGCTCGTACCCTCCAGTGGCAAAATAAAACAGGCTACCATTATTAGACATTTTCTACAGCGAAAGATGTAACATCATCGCTAAATTCAGTCAGAGACAGGTCGAGCAACAAAAACCAGGAGCCAAGGCAGTCTAGTCTGGTCTGAAACTTGATTCAGGCACCAGATTATGAATAGATTTAACTCGTTTGCCAAATGAAAATGTAGATTTTGGCAGTGTTTGGGCTTCTTTTATTTTTTTTTTAGGTTTTTCTTTTTTTTTCTTTTTTTTTCTCGGTGTGCTATATGTGGAGTCCTGTTGCACACCGTGGGGAGATGAGAAAAGAGCCTTTTTATATTATATAACCGCTCCACACGCACATGTGTGTGTGTGTGCGCGTCCACAGCATAGAAAACACAATTAACCCCGTGAGTGCTAAAAAAACTCGTAAGGGGCACGCTGGGCGCCAGTGATCACAGCTAAACTGGTTCTGCCTTTGCCTTTTATTATCACAGAATCATAGACTGGTTTAGATCGGAAGGGACCTCGGAGATCATCCAGTTCCAATCCCCTGCCATGGGCAATGACACCTCTCACCACACAGAGGTTATCAAAGAACATTAGGGATTGGAAGGGACGTCAAAAGCTCATCCAGTCCAATCCCCCTGACACAGCAGGATCACCAGGACCAAGTCGCACAGGAACATGTCCAAGTGGGTTTTAAATGTCTCCAGAGAAGGAGATCCAAAACCCCCCTGAGCAGCCTCTTCTAGTGCTCTGTCACCCTCCCCGTGTAGAAGTTCCTCCTCATATTTATGTGGAACCTCCTATGTTCCAACTGACACCCATTGCCTTTTGTTATGGGTGTCACAGAGGAACTCAAGGGATGGGAAAGAAGCTGGAGAGATCTGGCGTTACCTGCAAAGCTGGTTCAGACATGAGATGTCCATCCAATCTTGGTTGCTGCCCACTGGGAGCCACTTTTAGCTTCAGTCGCTTAGAAACTTGGTTAATTCTAGTGAAAAACACACGTTCATCAGTTTGTGGTAGACTTAGATTAGCTCTTAGGAAGAAATCTGTCCCGGTGAGTGTGCTGAGACCCTGGAACAGGTTCCCCAGGGAGGTTGTGGCTGCTCCATCCCTGGCAGTGTCCAAGGCCAGGTTGGATGGGGCTCTGGGCAGTGTAGTCTGGTGAGAGGTGTCGCTGCCCATGTCAGGAGGTTGGCACTGGGGGGGCTCTGAGCTCCCTTCCAACCCAACCCAGTCTGAGATTCTATTTGCAGAGATAGGAGGGTATTTCAAAGCATAAAATTAAAGGTCTACAATCCCCCCCGTGCTGCAGCCCGCAGACGTAGAGCAAGAGAAAACAGACAGGCATCTCTGGAGATGCAGTGTGATGACAGAGGCCAGTTCTCTGTGGTCAGATTGTGCTCTGATTCCGTTCAGGTATGTGAGCTGGGAAATAGTAAAAAAGGTAGAAGTTTGAAAAAGAAAATACAATCAAGGTGGGGAGGAAGAGGAGGAGGCTGTTGAGGAGGAAGGAGCAGATGTCACCAAACAGAGGGGCGTGGTTGGGGTATTTCACTATCAAGGAAAAGATGTCAGCCTGACCATGAGAGCATTTGCCGGATGTCTCAGCTGTAGCATAAATATCTCTATTCCTTTCTTCCCAGTGAGTGTGACAGAGCCCTGGAAGGGTCTGCCCAGGAGGGTTGTGGAGTCTCCTTCACTGGAGATGTTTAAGACCCACCTGGACATGTTCTTGTGTGACTTGGTCTAGGTGATCCTGCTCTGGCAGGGGGGATTGGACTGGATGATCTGTTGAGGTCCCTTCCAATCCCTAATGATTCTATGATTCTGTGATTCCTTTCGAGCTCCAGATCTACTGTCACCAAGACAGGGGACACCAGTTCTTCTTTGAACAGCACCTCACTGTGTCACAGGGAACGTAATAGCTTGAACCGAGGCGTCTGTGTGTTAATTGGAATGGGGACGTCATGGAACAGAGAATGGGGGGCTGAGAGTGGTGTGAATTCAAGTACATGAGAGAGAAACTAACTGCCAAGCTGAGACTCTGAGAAGAGATCAGATTTTGCCCCTCCTTTTATCTACTGGACTGCACAGCCAGGTATTTCCTAAGTTGTAAAGCAGAGGATTTAATATGGAATTGGTTTCTACATTTGGAATCACTTGGAATTATTGTCTCCAAGCACCGCACATACCCACAGATTCCCTTACTGACTAATCCTGGATGTTATCGAGTCACTCTGCACACACTGAACACTGGAAACAGCACTGGCCCACCAGCAGACAGTGTTTTACCCTTCTTCACTGTGCAAATGTTGATGAGTTAAGTCCTGCAAGACCTGCAATGCCTGCTGGTGTCTGTGCCAGCTCCAGGATCAGAAGAAATGCAGCCCCATCCCTGTGGCACTGTGTCGCTGTCAGAACAGGTTCTGCCACCAGCAGCTACCGCAGCAAGGCACTGGTGTTTCCTCGGGGAAGCACCAGATCACAGTCACAGAACGTTAGGGATTGGAAAGGACCACGAAAGATCATCCAGTCCAATCCCCCTGCCACAGCAGGATCCCCTAGATCCAGTCACACAGGAACATGTCCAGGTAGGTTTGAAATGTCTCCAGAGAAGGAGACTCCACAACCACCCCCTAGGCAGCACGTAAACAGGTAATTTTAGGTTTTTGAAATAGTATATTATGACAAATATGGTGATGGGATGCCTGGAACTACCTATTCTGGGATGTTTGTAGCCTGTTAATCTGGGGCTTTTTGCACATGAGGGTTTAGCCCAGCACAAAACAGGACTTGTTCCATCATGTATTGTAGTGGTCTTAGTGGGGACTGGATTTTACAGGTGCAAACTGCCTGCTCCTCTTTCTCAATCAACTTGGTCTAGAAGATCCTGCTCTGGCAGGGAGATTGGAGTAGATGGCATTTGAGGGCCCTTCAAAGCCCTAATGCTCTGTGATTCTGTGAATCCTTAGCATATAAAAGTCACTGCAGGTGAATACTGAAGCAGATGTAGTTGAAATTCAAATTATTAATTAAACTCTGAGAGTACAACCACAAATTACTTAGTCATTGTCACCAGTGCTTCCTAAGTCTACTTCTCTAATTATCATTCACTACCTGAGCTGATCAAGCAGTGAGTTCTACAGATTCTCACTTTTAATTATTGATACTGGAGCATAGAATCACTAATGCAGTCTGGGATTTTGTATGCTCTTGCGACAGGTTTTCATGTTTTGGTTCTTCTTGTGCTTTCATATGGACCAGTTATGGATCAATAAACCATTCTGATAGCTTCTGATAACCTCTGCAAAGGAAGGTTGTGTATAGCCTCACCGTTAGACAGGAGTCCAATTCATACTGGACAGAGTATACTGTGCCCAAAATTGATGGACTATCCTTCAGTAATTGTTGGAATTTCTTTCATGTTCAAGAAATTAAGTAATTTTTTAATCTCTCAGTTCCAGAAGGGCACAGAGCTGCTGGAGAGAGTCTAGCACAGAGTCACAAAGGTGATGAAGGGAGTGGAACATCAACCTGATGAGGAAAGGCTGAGGCACCTGGGTCTCCGTAGATTGGAAAAAGAGACTGAGGGGTGACCCCATGAATGTTGATAAATATGGAAAGGATGGGTGTCAAAAGGATGGAGCCAGGCTCTGCTCAGTGGCACCCAATGATAGTACAAGGGGCAAAGGTTGTGAGCTGGAACAGGGGAGGTTCCACAATAATCTGAGAAGGACCTTCTTCCCGGTGAGGGTGTCAGAGCCCTGGAAGGGGCTGCCCAAAGCGGGGTTGTGGAGTCTCCTTCTCTGGAGATGTTTCAAACCCACCTGGCTGTTTTCCTGTGCGGCTGGATCTAGGGGATCCTGCTGTGGTGTGGGGATTGGACTAGATGATCTTTGGAGATCCCTTCCAATCCCTGATGTTCTGTGATTCTGTGAAATGTTTTTCTAGTCTTTTTCATTACTTGATCTGTTTTTAAAGGCATCTGTTCATCTGTCTTTCTATAAATATTGCAGACATTTATTGCAATTAAGTGCTACCTGCTAGTTTCTCTTACGCAAGACTAAGTGTATGTTTAGCAAAGGACAATAGAAAATGCTATTGCAGGTTATTTAAGATCTGGTAAAACATTCAGCTAAATACCCTGAATGTTCCGTATTATTGAGACAGTATTTTTACTGCACTGTATTACATTTTGAGACAGAGCATGGTAAGGAAATTGCTTAAAAGCATTCCCAGTGCTGTTAAGTATGTGATAAAAATATTTAGCACTAAATATTTTTAGAAGGCTAACAAAAAACCCTCTCTCTGGCATGTTTCTGTACTGAATACATTTAACTCTGCTCTGTCTGACTTTAAAAGGGGGTCTGTACAGAATTGTTGTTATTTGTCGTAGCACAATGGACTCTTCTCCCAGGCAACCAGCACCAGGACTAGAGGGCAGGGCCTGAAGCTTCCAGGGGAGAGCTTAGGTAGGATGTTAGGAAGCCCTTCCTCATGGAAAGGGTGATAGGAGCCTGGACTGGACTGCCTAGGGCAGTGGTGGAGTCCCCATCCCTGGAGGTGTTGAAGGACAGCTGGGCTGTGGTGATGTTAGGGGCTGGGCTGGATGAGCTCAGAGGGCTTTTCCAGCTTCAATAATTCTGCAATTCTGTTAATCTCTGCTTTACAAAAATCCCAATCCTTTTCATTTTTGCAGATGAACATTGAAGCACTGAGTGCTAGCAATTGTCTTCTTTTCCAAAATTCTGAAGACAAAGATATTTAATATTAAACTAAACCTATACCATTCGACTTCAAAATAGAAAGAAACTCCACAAGGAGTGGAAGGGAGGACAGCTAGAATAGGGGGTGTATAAGGAAGCTCCCCAAACAGCTAGAGATCTGGTTAGGAAAGCCAAGGCACAGTTTGAATTGAACCTAGCCAGGGAGGTCAAAGGGAAC
>JAOXOE010000787.1:7030565-7048248 GCA_028565055.1 Phoeniculus purpureus | reverse complement strand
GGAAGAAGTTCTTTCCTGAGAGAGTGGTTGGGCACTGGAACAGGCTGCCCAGGGAGGTGGTGGAGTCCCCATCCCTCAAGGTTTTAAAAACTGAGTAGCTAGAGCACTTGAGGCCATGGTCTAGGAGTTAGAGAGCTGTTGGGATGAGGAGCAGGACTTGATGATTCTGATGGTCCTTTCCATCCGTGATGATTCTATATAGAAGTTGTGTCACTATGCCTTACACTTCCAAGCACCATAACACAACTTACCAAGCAGAGACGGAGGGTGGTAAAAACAGAGTGTCTGCATATTCTCTACCAGAAAGCCATGAGTTTATTCTGCCATGATTCAAGCTGACTGCAAGCTTTTTGTGTGGCTCTGGCCAGTGTAGTGACAACCCACCTAATAGACACTGTTCATTGCCTTATTAGTTGAGCCTTGGACTAATCTACCTGCTAATACAACTGTTTAGTCTTGTTTGACTTGGGATTACAGGCAGAACCGCTCACGGCTACCAGCTGCCAAGTTACGCAACATGGGGACTCTGCGGGGCAGATTGCCATTGGTGTTAGGACTAGCTAAGCCATGCTTGTGATAATGTCAGACTAGCAAGCAAAACTTCCCAGCCCAAATCCATTGCGATTTCATGAGATAATAAGCACAGGGAAGTACAACAGGTATGCAGGGTTTCCTCTCCTTTTAATGGCTTGTTAATGCTAGTTTTAAACGCTCAATGGCTGATTAAATGTTCATCCTGTACAGGGCCCCCAAACACAGGTTCTCATTTCATAGATTTACTGACTGCTCTGTAATACAGAGGCAGACCCAGCAAGTTGACCTGACCCTGAAGCTTTCCTAGATGTTCTTTTGCAGCACAGCGGGCTAAGTCCCAATAAAAATAAGTCTTTCTGGTTCTCTTCTGGGACAAATAAGGGACATTTTGTGTCCAGTTCTGGGCCCCTCAGTTCTGGAACAAGTACTTGAGAGAGTCCAGTGCAGAGCCATAAAGATGAGGAAGGGAGTGGAACATCTCCCTGATGTTGAAAGGCTGAGGGAGCTGGGTCTCTTGAGCTTGGAAGAAAGAGCCTGAGAGGTGACCCCATGAATGTTGATAAATATGGAAAGGGCAGGTGTCAGGAAGGAGCCAGGCTCTGCTCAGTGGCACCCAATGATAGAAGGCAATGGGTGTGAGCTGGAACAGAGGAGGTTCCACATCAATCTGAGAAGGAACTTCTTCCCAGTGAGGATGACAGAGCAGTGGAAGGGGCTTCCCAGGGGTGTTGTGGAGTCTCCTTCTCTGGAGACATTTAAAACCCGCCTGGCCATGTTCCTATGCAACTTGGTGTAGTGGATCCTGCTATGTCAGGGGGATTGGACTGGATGATCTTTTGAGGTCCCTTCCAATCCCTGAAATTATGTGATTCATGGCTCTTTTGTTGCATCTCTTCTTGTATTATGAAAAATAAATATATTGACATGGGGAGACTTGTCTGTCCAAGTAAACCTTTCAGGTATATGAGGTTTCTGCTTCTGATCTACTCTAAAAATTGGATTTTATTTTATTTTACTGAAAAAAAAAGATGACTTACTATAAAAAAAAATGGATTCCTGGAATGCAAACAGCAAGCAGAAATCCAAGGACAAACCCCAACCTGCGTCAGGCTCAATATTTATCAGGAACTTTACACCCATGTGGTCATTTTTTTGGTTGTTTACTGTTGAAGTGAAGTTGATTCAAATTTGTAATCTATAAACTTTCCTTTAGGCTCCTGGGCTGAGAAGGGCACGTTGGGTTTGGATGAAGTGGGCTGAAGGAAAGATGAAAGGAAAGAGAGGGGGGAAGGAATAAAAGCTGACTTGCCAAAAATCTAAGGTATATAAACCACAGGGCTCTGCTACGCGTGTCTGTTTCACAGCGGTGTGAATTCTGAGTATTTCTGAATGAGAAGCAAATTTTAAAAGATGTAGATTTTGCCCTTTTTTCCCCACTCAGAAAATGCTGAGAAATGCTCAGGAAAACTTATCAGAGAACCAGGGATTACAGAAACCATCTGTTAGCCAAACAGAAAGAGTTAATACCGTGTGTTTTCCAGAGGACTAGAGGTTGTTCCTGAATCATCTAGAAAACAGCTGTAGCTCATTTCAGATGTTGGCTCCTATCAGGACAAAGTAGAGAAACAACTGCTGCAAATTTGAGCAGCACAGCTGCTCCTTTTCTCTGATAACAGACCAAGTGTTTCAGCTTTGCCTCGGTATCTCAGGACTAACGTTTGTTCCACCCACTGATCACTGCTCGGGCAAGTTCAGTGGCTTCCGCCGTGTAGGGCTTGGTCGGCTCAGTGTGATTTACTTATTTACTGCTTTATGCAGATTGCAGGCTGGGATCTATGAAAACGTTTACATTTAGGATCTGCTTTGAATGTGGAAGGCACCTTGAATAAGCAAAACCTTTTTCCTCATGAGGTCCCAGAGCCCTATCCCAGGCTGCTTGGAGAGGTTGTGGAGTCTCCACCTCTGGAGACTTTCAAACCACCTGGACTCTTCTGTGGGATCTGCTCTAGGGGGATCCTGTTGTAGCAGGGAGGGTTGACTAGATGGTCTCCAAAGAATCCCTAACATGCTGTGACTCTATTCTATCTTCAATTAAGGGTTCTGTGGGGTGTGCAGGATCTGGTGGATATGCTCTTGCTATTGAGGTGCTCTTCCAAGTCTTTATGAGGTACAGAGGATGTTTTTCCTTTGGAGAAACTTGGACACAGAGTACAGTCTCCCTCCTTTCCATTAGCTGCTTGCCTGAGACAGACCCCAAATATGAAGATGGACAGTAATATGACATTAAAATTATGCCCTCTGGCTTTAGCTCTCCTTATTTAAAGGGCATCTTACATGAATGTGTGTGCTGAGATACTCACTGAAGCAGCTATAGAAAAAGGATCATACAGAAATTATTACACATCCACTAACCACCCTAATGAGACCTAATTTAGTCTATTTTAAGCTTTGATGATTTTTTTCCCCCTCTTCTAATGGCTTCCAGCTAGAGTTTGTGTCTCGACCAAAGCTGAGATGATAAATAGCTTGCAGTCTACCACCACCAGGACAAATTTATAGCTGCCCACATTACTTGGCAAAGGGAAAGGATTTTAGAAGGATTTAAAAAATTAGGAGGAGGCAGTAGATGGAGTAAAAGCTCCGCTGGGGAAAAGAAGTTGAGATATCAAGGTCCATATTGTATGAGACTGCCAGCTACGAGTGAGACACAAAACCACAGACTAATGCTGTTATCTCCTTTTCATGAGCATTGAGCTCTTCTCCCGTTTCATCTCCCTTGCTTTTTTCCCCCAAATGATTCTGCTTTCCTAGCTCCGAAGAGGCTGGATCCCAAGAATTAAGCAGAGCATCCACATTCAAGCAAAGAAACCCCCCAAGTTTCAGATTTAGGACTTGACACTGGGCACAAACGGCCTTTTTCCAAGCAGCAAATCTCTGTGCGTGAAGATCAGCTTTGATTTAGGTTTAAAGAATGGGAAAACATAAAACTTTATGGCAAGTGAAGTAGGTTCCCAGTCTGAGAACCATTCACAGTCTAGTAGTGATAAAAGAAATGGTATGGAGGGTCCAGTGTGTGGAGGACACCGCAATTTGGTGTCCAAGCTGGAAGTAAACACTTCTTCCCCTCTTCTCCGTGAAACTATGCTGCTTCTCGGGAGCAATTAGAGCCACTCTGTCACCTTAAATAGGTGCAGATAATTTATTAACCATCCTGTCTCTTCCAGGGACGTTAACCAGTTATAAAGAGATAATGAGGAAGAGACCATAATCAAGTCTTTGTGGCCGTTTATTTGTGCAAGAACGAGGGCTTCTCCTCATCATCATTCTATACACCTTGTTCACTTCTTGGGCACATTGGCATGAGCGAGAGGAACGTGTTGTGAAACTAAGCAAATACTTACATAGGAATAGTCCTGTACCGTGTGTATTTACATAAATATTCATTTGAGAAAGATTTAATGGCCGCTTTGACAAACTGTGTGCTGAAATGAGCTGAAATAATACCCTGTATCTTGGCAACCGGTTGCCCAGAGTAAATTTGGGTCTAATTTATTTAGAAAAAACAAAGCTGAGAGATGGCGAGAGACCTATGCTCTGCGGACCCCCTGGTCGAGTGCCAGCGGGGCTGAGGGAAGGGAGGAATTGTGCTGCTTTAGGAGAAGCCACGGGGCTCAGGGCATCTCTGCAGGCAGGGGGATGCCAGGCTGCCAGAACCTCTCAGTCCTCAGCCTGGAGATTCCAGCTTTGTGCCTGGGGCAAGATTTGGCCCCAAAGTGCATGCGGTACCCAGAGAGAGAGTAACGCGGGGGTGAATGTGTGTGAAATGTTTCAATTACCTCTAAAATAATGTTTAACATGTTCCAGACATAGTGCATTAAGCAAATACCCAAGCAGTATTTGAAGCATATTCTGTTTTTCATTTTAATAGATTGTAAATGTATTAAACACATGTTAAGAATATATTTCATATACTGCATTTGTAAAATATTATCAAATTTATATAGGCGGAAACCACAGAGCCACCACAGGATCGGCCCGAGAGCGATGCCGGTGTGGGAGTTAACCTTTTAGCACCACTCTATCGGAAGGGTGGAATAGAGGATTTTCTTTTATCTCATTTGGTATCATTTCGTTTTTAAAGACGACCCAATGTGTCACTGACCTTTTCAGCTATGAACTGGGTGATGTGTATGAAATTTGTACCCCAGCCGTCTGAAGAAGCTCTTCTTCAGTTACCTGCTGTAGTGCAGAGCGAGGTGCTGAATTCTGAGCTGCATTACTGCCCCTGTAGCTGAACAATAAGCTGTCTCCTTCCTGTTTGAAGGAGATAGTGTTCAGTGTCTGTATTACAAGGGAACCTCAGTAGATCACAGAATCACAGAACATTAGGGATTGGAAGGGACCTCCAGTCCAACCCCCCTGCCACAGCAGGATCACCTAGACCAGGTCACACAGGAACATTTCCAGGCAGGTTTTAAACATCTCCATAGAAGGAGAACTGCACAACCCCCCTGGGCAACCTGTTCCAATGCTTTGTCACCCTCACTGGGAAGACGTTCCATCTCAGATTGATGTGGAACCTCCTCTGTTCCAGCTCACACCCGTTGCTCCTTGTCCTAGTTACACACACAAAATCACAGAACATTGGCAGGGGAATTGGACTAGATGATTTTTCGAGGTCCCTTCCAATCCCTAACAATTCTACGATTCTATGATTAGGGATTGGAAGGGACCTCGAAAGATCATCCAGTCCAACCCCCCTACCAGAGCAGGATCACCTAGACCGTGTCACACAGGAACATGTCCAGGTAGGTTTTGAGATGTTTGAAATCTGGAAACTGAATTATGAACTCAGAATTAAACTCAGGTTCTCCCCCCCCCCATCTTGCAAACTGCTTGAGCAGGCTGGAGTAGGGGTTTGGGTTTTTTTTGTTCAAGCCATGGAGAATGTTTTGGGTTTGGAGAAGTACTCTGGGTCCAGACACCCTCAGGTTTCTTTGAAAGCAGCATCTAGAGCTGTTCCTTGGAAATGAATCCCATCTCCTTGCTGAGCTCAGCCAAAACCCTGGAAATAAGACTTAACATGAAGCAGAGCCTGGTGTCTGTGAGGTAACTTGACTTAAACCTCCAGGAATTCATCTCAGGTACCCATAAAGTACCAGTCGTTCTCCAAGTGTGGAGGAATCCAAGACATTTTGAGTCTCAGCCCCCATTGCCTGTAACACAGGAGGAATTTCAGTAGCTGGCTGCTACACTGGATTCTTCTCCTTTTATGTGGATGAAAAAAAGGCCAAGCCAGCCCAGACCCCACAGTTCACCGGTGAGATGAAGACTTCCAAATTTCACACTTTGCACTGCATTGAATGGGAATCCCACAGCTTTAGGTGTCTGGGCCAGGCCCGCTGGTCACTCCAGTCGCTCAACTTGCCTCTCCTTGGTTTGAGAACAGGGGCAGAAAATTGTTGCTTCCAAAACTGGACTGAAATTACTGTTTTGCTTAGAGGAATTTTAGAAAAAGCCACTGATGGGTGATGCAGAGGAAAGTGATTCTCAAATAAATCAGCTCAGGAACTCAGCACAAAAACAGCTTTCTAAGCATTCTGGAGTAACGTCCTGCTGTGGCAGGGGGATTGGACTAGATGATCTTTCGAGGTCCCCTTAAATCCCTAATGATTCTATGATTCTATATAAGAAAGTTTAGAGTTGGCACTAGATCCTGTTTCTTTGACTTTTGCTAGAGCCTCCTCTGCTTTATAATGAAATTTAAAAATGCAAATTTCTTCCCGGCTAGAAAGCAGATTTTTAGAATCGAGTGATTTTCATCTCAGTAAAGCATAAACCTCAAATGTAATCAGGGTAATTATTGGAAATTAATGAGGCAGGATTTTTTGAGCTGCGGTTTGTCTCAGGCTCTGTAGTTAGGAACTCAAATAGGGGGATTTTCCCTTCATGCTAAGCTGACAGCTGCTCCTTTGTGAGTCTCAGTTTGGAGGGGTGGCTGGAGATTTCACCATCATTCTGTCTCCAGTGGCAGTTTCTCAGCTCCAGTAGAGATTCTCTGTCAATATGAGGCAAGTTGTTGAGTAATCCCTGTCTGTAGGAGGTCGGCACTACATGGGATCAGCGTCCATCACTGCGTGTGGGAGAGGCAGCACTCTGGGGTGGTTTTGCTCACTGCTTTTCACTCCAAGTCCACCAGCAGAGGAGGTTTTCCCAGCTAAGGCAGGACAGCATGGAGCCCTGCAGCCTGCCTGGCTTCTCCTTCCTCCCTCGCTCGCTTTTTTAGTGCTGCCTGCTGGGACTGGATGCTCCAGCTCAGACTTTGAGCAGTTTCACAACAGATTGTTCTTTCTTGTTTTGATTCATCTGTGGAAAAGGAGATGCTGGTGATGGGTTTTTTCCCACCAGTTTGAACATTTTAACCTAAAATTTAACGGTAGGTCTGGAAAGTCTTACCTCGCTGTCCAGCCCAGTACACGAAAGCATTCATCACACAACCCCGTGAAGCTCTCCATTCCTTATCTCGGAGCTTTCAAAGAGCTGATGCAGGCAGGAGTCAGGATTTAACTGGACTGAGAGCACTGTGCTGTGATAGCACACAGCGTGATGCCAAAATCCCACCTTGGTTCTGGTCTCCTCCAGGGAAACGAATTGGAACACTTTCTCAGCCAGTGCACAGGTGGGACAGGAGATCCTTAGACCAAGATGAGACCTGGGCATTATTGCACGCTGCCATAGTAACTGTATACGGTATTGACGCTACGAAGTGTATTGCCACTGACCTGTGGCTATTGGGTTTCCATAGGTCTGCTGCAGTTCAGGAGATACATTACAGCTCTGAGTACAGAAGATCAGACACTTTATGAAGCTCCCCATAAGAGTTATGACAGATGTGTCACAGTAACTTAACTACACTCTGAAAAAATATTAACTGTGAAGTGTGTTGGTTTTTATAGGCTTATTTCACACCATTATCCACTTAGCTATCCCATAATGGCCCGGCTACATCCAGCGAGCAGCAGGAGATGTTTGCCGTGCTTTGCGTTCCCAATTATTCCGTGTGGATGTTCAAGCAGAAATAGCACTCAGATATGCTGAAAAAAACCCCACTCAACTAGTCCCTGGCGATGGAAAGGAATTCCCCTTCCCCTCACTCGTAATAACGTGGGCTTCACCTTATCACATCTGATAGACTTCTGCCGCACTCGCTCTCAGATGTGCAATTTTGAAGATTGAAGGCAGTTCCTTTCCCACTTTGTTATATAAAACGTGGGATTTGGGTGTTTCTCAGTGATTGCTTTTCAGGCAGGAGAACAGTCTTGGGAAGCAAGAGAGTTGACACTTGGGTCTGTGCAACTGCCACCTTGTGCTGCCTCCGATGGGGATTTGTCCTCCTGAGCAGCTACTGTATGACCCAGGGAAGAAACAACTTCTGGAAGTGATTTTCCCCATCTGATAGCATTTTCCTTTTCAGTAAATGTGCAGAATAACTCAGGGAAAGAGAGAGAGGTGGGGGGGAGAGCCCAGACTGTTTTCTCAATATTAAAATCAGAGTTTCTTTCTTAACCAAGAGATTCTCTAGGAATCCGTCAGACCATTAAGTTTTTCTTCTTCTGGCCAATTCCAAAGCCACTAAATGTGGATTCAATGAAATCGCAGTCATGTTTTCAGGACACAGAAGAGTGTAAAGCTCCTGTCCTGTTCTTCCTGGCCTCTATTAAATGTGCACATATAACCATCAAATGTGTTAAAGGTTTTGGAGACAGACAGGTACAAGGGAACAAAGCTCAGGTGCTCTCCAGTGAGAGCAGGACAGGGATGGGACTGGAGTCAAGCAGAGCAGAATCTTTACTTACCTGATGACACACAATTACAGTTTTTAAAGCAAACTACTATAAATTAATCTTGCTAGGTTGTTTGGGGTTTTTTTCATGTTGGATGCCCTTAAATTCATCAGGTATGAGAAGCAGAAATACCTCTAATGTTTAAAAGCCAGAGCTAGGGGTTTGTTCGGGTGGTTTTTTTCACAGAACATGAGGGATTGGAAGGGACCTCATAAGGTCATCTAGTCCAATCCCCCTGACACAGCAGGATCCTCTAGATCCAGTTACACAGGAACATGGCCAGGTGGGTTTAAATGTCTCCAGAGAAGGAGACTCCACAATCCCCCTGGGCAGCCCCTTCCAGGGCTCTGTCATCCTCACTGGGAAGAAGTTCCTTCTCAGATTGATGTGGAACCTCCCCTTTTCCAGCTCACACCCATTGTGCTATCATTGGATGACACTGAGCAGAGCCTGGCTCCATCTTTCGTAACACCCCCCCTTTCCATATTTATCAACATGAATGGGGTCACCCCTCAGTGTCTTTTTTTCCAAGTTCAAGAGACCTCAGACTTTCCTCATCAGGGAGATGCTCCACTCCATCATCTCTGTGGCTCTGCGCTGGACTTTCTCCAGCAGTTGTGTGTACTTCAGGAGCTGAGGTGCCCAGAACTGGACACAATATTCCAGCTGTAGTCTCACCAGAGCAGAGTTTTCCTCCTGTTGAAACTGGGAACTTGTATTGAGAGCAAAAGGAACACACTCTGTTCCTTGATTTCACCCTTTATCAGGAACTTGCTATCTCTGTAGCATTCACACCATCACATTATTTTCAAGAGACCTCCACACGTGGCTTTGAGACAATTAAACCAGCAGTGAATTTAACCCTAGGTCTTTCTGTACAGCCATAAACCATGTGATCAGGCACAAGGTTGTAGAGCAATACAACATGCTCAGGTGGATGCAGCTGAGTCTCTCAGCTCTGCTAAGAGAGCAACGCGTTGTCCTCATGTGACGCGACGAGATAACCCCAATCTGGGAGCTCATACATGCCCTGCACATCTGTCTTCTGCAAACCCTGCTCAGCTTCATGCCTGCAGAACAAATTCTAGGCAAGAGGCCACGGGGAAGTTGTCCAGTTCTCTGTACCCCATGCCCAGCTCTGTCAGGCTGGCTGCAGAATAATTTATTTCATACGGTTCCTCCGGCCAAGGAAAACATATTTGCTCCTTGTGGCAGGGAAGCTCTGCAATGAAGGCACTGTGTTGCAAATTATACACCCAGGGGGTTGACCTTCGCTCGTGTGCCTTCTGACCTGTAGGAAACTCGGCGCAGGGAGACAGGGGTGAGTAAGAAATGGGCTTCATTGGTCCTTGTGCCCTCAGAAATCAATTTATAACCAATGCTGCGGGTTAACTTCCTCTTCACTTCATAAAAGTCCGCGATGAATTGATTTCGTTGCTTTTATTTTTTACTTACAACTACGTGCAAAGTAAAATTTGCTTCTAAAAGGCTGAAGAAAGGTCCCTTCAGAATGAAATATCAAGACGTTGTTTTATGTCTCTAAGTGAATCTGGGCTGGGGGCGGGGGGGAAATGGCTGTGCAGCCATACCCAAACTTAATTTCCTTATGTTTTCTCTGGAACGTAGTTTTTAGAGGTCTATTGGAAGACCTTTTCATCGAAAACAACCTCCCCCCACCCCAACAAACTCCGCTCCTCATTCCTATAGCCCAGAACAGGTTTACGTTGAAGGAGCTGAATGCAGCGCTTTACCGCAGTCGTGCCGCGCGGCCGTGGAAAATATTGTCACTGGAACCTAATTTGGGGTAAAACCATAACAACTTAGATGCCAGTGAGAGCGTTGCCACTGAATTTAGTGGGACCAGCATCTCACCTTTCAATCTCTCCATTCAGTTGCACTCCTGCATTCCCAAAGGGCCTGGAGCTAACAGGACACTCTTAGGGCTGCCTGTAACGGGTTTTATGTTTCTGAAATATGTGGTGATGAGTTCTTGTTGCTGAGGTGTGGTACAACTGGCTGGAAAGCTGATCCTAGAGTAGGTGATCCTGCTGTGGCAGCGGGATTGGACTAGATGATCTTTCGAGGTCCCTTCCAATCCCTAATGTTCTGCGAGTCTGTGGTTCTTGTTGCTGGGGTACAACTGGCTGGGAAGATGATCCTGGAGTTCTTGTTGCTGTGGTATGGTACAGCTGGCTGGGAAGATGATCCTGCTCTGCTGGAGTGATGGCAGTGGCTGTGCCAGGAGTTATCTGTGTTGTAGGTTCAGAGGGAGGACCAGGGGATGAGAACCTGCTAGGACAAATATTCTTGAATATGGAGGGTTTCCTTCCAAATTGAAACTTCCTTCCAAACTGTCATGATTTTGATGCTGAAGAGTTTGAGGGAGCCAAAAGCTTTATCTCTCCTCTGACCCTGAGACTGTCACACAAAGTCAGTCTGATTTGTAAATCTTTTTCAGGCTCAATGGCATCTAATGATAGGACAAGGGACAGAGGTTGTGAGCTGGAACGGAACAGGTTCCACATTGATCTGAGAAGGAACTTCTTCCTAATGAGGGTGACAGAGTACTGGAAGGGGCTGCCCTGGGGGATTATGGAGTCTCCTTCTCCAGAGATGTTGAAAACCTGCCTGGACATGTTCCTGTGCAACTTGATCTAGAGGATCCTGCTGTGGCAGGGAGATCATAGAATCATTAGGGACTGGAAGGGACCTTGAAAGATCATCTAGTTCAGTCCCAGGGATTGGACTGGATGATCTTTTGAGGTCCCTTCCCATCCCTAATGTTCTGTGATTCTGTGATTCTACCATCCCTAAGTTGTTTCAAGATTTCCTACTGTACAGATTTTGCCAGAAACCTGTTGCAAGGCTTCTCAGCTGTTATTTTTATCAGCTCCTGGGGACATTATCAGAAGAGCCCAATCCCACAGACATTTTTAGTATGAGCATAGTAAAGCAGAGCTACAGCTGGGCTAAGTCAAGCCAATTTTTACTGAAGTCCCAACATCTGGCAGTCTTCACATCAATAGACAGCACCAGGGCTACTCACACGCAGAAAACCCCTCACGTATGTGCTTGCAGGACCTCATTCCTAATGACCTAAGACACCGTATTATTAAAAAATAGTGCAAATTATGCTTTCAGCTACTCTAGTGCCAATGTGATATAGCTCCTTTGACAAGTCTTTTTATTTACTTTGGCTTTCCACTAGTCCAAGCTCAGTGAAATCACTGCAGCTTCTGCAGATTTACAATGGCATAACAAAAATTGGGGCTCTGGACGTGGGCAACCAGTGGTCGGCTGAAGACATAATGGTTCTCAGGAGCTGCTGCGCTCACCCTCCGTGAGAGGCTGCCTTGGGGGAGTTCTGCGCTCAGCGGTTCGAGCTCCGGCGTATTGTAGTTGGGAATGAAAGTGTCGTCGTGAAATGAAATAGTCTCGTGCAGACACTGAAGCTGTAAGATCTCTTGGCCTTTGGCTGGATTCCAGGTGTTAAATTCCTCTGCACCTCCTGGTGGAAAAGCCAGAGGATCTTTCTTGATGGAGTGAATTTAGTACCGGTTTGTTGCTGTGCACAGGGAGGACTCGAGCTCTGTGTTCTGCTGCTGTTCTCAGGGCTGCTGTGAAGCTGTTTTGTTCTGTGCCCTCTTTCCTATGCATGGTTCCTCTGTCCCATCGTGCTCCTTCCATGGACACAGAAGGGTGTCCCAGGAGGAAGGCTCTGAGCCTGGCTGGAGCCAGGGAGATCTGTTGGTTTTCCAGGACAGGTCATGCCACAGGGTGGGGATATGGATCTGTGAACGAGGGAAATGTGCCCCTGAGAGACTGCTGTACACCATGTCCTGTGAGGAACCAGCAGCGTGTCCAGCCTGTGGGACTGGAAAACCACAACCGAGGGAGTCACTAAAGAGCTCTTTTAAGAAAGATGGGAGGGACGTTGCTTTGAAATGTTGCACAGCGGTTTCCTACCTGAGGAAATGTGTGAAAGGCTCGGCTCAGCTCCCGCAAGGACTTAGCCCTGTTATCAAGTCCTCTTGGTTTCGGTTAACTTGCAAGAAAACAGCATTTAAATTCCCTGCTTTATTTAGCGGCTTCTGCTTGACTCCAGTTCCATGCAGCTCATCAGAAAGGCCAAAGAGGAAGGCAGTTAGTTAATTCTCCCCTTGAATTTCTCTTTCTCAGCAACATTTGAGTGTGTATCTAATGAAACCCTTTAAAATCAGCTCTACTTGCTGTAGGACAAATACGAAGGATGCAGGTCTGTGCTGCAGTGTATATTGGGGTCTGTAGGTTCTCCACCTCCTGTGCAGACAATGCATCATAGAATCATGGAATGTTAGGGGTTGGAAGGGACCTCTGGAGATCATCTAGCAAAGCAGGATCCTCTAGATCAGGTCACACAGGAACATCCAGGGGGGGTTTGAAAGTCTCCAGGAAAGGAGAATCTACATCCTCTGGGCAGCCTGTCCCAGGGCTCCATCACCCTCACAGTGAAAAAATTTCTCCTCACGTTGAGGTGGAAGTTCCCATCTTCCAGCTTATCCTCATTATTTGTTGTCCTGTTACTGGGCACCTTGCTGCATCCCAGGCTACACCTTTTGGATTGAAATTGTGTGGAACCATAACGGAAGCAGAAAGGTTCCTCTCATTCATACACTGCTTTGTCTGGGACTTTCCTGATGCCGTTAGACACAACCCTCAGCAAGGAATTGGCTGAAAATGGAGCACACAAGAAAGGGAGGTTTTGTGCATAGGTGTGGGTATGTGGAAGGAGGTAGGAAGGGTAGCCTACCTACATTTTAATAGTTTCTTTATGAGTGTGATACAGGTATTTTCCTATCATAAAACCGTAATGTTCCCAACCGGCAAGTGCTGTTCTTGGCATCTCGTTTTATTCCAATTTGCTTTTCTTGCAACTGTGGGCAAGAGGTTCCTGAAAGGGCCATGCCTAGCAGGTAGGTAAGAGGAGGCACTGTATTTTATACAAACAAATGTCATTCGTAAATGATCTGCTTTTAGAGCCCACCATATGGTTCAAGCCTGTCCATGCCTCTCTCTTCCCACCTTCTAATTGGCAGCTGCCATGGAATGCAGAAAGGTGATTGAGCATGGACTTGTCCCACTGAATCTGCAGCTGACCTGCTGCCAGAACTGAGGACAAATGAGGGTTTGCAGCTATCAATAAGTAGAACTGATTTAGAATCACAGGGTTGGAAGTGACCTACAAAGGTCATCTAGTCCAACGCCCCCTGCAACAATCTGGACCACCTCTAACTGATGGAGCTAGACTGAGGGAGCTGGGTCTCTTGAGCTTGGACAAAAGGAGGCTGAGGGGTGACCCCATGAATGTTAATGAATATGAAAAGGGCAGATGTCAGAAAGATGGAGCCAGGCTCTGCTCAGTGTCATCCAATGATATGATGACGGGTAGTGGGTGTGAGCTGGAACAGAGGAGGTTCCACATCAATCTGAGGAGGAGCTTCTTCACAGTGAGGGTGACAGAGCCCTGGAAGGGGCTGCTCAGGGAGGTTGTGGAGTCTTCTTCTCTGGAGATGTTTAAAACCCACTTGGACATGTTCCTGTGCAACTGGATCTAGGTGATCCTGCTGTGTCAGGGGGATTGGACTGGATGATCTTTCAAGGTCCCTTCCAATCACTCCTGTTCTGTGATTCTGTGTGTGTGACTAGACCAGAAACCAGAAGCTCTCTTCAAAATGAAAAATCATAGAATTAATTGTTAACAATAAGTAATGAATGTTAATGCTTCCCAACGATTTGTCTGTGGTTTTCAGGGGGTAATCTGTCATTTTATTTTGGAAAGATTCTTACAGAAAAGGACTGGACAGTCCATGGAGTAGGAAAGACCTAAAATAGGAAGTCAGGGAAGAGAAATCTGCTTATTCTGCCCTTCACCCCTAGTAATCTCAGGTCATTTTGCTGTGTCTTGTGTGTGTTTGTAAAAATTGTTATCATCCTACTCGTGGCCACAAATCACGTAGGAAAACATCTGTAATGGAAATCCAGATGTGTCTGCACAGGGCAGTGCAGTATCCTGGAGAGGTACCTGAGTGAGCTCCATGCTCACTGTACGTACCTTGAGCTGTGTTATTTAATTAGAGTCTTTTATAGTAACGAATTACATCCTCCATTTATCCCCTCATGTGAGCTGGACCATTTCTGATGAGGCTTTTAATATTCCTACTGAGACCAGGTTTAAATAACAGTTTAGGGTCCAGAGCTCATCCTTAATTAGAGATCCATTCTGAATCACTTATTACCTTAATAATTGAGCTACTACGGCAGGTTTTATTGAGGTCTTAAATGAATCATAATGCTTAGATCTGAGTATGAAGCAAGATATCATCCCTCATCAATACGATGTGAATGGGGTTTTATCAAGGTAATGACAGTAATGAGCAAAATGTCAGGAGATAAGTATCAGAATGGGGTGGATTAGAAGGGCTGGGGTTAGTAAATGGATAGAGGTTCTCCTCACCCTTTACTCTGCCCTGGTGAGACCACATCTGGAATGTTGTGTCCAGTTGTGGGCCACTCACTTCCAGAAGGACACAGAGGTGCTGGAGAGAGTCCAGCACAGAGCCACAGAGATGATGAAGGGAGTGGAGCATCTCCCTGATGAGGAAAGGCTAAGGGAGCTGGGTCTCTTGAACTTGGAAAAAAGGAGACTGATGGGTGACCCCATGAATGTTGATAAATATGGAAAGGGGGGGTGTCAGGAGGATGGAACCAGGCTCTGCTGAGTGACACCCAATGATAGGACAAGGGGACAACAGTTGTGAGCTGGAACAGGGGAGGTTCCACATCAATCTGAGAAGGAACTTCTTCCCAGTGAGGATGACAGAGCCCTGGAAGGGGCTGCCCAGGGGTGTTATGGAGTCTCCTTCTCTGGAGATGTTTAGAACCAACCTGGCCATGTTCCTATTTGTCTAGATCTAGAGGATCCTGCTGTGTCAGGGGGACTGGACTGGATGATCTTTTGAGGTCCCTTCCAATCCCTAATGTTCTGTGATTCTGTGACTCAAGAGTCTGTCAAACGTTGCCTCAAGAAGTTTGAAAGAAGGAGACCTTCTTTCATTAAGATGGTTTCAGGGGGAAAAAAAGGTAGCATTTAGTGAAAGTTGAGCTTTGAGGAATGTTCAGCTCATGTGCAAATAGCTGATGATGAACAGCCCAAAATCATCTTCTTTACCTGTTGCGAGCAGCTTACCTGAAGCTTCCACCGCTCTGTGCTGCCTTTAAATGAAAAATGGGACACTGTTCCTAGCTCATCTGGTTCTGTAGCTTTGGAAAGTCTGTGCATCAGTGCTGGATAACACTTCAATCTTCTGGGGTTTTCTGCCACTGGCTCAAAACCACTTTACAAACTAAAATCATATTGTGGAAGAAGGGATCAAATCTCGTATTTCAGAATGCAAGGAGAGGGTCTCTGGCTGGAAGGTTGAGGCACATCCCAGCTCTCCTTGCTTTGGAGGAAACTCAGCCCTCAGGGGACACTTCTTCAGGTTTGTGATTTTTCTGCAGCGAATCTCTGACTGGGAACATCTGATCCAAAGCCGTTCGTGCTCTGAATCTGGTGTGCAAAGCTCAGTGCTCACCGTGGAGATGACACTGAGCACAGATGGTTCATTTGGCCCCACCAGGTGAAGGTGAGCTTCTCTAGAGGACATTCCTCTGCCTTCTGAGCCCAATACAAACCTCCCCAATATTCCTGAAAGCCCTCCTCACACTGATGGTAACAGTAAACTTCCCACCTTGCAATTCCAGGAATAGAGCTGCTGAGGTTTTCCTGTACCAGCTCCAAAGGGCCAAGACAAACCCTAGTGTTGGTGGTTCCTCCAAAATCCTCTGGTAAGAATGGGATGTTTCCATCCACCAGTGTATATTGACTCTCGCCATGCTCCGGCCCTTAAATCATTTGATGACATCACATTGTTACTCTGGATCCATGAACAAATAAGCTGGATTTCCATCAGGGAACATAAAATGGGCCCATTTTGACTCACTCTGCAAACTGTTTATGGGTTCCTTGCAGCTCTCAGGATTTTTACAAGAGAACATCCACTGTTCATTTCCTGGCTCGGCTCCAACTGGACATGTTAACTTTGCCTAATTTCCAAGACGTTTGGTGGGAAGGCTTCATAATAGAAGCATGTTTTTCCACCAGGGAACTTAGACCACTTTTTAAAAGTCTATTTTTCCCAGACAAATTAAACCTCCTTTTTTATGAGCTTCTTCTAAAAGGGTAGAACAGTAGCTCGCCTTGTTAGATATTAGTGCTTCTGTTCGGAAGGGTGATCGTGTAACTGCAGGGCCTCAGTATTTTGCACTTTCTGGAGTTCATTAACCAGAGGCTTCTGTATTTGAACCTGTAACGTTTGAGCTGGACGAGACCCAGAAAGGGAAATCAATCCAGTCCCGTAGCACAGAACTAATTGTCATCATAGCCAAATGTGCAAATATACAAGAAGTTCTGAGGGAAGGGGGAGGCAGGGGAGAATGGGGGGCTTTCGGGTTTTTTCAGGGTATTATGTTGCCGAACAATTTTCACGTGCTTCCTCGCTGACATAGAATACAAAATTGAAAAATATGTTTCCTATATCAAAATATCGAGCCCAAATTGAACGGTTTTATATAGCTACAGTCATCTCATCAAATGCTTTCCGCTGAAGTCATATGTTTGACCACATATTGCTTGGGGTAGGAGTTGGAGGAGGTTTCTCTTCTTGTCAAACCTTGTAATGTCACCAGATAATTCCAGGAAAGAGGCACCTTTTTCCAGTATGAGGAGAGGGCATCACTGCAACCCAGCTCCTCCTCACTGCCTTGGAGAAATGAGGGACCCTCTAAATCTTCATGACAAACAGCCCTCGACGAACACAGCATCTGGCCAGAAGGGATGTCTGCAGGCACTGACCAGGTCCAGGAGCCCACCTGGGCTCCAGATCGCCATCCCTGTGTCCCAAATGTGATTGTTTGCAAGGGATGTCTGGGGTCTTCTGCTCCTGGTCATGCTGGCGGTCCTGTGGCCAGCAGGCAAATGGAAGCTCAGAGCACTGGTTTGCAGAGCAGTAGGTGGCATCTATAACAAGTTTCTAACTTCACCTGCTGCCCTGTGTGATCTTTCAAATGATAGTGAAGAGTGGCATCTCCTTCCAGTGACAACATTATTGCACCAGTTATCCAGATGCTAGAGGAAAGTTCTCATCCTCTAATCATAGAATCACAGAATCATTAGGGATTGGAAGGGACCTCGAAAGATCATCCAGTCCAATCCCCCTGCCACAGCA